>CM021781.1:10482652-10506799 GCA_011076525.1 Nettapus auritus | reverse complement strand
CCGGGAGTCGTGTCCCGGGCAGGGCCCAAATGCCCCGGCCCCGGGGGGAACCCGAGGGGGGTCCCCAGCTGTGCCCCGTCCCCCCACCAGGGACCCGAGCCCCGGGCGCCGCGGGGCCGGGCGCACCGGGCCCCTCCGGCCTGCGCTGCCGGTGACCCGGTCAATGACCGCGCTGCCGGGGGTTCGGCCCCGCCAGGCCTCACGCCCCTCGCCCCGGTGGGCTCCCCACAAGTGCGGGGGCGGCGAGGACGTTCTGCCACCAGGTACCGGCCACCACCAAGGGGAAGCGATTGGAGAAGTGATAAATTCACCTCCCCCCCCGCTTTCGTTCCCTGGCACCCCGCGGCCTGGGCAGAGCTCCTGGCTCCGGGGTTCCCACTGGGTGCTGCCGCAGCCCCCAGGCCCCCAGCACCGAGTGTGAGCGGCGGCAGTGCCAGGTGGCCGCAGGCGTTGCCCCTCTTCCCACGAACTTTTATTAAAGCGCTGAGCACAGGGAAGCTGCCGCAGTAACGCAGCCGTGCCCTGTGGCATCTCCCATCCCTCGGGGCTGGGAGCGTTTTGGGACGTGTCGCGATGCCAGCATCAGGGGTCCCTCCCGCGACAGCAGCGCGGGTGGCGAGGGGCTCCGTCAGCCTTCCTCCCGTCAGTTCCCGCTGAAGCCCCCTCGAGGGCTGGGTAGATGCACAAATGGAAAAGGAGATGGAGAACCAAACGACAGTTACATGGCACTCATCAAAGCGAGGCAAACTGGAAAGAAAAGGCCAACACGGTGCTTCGGCGGCCACCCCGGCTCCTATCAGCGCCGCGCAGCTGCCGTTGGTGCGGGTGAAGAGGTTCCCACCTCCTGGATGTGAGCGTGAAGGAGATAGCTGCTGTGGGCCGCCCGCTCTGCCACAAAAATCATTCTAGTAACTTCGGTTCCCAGCAGCCGCCCCTCCGGCTCCCACTTGAGCGATTCCCTCCCGCCTGCTGAGGCACTCGAGCACCCCTCCGTCCCGCTGCTAAAGGCTCCTGGCGCTTTCTGGGCTCTGCATGGGCGCCCGAGTGGTCGGCTGTGGGTCACGCTGCCTGAAGAGTACGGTGGCTTTGAACCTGTTTATGGAAAGTTAAAAATTGGGCTGCAGGAGCGCCTCTGGGGGTAGTACGGGTTTTGCAAGGCACCCAAATGCCGCACTCTAGGAGCTTTGCAGCCCCCTGTGCGTGGATTCTGTACTTCCAGTCCTCGTGTGGGAAAGGGAGCACAGCGCAGAGCTGCTGAGCCGCCCGAGGCAGCGCGGGCACCGTGCCCCGACCCAGCGGGTCCTGGGGCGGAGGCCATCGGGCCACCATCGGGCCAGCCGGGCTCTTCTCACCCCTCAGCACCTCTGTGCCTCTTCTGGGGTAATCGAATCGTGTCCGTGGGCTCGTTCAGTCAGGCACGACTGCGAATCAAACTGTCTAAGAAAATAGTTTGGACAAAAGTTAATTTGGGTCAAAGAGGGATTAACCGAGGAAAATGTTTCTACTCGTTCATCCGCCTGCTAAGAAGTAAGCGGGCAAAAGCTTGAAAAGAAAGCTTGCCGAGCCCATTTTGTGAGTTATTTTGTGTGTGCTCGGTCCTTCTGGTAGCTGCCAATACTTAGATCCGCTGCATCAGTGAGGAAGGGAATAGATCGATTCCGAGAGCGAAGTCAAAGGGGGAAGATTTGGCCAGTGGCATGACGAAAGGCGGAAGCGTAGGTAGGCTGGGATCAAGCAGAAGTACTCGTGGTATTGACCACACGGTCAGAGGCCTCTGCTCCTGCTAACAGTCATACCTGGGGCTAACTCCATACCTCTTTTGCGTGAAAAAGGAGCGAAAAAATTAAAAACCTCAGCATGAAACTGAGGGAGATAGCAATTGTTTGGTAAAACTGATGGAAATCGACGGGGAGTCACTGCAAAGCCTGGGAGCAGCCTCAGGGAAGCCCACAGCGGGAAGGGCCCTGGGCTTTGGGGCTGGGAACTGGGGGAATCGCGGTCGGCTCCTGGGGCTGCCTGGCGCTGCTGGGATCCACGGCCACGGGGCTTGTCCCGTGAATCCCCTACAGAGCCCTGGGTTTCCTTCTCGCCTCTCCGTGCATGCGGTTTCCTCTCTCCTTTAAACCTCAGAGAAGAGAAGAGCAGCCGGTACAAGGGGAATTGCCTCAGCCACCCGAAGCGCTGCCGTTAAACGTGTTCTGGACACGGACCGCGGCCCGGCCGTGCGCTGGGTGCTGTGCGGTCAGTGCTCACCGCGCTGGAGTCAGCGAGCGGCTCCAATCTGCTCGCTCGAGAAGTAAACAAGAGGGAAATACAAAGGAATAAGACCAAAACTGAATAACAAGTCAGGGGAAGAGCCAGGAAGGGGTTCTGCTAACCGTGCATGTATTTGTTTTTTAGGGTATGCCGCCAGTATTAATAACAAAAGAATTGGCTCGGGTTCCACACTGCAGCTATGAAAAATGCATGTCTGTGCTCTGTAATCAGGGGAGCACTTGTGCTCGGAGAGAGGAGCGCTGCAGGTTAGCACTCCGGCGGTGTCCCTGTGGCTGTCTTTTTCTCGGGGGCTGTCACCTTCTGTAGTCATCAAGTGGATAAAGAATTTTTGTCATGCTGCTTCGTGAATGAAGTCTGTGCTCTTAGAGAGCAGAAGAATTAGCTCTGAAGTGTGCATTATCGTGAAGCGTGTGATGATGTTGGAAATCATAAAAACTAAAATATACTTCCTGTCTATTTTCCATTTCTCTTCTCACGGCTCCGGGGAGGTTCAGGGCCTGTTTCTGGTTGTCACGTTTCTTGTGTTGTGTTTTTTTTTTCCTAGCTGCCGCAACACTGCTGGGGATCATGGCGAGCCACCAGCCCTCTGCTTTTTGCATCATTCAAAGCCCTTCCATTTAGAAACCATTCTGATATCTTGGTGGTTTTTTTCTTCTTCGTCTTTTTTTAACTACTAAGGAAATTTGCATGAAAATGGAATCATTGTTTCTGAGGAGTTCCATCTGCTCCCGCTGCTTATTCTGTAGCTGAAGTCATAATCCTCTGCCTGTGACATTGCCCATTGAAGAGGTTTTTGGCTTGTTAGAGTCTCAGCACAAAATTTCAGAGCGGGACATACAGATGCTTCACCCATATATATAAATATAAAGACTTGAGGTGCCATCAGAGCTCCACGTGCACCCGCAGGGACCGGCCGGGTAGGGAAGGGGGCAGGCAGGAGGGCGCCAGGCAGGGCTTAGGAAGGGAGGACGAATTTCCCCGCGGTGTCAGAGCTTTGGCTACGTGCACTGGGGGCTCGCTGGTCGATGGGCAGCTCAGTGTTGGTCTGGCCTCTGGCCGAGGGGGGCACGCGGGGCTGATTCGGGGTGAGAGCGGCTGCAGGGAAGGGGCAAAGCGCTGTAACGGAGCCTCGGGCGTCCTCCGGCAGCTACCGAGGGTCCCTCGGATGTTCCTGGAGGAGCTCCCGCGGCCCTGGAACTCCTTCTGGACAATTCCTGCCGATGAGAAGGGAACCTCGTTGTTCCCATTCCTCCCCTTCCTGGGGTCTGTGCGTTTTACACGCGCGTGGATGTGACGCCGTCCTGTGCGCACGTGTGGGAATGCTAAACGCATCCTTCCAGTGGGAGCACTAGGAAATGGAGAACCCCGTGAGCTGCGAAGTTCTGCTTGTCCTGCTAGGACCTCTGTCGCTATGCAGAAATACTGCAGGAAAGTGGGTCACGGCGCAGAGCTCCGCGCGGCGCCAGCCTCGCTGCAAGGCTCAGGGGGCGCGGGGCTGCCAGCGGCCCCCCGGCCTGGCCGGACAGCACTCGTCCCCCCGCTCTGCACCCTCCTTTAAGGGAGGGCTGTCTGCATCTGCGAGGTGCCTGTGAAAGGCACGGCATGTGTACGAGCCAGGCTGTGTTTTAAGGCAGGTAAGGTTTAGTTCTGCTGAGGAAAACAATCGCTCTCGGATGTTCTTCACATCTGACTGGCTCTGACTGTCCTCAGCCACGTCCGTGCGCCTCTAGCTGGGCGCGATGCGGGTGGGAGGCTGGAGCGAAAGCTGCCCCCGGCTGGTGCTGCTCCACGAGCCCAGGCCCTGGGCTGGCCTCTCCCGGCCGAGCTGCCCCCCTGGTGAAACCTCTGCCCTCCTGGTGAAACCTCTGCCCCCCTGGTGAAACCTCTGCCCTCCTGCTGAGAGCTGTTCGTGGGCTGCCCTGGTGGGAATCGCCTCCGGTGCGCTGCTGGGCCGCAGCTCTGCCTGCAGCCGGGCGCAGCCTCCAGCCCTGCACGGATCACATTTATAATTCAGCTCTTTAGGGACGAGGATAGCTGATACCAACAGAGCCGCAGACTTGGTGCAGTTGTGCTTTGTAAGCTCCACAGGAAATACACTTAGCTAAACAAAGCCTTAATTACGTGCAGCTCCCTACCTCTGCTCTCTTGCTGTTCTTTATCACGTTAATGCTCAAGCACGCGCTATTCAGGAGAGCTCGGCTCCTTCCCCTGTTGCCAGCGCCAGGTCCCGCTCCGTCTTGTCTCCTATCTGTCCTTGGCCCCTAGAGCCCCTCGGGGGCAGCCTGAGGCTGCTTGTCCGGTGGCACCGCTCACGCAGACGGTGAGCGACTGAGACCTGCAGGTACCCAGCACCAGGCGGGCGCTGCTGCGGGCTCCCGGCACAGCTGAGCACCGGCACGTGTGTGTGGAGACACCGCTCTGCTGGGTGTAAGCAAACCGCCGCTCCTCAGGGGAAAAAACCCTCTGTGAAAGTTTGGTTTGAGTGTCGGTGCCTTCTTTTAGAGGAGGGGTCTCACACATCTGAGGAGCGCAGGAAAGCACAGGCCTTTCGGTCTGGGTCGCGCTGCTGGAGCTCCTCGGGGCTGGGTGCTGCGCTGTGAGCTTCGCCTTGCTGCACGAGGGGGGCCGGGGCTTCTGCTCGTCCCCCGGAGCCGCTCGGACGTCTGGCTGTAACGCCGAGGGCACTAGCATGTACACAGCGCCTCACACAAAGGGCCCGGTATCGTTGTTTGCATGTGATCTTTTTTTTCCTCTTAAAATTAATTCCGCTCTGTATTTCTGCGCGCAGAGGCAGAGCAGCGCCCACGTATGACCCACGTACAAATTCTGCACAGCTACGGCCAAGTTCTAAACGAGACCAGAAATTACATGTGGCTCTGTGATTTAATTTTCTCTGACATATTGAGTCTATGTTTTAGCCTACAGAACTCCACAGCTGTGCCCTAATTCTCCCTTCCTTGTGATCTCAGCATCGCTGCCTTTTAAGGCATTGCTATTCTGGGCTCCCAGCAGGACACCGTGTTACGCCACCGGGGCTCGGCGCTGCTGCCGCTGCACAAAGCGGCTTCTCACCGGCCTTGCCCACACTGTGTGCGAGGAAAGTTTCCAGCTCGAGTCGGTGGGGGCTGCCAGAGGAGAGCACTTCTATTTGCATAATTACATACATTAAACTGTCGGTGCGGGGCTTCTGCTGGGATTTCTGTCCAAGGGCACAGGACAAACATTTATATTTTCGTACAGGTACCGCGCAGTGATGTAATTGGATTTCAGCACGACCTGTGTCTGAGAAGGCAGTCCCTTCACACAAAAAAGATGGCAATCTCTTTTGCTTTACATACAGGGCCGCTGCCCCGCAGGTGTTTATGTTGTTCTGTTAAGTGCCATACAGGCCGAACTCCTGTGTTACGTATCTAACCGAGTATCGACCGGCTTTTAATTCTCGTGCTGCCTTTTGCTAAGACCGTGGAGTTGCTCCCGTGGCCGCGGTGCGGCACAGCTTGCTGGATTTGCTAAGTTTGGGGCAGGAACTTGCTGGCCGTGACGGAGCCCGTTCCTGCACGTGGTGCGGCACCCGTGCTGCGTTCGGGTCTGTGAACACGAGCATTCAGAGAATGCCTCCTGGGAGCAGCAGGCTGGTTTGCTGTACTGGGTGTGCTGCAAAGTCGCCAAAACGCAGCACCAGCAGCCCCGAATTTCCGCTGGTGGGATGCCTTGTGGGAAGCACCGGGAGGCTCTTATTGCCTTGATTTCAAAGTAATACAAACACTAATGCAGCTTTTTTCTGTTACTTAAAAAAAAAAAAAAAAAACAAATCAGTGAGCAACCTGGAAAGAAATGTGGCTATAAACACAAACAGAAACCCAAAAATCTGATCTTGAACTCCAGGAATCGATGCTGGGGCAGAGCTCTCCGGTTCCCACCCTGACTCACGTTCTGGCTCCGCGCTGCGTGGTGCTGCCCGGGGCCGGGGCCGTGCTGCTGCCTGCTGCAGCCCCGGGTGAGGCTCGGCGAGGCCGTCGGTGTCCTCAGGGAGCAGTTCAGCACACCTGCAAGGTGCCCAATTCCTGCCCTGCAGCTGCTTCTGGGCCTGGAGCTGGGAGAGACGGCTTTGCTCCTTGGCTTGTAGAGGAGCGAGCCTGCTGACCTGCAGAGCTAACAGGTGGAAACCACGCTGCTTGGTTCCAGCTTTGGCGGTCTGTTGCTTTTCATATACATACAAATATTGCTTCAGTGATTAACGGAGTAATTAACACCGCTCGTTTCTGCCACTTGGCCGGGGCCTGGGCGCACGGGGCCCGCGGGCTGTGAGGTGCAGCCTGCCCCGGGGAGACAGGGCACGGAAAGCAGAGTCGGGAGGGGAGGGCAGTGGGGCAACGCTGCTCGTGGGGAAGCTGCTGGGAGCCCAGGGCGTTGGGTAGGACTGCCCAGAAAAGGACAACGGAAAAACTGAAGCCACTTCTATGCCTCCTGAATTCACAAACGCCCCCCAAACATCCGCGGTTGCTCCGAGAAGAAATGCAAAGGCCAAGAAACCCCCGTAACGGTGACAAAGTGGGGAAAGAACAAGCCACTTGGCTTACTTTGCTGCCAGCCCTGGATTTCAGAGGACAAATGAAACCTGTGCTGGCCTGCCGAAAGGGCTCGCACGTGGAGAACTATTTTGTGCTTAAATGTCTCTCTCTAAAATAAATCTAAGTTCTACTTCAGAAAAAAAAAAAAAAGTTAAATGTTAATGGTTGGCGCAGCACGTCCCAGCACAGCTGCTAATCCTGCCCGGCTCAGCACCTTCCCGCGCCTGCCAAGTGCTCCCGCTGCGTGCAGAGATCGGGGAGCACGAGGAACGCCGGCGGCAGGCTGGGCTGGGCCCAGGTACAGATGTGGTGAGATGGGCTCTTGTGGGCAGGGCTGCTGGCTGCAAAGAGAGAGGGGAAAATTAAAACGTTTGCAGCGAGGTACCTTGGGAGGAACGTGCCCCAGGACTCGGGGACTCTTCATGTCCTGAGCGCAAAGCTGGAGGAATTCAAATAAAATCTCTGGGACGGCTGTGACAAACCAGAGCGCCGTTACAGTACAGCTCGTGTATTTTAAATGGCTCGGGTGTTCTCCTGTGCCGGCTTTACGGCGCTGTCATCTGGAAGACACAACGTAGAGCTGTGCTTTCCCAGCAGAGCTGTGCCGGGTCCGCACCGGCTGTATCTGGACGAGCAGACTGTGTGTGAGCTGTTACCCCGTCACTGAGCCAGCGCAGGCGTAGGCTTTGAAGGGTCTTCTAGTGGGGGGCAACTATTGACCAGCTACCAGCGAAGGTGGCACGAGGCTGGATCACGTGGAAAATAGGATATGCAGATGTAGTTAGGGGATGTATCATGAGGCATATGTGTCCAGGGATCAACCAGATCCCCACAGTCCCACCACACGGAGCAAGTTCTCTCCTGAGCAGGTTCTTGGCACAGAGCAGAGCTGCTGCTGCGTGAGCCCCTCGGGTGGCCGGCAGCCAGGGGCTCGTCCTCAGCGTCAGTGGGCTGCAAAAGCAAACGAGGGCACGCTTCTGAATGGGCGCGCTGCAAACAGAGGAATACTGCTATTAAAGATTCCTTTATTTAGATTTTTTCTGGGTCGGGAGCAGAGCGCAGTTTGTCAGTTCCCTCCGAACTTGCCCTTGTTGCTGTGTCCTGCCCCGCTCCTCTTCCTGTCTACTCAGTTTCTTTGGTGGCTGTGGGTTGTTGCTGTTGTTCCTGGGTGCAAGGTGATGGCTTCTCCCTGTTCCTCCCGCTTTCCTTCCCACTTGTGCAGTTCCGGGAAATCCCTCGCTGTGCAGGAGACCCAGTTTATCTTTGAACTTTCTCGCCACGTAGAACAGTTTTGTGACTACAGGAATTTCACCCCCCAGATGTGCCGCAGTCCTGGGGACTTGCTTTATTTACTGCCAGTTGTAGCTGCTGCCAGCGTGCAGTAGCTTTCCTCCTCGAGTACGTCGTCTTATTACGACAGATTTTAATATTGGATTTACCAAATGTTACCGCCTGATGCTCCAGCAGCATCGGGTAAGACACGTCACAACAGACACGGGCTTTAAAGATTGTTTTAAATGGCTTTAATACAGACAGAGGTCAGAAAAGGCAAGATAACAGCAAAAGAGGCTATGTCAAAAAGTAATTAGAGCAGGACAAATGGATTGTGCAGGCATGTCGAAGGCTGTTATTTCTGTAGGCAGTGAGTAGGAAAGGTGTTAATGTAATGTGACAGATCTGGAGCAAAAATGAGGGTGCAGGGAAAACAAATAGGAGCTGACCAATGGAATGATCTAAATTATGAGGTTGGCTTTAACATAATTTGATAACACATGAAAGAAGTGTTTAGTGTAGTTCCTTTGAAAGTCGAATTGTCTTAAAGGCTGCACGTTTGACCCAGCCTTCGCGCCCAGAGGAGCCGGCCCCGCTCGGCGGCAGCAGTAACACGCATGGCAAGAGTTTGCCCTGTGCAGCCTCACGAACGGAGAGGTTTTTTTGCTAGCGCTAATCTAGTCAGGGTGGCTTTCATTCGCAGCCATGTACATCTTAACTAGGGACCCCGTGCTAGCTGGGGTGGGTGGTATCTGGGGCTAGGAGCTGCTGCTACGGGTTACAAGACTGAGAGTCTTATTGGAGGGGAAGGGCTGGGATCACATCGAGCAGACGGAAGATGGGCAGGTAGCACGTAGCTGTTTTCTGATTTGATGCATTCTGGGCTAGTTACCTGGGAACAAAAGGAAGGTGTGTGGGTACTGACAGGTACAGCAAACTTTTATTGCATAGTTTTATTCCCATTGCTGTAAATTCCAGGAGGAGAAGCCGTTCAGCTTTTCTTTCTCTTCAAAAGCATACAGAAGGTGCCGCGGGGTGCTGCGGGGTGCTCTGGGTTGCGGTGGTCCTGCGGTGGTCCTGCTGCGGGATACTGAGGGATGCTGAGGGATGCTGAGGGATGCTGCAGGGTGCTGAGGGATGCTGAGGGATTCTGCAGGGTGCTGAGGGATGCTGAGGGATGCTGCAGGGTGCTGCAGGCTGCTGCCCCCTCCTGTCCAGCCGCCGGCCTGGCAGCACCATGCAGCACCACGCAGCCCAGCAGCGGGTTCCAGGCATGCAGCGATCCCAGGCCTCCTCCCGCAGCGCTGGGGCAAGGCGGCGACGTGCGGCGTGTGGGATGTGTCCCTGCGGGATGCTCCCGGGGGAAGGCGAGGACAGGGCCCTGCCTCAGCGCAGCGGATAGCAAGGCTTCGGGATGATGCGTTTTTAAAACTCGTCGTAAATCCCGAGGATTACGAACTGTGGACGTTTTCCCTTTCAGCAGAAGGCAAGCAGTTATCTCAGCTCGGCAGCACATGCGGCTCGTGCCCTGCTGCTCAGCATGGCCCTGGTCGCACATGCCTGCAGATGCCTCTCCGCTCTGCCTGCCGCGCTGCTCGGGGCGATGCGCAGGAGGCACGGGGCAGTGCGCAGGGAGCATTTGTGCCACAGACAGCTAATTAGCAACCGCGGTCATTAAAATGTGTGTGGTGCAGGGTCAGGATCTGCAGCGTTAGCTCTGCAGTGTTTTCCCCCTTGGTTTTGCTGCCTGACGTCCGGGGAAATGCCCTCTCGCTGTGGTTTGTCAGGGCAGTGCCCGGATGCCCAGCTCCTCTCTCCCACCGGGCTGGCTGCTCGGCAGCGCCGGTCAGGACAGCGATACCGACGGTTCTACCGGCAAACTGTCAGCCTGCGGCTATCACTGTTATTAAAAACACCAGCGGTTCTGTAGCCAGGCCTACAGAAGTCTTTTGGCTTGTCAGGTTTCCACCGAAGTGCCTGGCAGTTCCCCTGCCTCGGAGGAAGCTCCCTGCGCCTTCTGACCCCAACGCCTCCCCTCTCTTCCTATCTCCTGGCCCACATCTGCCGTTGCTGCCCGGGCACGGATCCATTTTGGTTTTGGATGAAGAGATTTGTTAATTTGTGCACTCGCAGCCAAGGAGTGTGCCGGTTCTGGGGGTGCCCTGTGCCGTGGCAGAGCCGTGTTGCTGCACCCCCCTGTGCCGGGCAGGGAAGCCACTGGTGCCTGGAGCGGCTCCAACGCGGTGCTGGGGCGGTGCAGGGCCTGCAGCCGATGGCAAGGACCCCGCTCCACGGCTCCCGAAGGCTTCTGGAATGCTCTGCGGCCGTGGGACCGGCAGGGCTCGCTTACTGCCGCAGAATGCCGGCGTCTGGGCAGGGGATGAAGGCATCCTGCGCGGAGAGAAGCTCTTTCTGCTGAGCGTTTAGAAAGGAGCTCGATTGCCTGCTCATAGAAAGGTAAAGCTTTTTCCTTTGCAATCCTCTTTTCTTGTACTTGCCCACTAAGGCAGTAAAGCCATATACTTCTCCTTCCTACAGTCCCATTTGTTTTCCTTTTTTCCTCTGAAGGTGACCTCTCTAAGGAGCCCTTAACCTCCCCCCAGCTTCTTCCTCTGTCTCGCAGCCCCGCTATTTGTCACCCAGCGAGCAGGATGCAATGAAACGCTCCCTGCGAGGGACCTGCGCGGCAAATTCAGTGCCCGAGCAAACGGAAGTGTAACCAACGGAACTGGAAATTTGATAGAAAAATCCACTTTGCACGAGCCCTACGAGCGACTAAAGAGAAGGAAAATTCTGAAGTCTGAGTACACCAAGTGAACGTCTTCGGCAGAATAATTAACGCCATGCTCCTGGTGCGTTAAGTGCTAGGAGCGGTAATTACCGCATCTGTTATTAAACTGTTATCCCGAGACCTCTCACACGTCAGACCGATGTTGGTGAGCGTTTCCCGCAGCCCCTTGCATAGCTTCTGAGCAGCTTCTGTTAGAGGCTGTACACCGGCTGTGTGAAAACAAAACCAGATCACACAAACAATAGTTGTGCACAAAAACTAGCTGTGTAAAAGCAAAGCAAAGCCGCTTTCGTTTTTTAAACACAGCTTTTTCCTGTCTTCACCTGCAGACAAGTGGCCACGTCGGTAACGGGCCGAGCAGGAGCAGGTAGGATCGCCACGCAGGTGCGTGCCGACAGGCTTTGACTCGTACATCTGTTCATTTACCTTTTTTATGGCGTCAGGAACTGCTCCCTGTGACTTTCACACTCGTGTAGTGCTACGTTCAAGTACAAACGGCCACGCTTTGTGCAGAGTACCTGGACTGGAGGCTGGGGGCAGGAGCAGGATGCCTGGCGGAGGCGGCTCGCTCCGCGTCCATCCCTTACAGGATACCCCGGGTATCGCGGCGCGGCCTCCTATTGCTTCCTCTGCCCGGCCCTTATGGCCGTAGTGTCAGGGCAATAAATCCGGTGCAGGCAGCGCTGTCGCTTGTCGGGGTGTTGGCAGCGTTCTTTGGCTTTTGCTGTTGTGAACTGGTGGTTTTTGGAGATGTTGGCTGTCACTTAAAACAGCGGCTTTTGGTTTGGTTGTTTTTGTTTGGGTTGGGAATTGGCTGATTCAGGACACATAACAGGCATAACGTAGGAAGCAGCCACAGTACTTTCCCTTTTACCAAAGTGGCTTTAAGGCTGTTTGGTTCCGACAACAGAATTAATCTTTCTTGTCTTCTTTTCCTGCCCTGTGCCCCATTCATAGGTTGGGCTCTCATTTTACAGAACAGTTCCAGATCTCTGCAATTATTTTCTGCCCTTAAGGATTTATTACGGACAACTGTGACATGAGTATTTAATATAAGTGAGTTTAGAGCAATTAGGAAGATTTGGATTGTCTGGCCAATTGTCCTTTTCCCAGCACCACGTTTTGTCTATGCTTGCAGTTGTTTCTGGATTTATTTATTTTTTTATTTTTGGATCTCTGTTTTCAGTCCTAGCAGCAGTTGTGAGAGCGTTTCATGTTGGCCTGTTATCCCGAGATGAAGGCCCTTTATTTCAGCCCCCTCGGCCCACATCACACCGCCGCGTTACCAAATAAGTGCTCCGCATTCTGGTCACACTTCTCCGAGGGGTGCCGGGAGCAGAGCAAAGCGCTCGCGTAGGATAAAGAATGTGGAGATTTGGGAGCAGGCACAATTGCAAACAGCTGTGTAAACAGCACAGCCAGGGGATGGGCTTACCTTGGCCGTGCTCTGAGGGTGCAGGATAACAGGCTCCTCTCACGAGCCCTGCTTTGGTAACCTCCGCCGTGAAAAAAGAGAGGTCAATCCGGAGAGCATGTCAAGGACTGACACAGCGGCTCCGCAGATTTACAGCACGAGCACGGCAGAGGAGCGGGCCCGCTGCACGACTGCTTTGCAGCCCCTCGCTGCTGTGCCGTGCACCTGCTTCTGCTCTGGGAGCGGGACAGAACCGGGCTGGGAGCGGGCACAACCCCGCTGCCGGCCGGGGGATCCCGGCCCCGCCGGCTGAGCAGAGCAGGGTGCCCGGCCTGCCGGTGCCTGCTGCCCAGCCCTGCCGCTGCACGCACGGGGTTATTTGCATTGCTGGATGTCACCAGAAAGCAATAACATTTCAGGCTGGGGATCAAGTGAAATACGACCTCTTTTGTTGCCTCTGTGACTTGTTTATTCTAAGCCAGCCATTCTTCAGAGCGCGGTTGAGCGCCGCAGCCCTCAGATGAGGAACAGAAGCAGACTGTGACTTCTGAGCTGAACCAGCGTAGGCTTCTCGAGGACAAGCTGGATTTGGCATTGGCAGGAACTGTTTTGGCTGAGTTCGTCCCAGGAGGAGGGTGAGGGTGCAGATAAATGTGAGGCGATACCTGATGAGATCTCACCGGTGCCTGTTCCGGGCTGGGCAGCTAAAGCAGCCACACATTTATTGTTATGCAGGCTTGTGCTGCCACCAAGTTTGGAGGCAGACAATCTGCCTTGAGGAGAACAAGCAGCCTGGGTTTTCTTATGTGAGAGAAAAATTGGGAAAAGATGAAACGCTCAACGTGTCATGTAACGTTTTCCATTCTAGTGCAGATTTTCTTTTTGGAGCTACGGCTAGTGTGATTTTAACCGCATTCTAACAATAGCGCTGCTGAAATTATTTGCTTTCCATTAGATAAGTGAACGCAGGCTTACCGACAAGCACTGTAGATAACATTTTAAAGTTCCGATCATTTGACTCTTGTCACCTGCACACAACTCTTCTGCTCCATGCACACGGCTGGTGTCAGACCACTGTGGTCCTGCGCAGCAGCGATGGCTCGGGCAGGGCGCAGAGGTGGCGGCTTTGTACGGCAGGGAGAAACAAGTGACTGGGTCTAACGTGACCAACGCGGTCTGGAAATTTAGGTCTTGCAACCTAAAAACTGGACCCTGGGTGAAACTGAAACGTGGGAGATGTGAACCACGGACACCTGCCTCGGTGTAACACGGATGCAGAGCCCGGAGGCTGCCTCGCCAGCGGGGAGCTCAGCGCGATGCCGTGCTGGAACGCCTGATGCCAACTGCTGGAGCCCTGCAGAGACCTCAGCATGGGCCTGGGGCATCGAGACTTGCCAAAGGGCTCCTCGGGGGCGCTGACAGCGGGCACTGCCTATAGCGGCTCCTCAGCTTTCTTCCAAAGCGCCCGGTGCTGGGCACGGCTGCGAGGGATGCTGGAGCAGACACAGACATGCTGCTGCTGCTCGGGAAAATCCACGAAGCGGAGGGCTGGCACACGGCATGGGTCGGGACGGGCGTCCTCCACCACCACCAGCACGCGGTGCCGCTCGGCCAGGCTGCGGGCGGCGGAGGACGGGGCGCAGCGGGCACCGGGCGCCGAAGGCCACGCTCGGCGGGCGACGGCAGGCTCCGGGCGGTGGCGGGGAGGAGGCCGAGGGGCGACCCCAGGCCCCCAGCGGCTCCCCTCGGCCCCGGGCCCTGGGCTCCGTGAGGGGGCAGGCGGCGGGCCGCGTCCCGCTCCCCTCGGGCCCCGCCGCCCGCCGAGCCCCGCGGTGACATCACGGCTCGTTAGCATAGGGTCGGCCCGCGGCGGCGGCGGGCGGGCGAGGGCCGAGCAGCCCGGCCGAGCGCCGCGGCCATGAGGCGGCCCCGCTGAGGAGCGCGGCGCCGGGGGGATGAAGCGGGACTCGACCTGCATGGAAGGTGAGGGCGGCGCCGAGCCCCGCGGCCTTTGTTCGGGGCCCGCGGCCCGGGCCCGGCACCGTGGGTGGGGGGGGGGGGGGGGGGATCCGGGGCGGGCGGGCCCCGAGAGCCGGGCCCGGGCCGGGGGGAGCGGGGCCGGTGCCCGCGGGGCTTTGTTGTGCCCGGCGCGGGGCCGGGAGGAGGCGCGGAGGGGCTGTCGGTGCTGGAGCGCCCGCGCTTGGGAAGCCGTGCGGCCATCTGCAGGAGCTCGGTGGGTGCTGGCAGTTACGGATGGCACCGGGGGCATGCGGGGCTCGCAGAGGGGTGGCAGCCCGCCTCGCTGCCTTCCCCCGGGGCCGAGCCGGGGCCGAGCCGCCGCTGGGTGATCCCGGGGCCGGGCCGGGAACGGCGCAGGGGGACACACGCTGGGCAGGCATTGTTCGGAGCCGGGCCGAGGCCCGTCGGGGCAGGCAGCGCCTGGCTCCCCGTCGGCCTCCCGGGCTGGGCCGTGCGTGGCTCCGCGCCCCTCGCTGCCTGCAGCAGCTCCGGCGGAGATGTTGTGGGGCGGGGAAGCCCGTTTCTAGCCGTGCCGCTTGGTCGTGTGTCGATTTAAAAAATTGCCTGACCCGGAGCTTGGTGGGGAGCGTGTGGCGGTGCCGGGACGGGGCGAGGACACGGTGCCGGGTCTGGTGCTTAAATCCACGGGAGAACGGTCGCTGTGGAGCCGGCTGCCGAGCCCCGAGCGGCTGCGGAACCCCACGGGGCCCCAGCTAGCGGGGCACATTTGGGTGAAACGGGCTTTTGTTCCCCGGGCTTTGTGAAACAACTGGCTCAAATAAACCGGCAGGCTCGGCAGGGCTGCCTTTCATGCGCTGCACAAAGGCGTGGGACGGGGACGGGTGTGGGTGCCCGGCCGGGGGCATCAGCTGCGCGCCGTGATTGATACCTGCGCGAAAACAGCGGTGCTTTCCCTGACTTTTTTACGAGGGTTCGCTTTCGATTGAACCCTCCTGCTGCAGAAACAAAATCGATACGGAATAGGCCTGCATCTGTTGGATGTAATTACCGGGAGAGATAACACACTGAGGTGCTCTGGCCGTTTCTCCGTCGCAGCATCTCTACTTTTGTCTCCCACGCTCGGGCCGGTGCTTTCTGAAACGAGCCCGATCTTTGTGTCTCTGCAGCCCAACACCTTACAGCGGAGAGGAGGAGGTTGCAGGCCACCTCTTTTTCCGCCCCCTTTTTCTTCTTCGTTGGCTTTAGGGGGCAGCCGGGGGTGTAACACGCCTGAGCAGGGCCACGGGCGCCGTGTCCCCGGATGAGTTAATCAAGAAGCACAGCAGCGATACGTAGCTGAAGAGATGTTAAACCTGTTCACAAACTGCGGTGTTGGGTGCCACCTGTAGTTTTCGTGGCTGTGGAAGGTTTTCTGAGTGTAAAGAGAATTCAGCTGTGTGAACTGGAAGTCCTGGAAGCTGCGGCTTCCTTTGTCTTCCTTCTCCCCTCCCAGCCAAACTAAGCCCCAGCCCGTTCTCTTCTTCGGACCTTTGGTGCGGGTTTTGTCTTAACTTCTTGCCTCGGTCTGGGAAATGTAGGTGTTGTGGCTGCGACTCATCCGCTCCTCTCCCGAAGGCGGCGTGCTGCTCGGAAGGCAGCAGAGGCAGTGCCCTGGTGGCAGAGCTCGTTTGCACGAGTGGCACCGCTGGGAGCGGTGACGGGGGCTTGCCGAGGACCGAACACGTGTCCTGATACTTTAATTTATTTACTTTGTATTTTATATGCTCGTTCATGTGGTTTAATGTTTTCTGTGCTTGTATTTTCTGTGCCTGTGTACAAACGTGCCCAGACAGTTGCGTGCCGTGTGCTTCCACAGGAATCTAAGGTATTTCTTCTTAGAAATTCCTGGGAATTTTGTTTTAAAAATGATTGCGAGCACTCATCTCGTTGATGGGAAAAGTAAGTCTTTTATAAAGTAAGTGCACGGCTTTCACCGCTTGCCGTACGACGCAGACAAGTGGAGGTCCCCTGCGTGCTCACGCTGTCTGCCGTGACTCTTGTGGAACATCGTAATATTCCTGTAGAATTTACATTGTATTAAAATGTGGTATGAAACCTACCGTGACCTCTGAAAACAATACGTCCTTTAATGTGGCTTTGGGGAGGGGTTAGCGAGGGAGTAGCCATAAAAATCTTCAGGGTTCAAGATGAGGTTGAGATTTTTCTGAGTGCTTTTGTCGTAGCAGCAACTGTTTGATTTGTGGCCCCTGTTACAATAGGTTGTGAGAACAAAGCCCGAACATCCCGTGTTTGAGGCCGTTTCGTGTAAGGCCTATCAAGAAAACTGAAACGAAAGGTGTTTGCGCAGCCCTTTCTCCCAGACAAACCCCAGACCAGCTCCTTGCAATAACTGGGGATCAGCGGCTTCATTTCAGCACCGTCAGGAGCTGGGAGATGAGCACCAGCGGCCCGGGAGGGGGAAGGCTGCTGTGCTCCGCAGCGGCTGTGCCTGCACGGAGCCCTGGTGTTCGGGGAGCTTTCAGGGTTCAGGGAGTCCGGGGCGCTCCCAGTGCAAGGCTTGAAATCCACCCTGCTTTAGCATCTCCGTGAGGCCCGGCGGCGATCCGGCCTCAGCCGTCGCAGGGGGCACACGGAGCTTGCGTTAAGCAGGGGGAGAAATAGCAGAGGTCAGGAGCTGGCAAAGCCGCGGGCTGCGGGAGGATCGTCCCGGAGCTGATCGTGGCTTCTGCAGGATTTTTTATAGCACTGGAACTCCAAGACTTTCGTAGGCAGGTTTTTTTTTGTCTGCCAGTTTTGTTGGAGGAGCAGCTCGCGGGGTACGCGGGCATCTCTTTCTCTGTTCCCTGGAGGTTTGTTTCTTTGTTTGTGGCACGAAGCACGGCCCTGTGGTGCGTTTTAATCTGCAAACACACCCAATTAGCAGGTTGTGCGGCGAGCCGTGTGCAGCCCGAGGTTATTGTGGCGGTGGGGTCACTCCCAGCCCCTCGCCGCTGCCCTGCTCGTGGGGAAACGGGCATGGCACGGAAGGGCCCTGCGCTCGGTCGCTTTAATCCTCCATGCTTCCTACGTTCTCTAGGCGACGGCCCCATTCTTCCGCCAACAAAAAGCTGCGCCTGGAAATGAGCCCTCCTTTCAACGCCCTCATCGCACGCAGCCTGTGCGGCGGGGGGACGCTGCCGGAGCGCTCCGACCCGCTTCTGCTGCAAGGCGAGAGGCAGCGGCCGGTGATCCACGGGCACGGGGATGGGGATGCGAGCACGGCCCCGAACCTCATTTATTGTGGTGGTGACGGGAGCAGGGGGTGCCTGCACAGAGGGGTCCGCGGCCCCACGCTCATCCCCGACACCTCCCCGGGTTTGCGGGAGCACAGAAGGTGTTGGTGGCGCAGCTCCCGACGAGGAGTCGTGCCCAGGCCTCCCTGGGTGTGTGTGTGCAAAGGTGTGTGTGCAAAGGTGTGTGTGCAAAGGCCTGAGGCTGGGCGGTGAAGCTGGACTCTGGGTGCCTCCTGCTTGCAGCGTCTGGCCCCAAGGCGCTCCAGAGCCCTTGGCACCTCCTGGCGGAGCTGCACCGTTGCTGCCCGGGTCGCGCTCAGGCCAAGAACTACCAGAAGGGATCCGTCTGAGCCGGCACCTGCCGGAAGCGCACTGCAGCCGGACAGAAGCGAGCAGTGCCCGTCTCCTACGCACCGCGCTGTTTGCCCCATCAGGATTTCGTTGGGTTAAACACGGGGGCGGGGGACGACAGAGCATCGCTGGGTGTGAGGGGTTCACCCAACTGGTGCTTAAACGTCTGCCGGAGAAGGCTTCTGGTGCGGTGTGCGGCGCTATTCTAGTAGGGCTGACTTTTAATGTGAAGCAGGAGTTAGGTCTCCCCGTGCAGATGCAAGATAATGAGACTACATCTAGGTTAACGAAGTCGGTTGCTTTAGCCATCATTTACTTCTTCCCTTCCGTCTGACATCCACGTCCGTGAAGATTACTGCGTGCTCGCAGAGGTCCTCGCTGAGCCGTGCATCATCCCTCTGCTGTCTCGCAGGGGCTGTTAACGCCGTGAGACACTGGATTTAATATGACAGCTCCTGTTGCTGGGGGTCGCACAATTTACATGTTTTGTCATCCAAAGGCCTTCCGAAGGTTTGGAACGGGAGAAGTAAAATCGAGTCAGAGCAGCCCAACCTCGTCGTTTCTGCAGGAACGTTCGCTCAGGGTGCGGACGCACAAGCTGCGCAGCGAGGCTCTCCACGAGGTGGCCGTGTCCCCACGTCCCCCTGCCAGGCGCTCTCACCCCCTGCTGTGCCGGCTGCTGCAGGGCGGTGCAGCCCCTTTTCCTCTCTGCTGGTCCCTGTGAAGTGCCCTGCTGCTGAGAAAACACAGCACCCGTTTCTCTGACCACACACAGGCCGGGGCCAGGGAGGCTGCTCGGGGCTCGCTCTGCCAGGGAGGTGGGGAGCGATGTGTCCGGGGCGCATCACTTCTGTGACACACGCAGGTAGCCGCGGTGGTGGCATCTGCTGCAGGCTTGCACACGCACTCCTCACAGTCTAAAAAGCACCTCCTTTGCCAGACCAATTTGAATTTCTGGTGAACCGCGTGACTATGAAAGCGGCTTTCTGTATGACCAACTGTGAAACGCGCTGCTTTGAGTAGGTTTGGATCTCTTTGGGCAATGAAGGCTACTCCAGTCCCGTAGGGACAGGTCGGATCGCTGGGGGAAGCCGGGTTGTTGACCACGGAGCCCTCTCCTTTCTCTTGCAGATGACCGGGTTGACCAGCGAACCTGCCTGATCTGCGGGGACAGAGCCACGGGGCTGCACTATGGGATCATCTCCTGCGAGGGCTGCAAGGGGTTTTTCAAAAGGAGCATTTGCAACAAGCGTGTTTACAGATGCAGCCGAGACAAGAACTGCGTCATGTCACGCAAGCAGCGCAACAGATGCCAGTACTGCCGGCTGCTCAAATGCCTCCAGATGGGGATGAACCGGAAAGGTAAAGAAACCCGAACGTCGGGTGCTGGACGTGCAGGCGTGAGCCACACGGCACAGCTGGTCTTTCTGGGACAGAATCTGCTTTTTCCCTCTCAGGCCGCCTCAATAACCTAAACTAAAATGAATCTTGTCCTGTCTTAAATCTCTTGGCTTCCCTCTGCCACCCGTGCTCCCGAGGGTTCAGGGCTGCCCGGGTTCGGTTGCTCTGCCTGTGAGAGCTGAGGCTTGCAGTGCTGGCCGGGGACAAGTGCAAGTGTCCCTGGCCGATGGCACGCAGCCCCCGGCGGAGCAGCTCGCGGGTTGGGCGCACAGGAGCCGCTGGCCCCAGGCGCAAGGTCTCTGAGGGGGCCGGGGCTGGAGCTGTCCTGGGTTAGGGACGGTCGCGGCCTGGTCCCCTGCGTGCCGATGTACAGAGCTGCTGAAATGTGGGGGTGGCATCTTCAGGGTGAGAAATCCTAAGTAGCTCAGAAATTAATAGTAAAAAATAGACCGGGATTTATTTCAGTGTCATGTCTCTCATCTTCAGTCCAATCTTTTGACTTTTCAATCTGCAGAAATAAGGTTGTTACGCTTTAAAAGCAGACATTTCCTAGTTTAGTGACAATAAGCTGAGTAGAAGAGGGGCTGCTGTAGCGCAGGGACTGCCCGGGCTCAGGCTTTGATACAGAAGGACTGCTGCCCAGCCTCACAAACACAAGCATCGGGTCATGTTTGTTAAACGTAGCTATCGATGCCTTGAATATCATAACTCATACGAAAGCCACCTGCCAAAAGCACTGAAACCTCCATAAATTCCCTGCCGATCCACCAGGGGCTTTGTTACAAAGCGCATCTTGGGGGTGAGATGGAAAGCTTATCTCCCGGCTGCCTTGATTACAAATTTTCCTGGGGAATGTCGTTGATGGAGGGCGCCTGCTGGCGCTCAGCAGCCCTAAGCTGCGCGGGGCAGCGCCGCCATCTCCCGGCCGCCGCGCTGGCGCTCGTCCTGCTCCTGGTCCTCGCTGCAGCCCGAGCCTCCCGGGGACAGGACGCGGCTCCTGAGGCCTCGTGGCTCTTTGCAAGGGCTTCAGGCTGGGCTTTGCGAGCAGTCCGTGCGTGCGGTGGGGATTTGCAGCCACGGGTAAACACCTGCAGCGTTCGCATCGTCCAGACCTCCTGGACACGGAGCGCAGTCGGCGCGGAAGGGACTTGTCCCCTGTTCTGTTTCTGGAGAGCCCCCCAGCCCTGAGCGCAGCGCGGGGGGGCAGCGGCGGCTGCAAGGTCATGGTGCAGCTGGGGGGAGCCTGCTGCCAAGTCTGCCCTGGCCTGCTGGGAACCAGATTGTGCCCTGAGAAACACGGGGACCCGGCATGGAGAGCAGGTCCCCTTCTGCAGGGCTGCTCTGAGGTCGGGCTGGTCGGGCAGGAGCAGCTCCAGCGTCGTCTCCTTAATTGGGCTTCGCTGGAGCTTTCTGGAAGTTGTTGAGAGAGGCTTAAAAGTGCAGCTGCAGTACAGGGCGACGAGGCTGCTCTTCTGAAATGAAACTCAGGCCAGTAACTCCAATTTTAAACGGACACTTTGCATGCACCCAGCGTAGTAAAATGCCTCCTGCGTTTCTGTGGTAGCTTTAGGAGAGCTGACCCTCTGAAACAGCCGCTGGGGTGAGCTGCTTTATCTCTGTGTCGTCTCCAGCATCAGCAGTGTCTGTGCTGGTGCCGCCTGCCTTGTGGGGGCCTCACCGGGCTGCGTGCTGTGCCGTCAGAAATGCCGCTGTTGCTTTCCACATGCCAAATTAATACAACGTTGTGATAAAGGATTGAGTATTCCCTCACAGGAATCCGTTAGTAGGAACCTATTTTTTGATACCAGATAGTAGTGTTCCTTACCAAGATTCGTTTGTTTTCTTTCAGCAATCAGAGAGGATGGCATGCCAGGAGGCAGAAACAAAAGTATCGGACCTGTCCAGGTGAGCACATGCAGAAATGTCTCCAGGGTTTGTTGCTCCTGTTCAGCTGACCTTGGCACACGCCTCTGCATCAGCTGGGCTTCCGTCTGCTGGGTCAGGGGAAAGGCTGCCCATTTTCTGATGGGAAGCCAAGCCCTGTCCACAGGAAGTGTGTTTTCCAAGTGCTTGCCTTGCCATTACTCCTGGTTCTGGCTGCTGGGAGCCGGAGTCACGAGCAGCGTGCCCTGGGATGAGGAGGAGGCACCGAGCTGAGCGCCTTTGGGAGCTGGTGCCGCGGTGCTGGGAAGCAGCAGGGGCTGGGCTGGGGCCGGCGCTGCTCTGCCAGAGCCTCCCAGCCCTGCCCGTGCCTCCTGCCAGCCTGGTGGGGACTGGGCTCCCCATCTGGTAGAGATGCGTGTCAGGAACAGCAGGTTTGTAAATAAAGCACGGACGTGTCACAGCCCCGGGGGATTGCTGCAGGTGCTTGCACAAACACCCTGGGATCCCTGGGCCGCTGCTTGAGCCAGCGCAGCCGCCTGCCCTTCCTGAGCAGCACGAGGACCTCAATCCCTCCAAAGCTCCCAGTAAATCTTGCAGGCTGTGTGCTGCAATTTCTTAAGTTGTTGCAAGTGGGGCTCCCAGTAAATGTCTCGGTGATTGATGGCGCAGCTTGTCTGGAGATGTCTTGTAAAACGCGAGGTAATTCAGCACAGCAGCTTGTACCTCATGCGTGAGAAATGATGGCTGTTTCCAGTTTGCTTCTAGAAAAGTGGCCTTTAAAAAGTTTACTGGTTATTTTAATAAAACAGAAAGAATACTGAAAGCATTTTTGTGACAGCGTGCCTATGAAAATGCCGCGCATCCCAGCGCGGAATGGCAGACGTGAAGAGCTGGGGGCCAGGCAGCTCAGGGCCTCCGTGGCTGACCAAGAAGAAAACAAGAATTAGGTGGTGCAGCCCTGCTGGCAGTCAGCATCAGGAGGGAGACGGCTCAAATAAATAAATAAAAATCCCTTAGAAATGACACAGCATTTCTGTTTGCAGACAGGGTGTTTACAACCACATTGGTCACTAATTCCTAATCCCATGTGGGTCTGTCAAGCCTGGAATAAACTCTTTAAGCAATGTTTGGCTCTTGAAAATGACGATCAGAGTTCACTGCGCTGTCCTGCAGAGTGCTGCCTCGAGGCCTGTCCATGTTTTGTGACAGCCGTGCTGGGCACTTGCACACAATAATAAATAAAAAAAGCTTTGTTGCACATTCATCACTAGCGATGCAAGGCTTCTCCGGGAGCGTACCCAGCTCCTTGAACCTTCCTACTTCTGGGCTCTCCAGTACCCTGCAGCAGTGAACTCCCTTATTTTTTTTAGTCCATTTTAGCTCCATAAATGTGACTCCAATACTTATTTTAAGCATTAGGTGCTTGATGACTTCTTCAGGTGCAACCCGGGGAAAAAGCAGTGGACAGCGGTTCCCTAGGAGCAGTTTCCTGACGCCGCAGCGCCTCTCTCAGTGGCTCCGTCAGACCAGAGCCTGCCCCGCCTGCTGGCGGCCCTTTGCCCTGCTCAGTACCTGGTGCTGCTTTCAGGACGGGCCCCAGCTGCTCCCCAGTTTTTCGCTGCGTGGCGGGGCTGATTTGTGGCTGGTTGCTGTGTGCGTATGTGACATCATCGTTTCATGTGTCCATTCCTGTCTGCTCTGCTATCAGCACTCGAGCTGTACTGCTGGAGCTGAAGGTCACCGTGATGAGGTGTAAACAGAATTTTTCATGTATGTTGTTAAATGTAAAGGGAGAGTGTGGTATTTCTGGGGACGGTGAAGCATTTCTGCTAGCGCACATCGGTTCCAGCCCTGTTTGATGTGGCAGGACGGTCACGGTGTTTGCCTATGGAAACTCTGACATGTTTCTCTTCTCGGTGGAAGTAGCAGCTTGGCACTAACCATAATGATCTTATGTCTGAAAGATATCGGAGGAAGAGATTGAAAGAATTATGTCTGGACAAGAATTTGAGGGAGAGGCAAACATGTCATGGAGCAACAACGGAGACAGCGACCACAGTTCCCCTGGAAATGGAGTTTCTGAGAGCAACCAGCCTTCACCTGTTTCTACTCCATCTTCAAGGTGGGAATTTCCTCTGGAAGAGCTTCACGTTACAGTAATTTTAACCGTATTTCTCTGAGTGATACTTGGGATCAGTGTAGGAAAATGACCCTGGAAGTACCTCCTTGCGTAAGCTGAGCGTGCTGCACATTCTTACATCTCTAGACGCTCTTGTAGAAAGACGCCACTGGATTGGAAATAATTGACTGAGAGGTGAAATGCTAATGATTAAATGAAAAAAAAAGGCAATGTTGAGTTAATGTTCTGATATTTGAAATGGAGTTCTTAATTTGTATTGATTTTTTTCCCCTGCAGATCATGGAAACCTGATTAGCTCTCGCTGTTCGTTCTATATAAGCTCTTTTTCTCCACTGTGCTCAGATTTTGAAAATAAATGAACTCCATTTAGGTTACTAATTGGTGGTGTTACGTTGTCAGTTACTGTTAGTGCTGGCCACCTGATTCAGTGTTTGACTGTAAACACAGGAAGAACCTCGGGCTTGCAACCATCTGCTTTCGGTTATATTGTGAGCTAGGAGGCATTTGTGTTTGCCGGCTGTATAAACTGCTTAATTTACAGTCCTAAATTCTGGCCCTTTAAGAAAGCAGGAGTGGAAATGTGTGCTGCAGTCGGCTCTGTGCTGTGCTCAGAATGGCTGCTCCGCGGCAGTGCCCAGTGCTGCGCTAAATGGATCTAGCTGGAGTCAGGCACAGCGTGAGGCGAGTGCGAGGCACCTCTGCACGCTCGGTTATTGCCAGTGTAGGATTTAAACACAAAGGGATCTCCTCTTCTCTTCTCTTCTCTTCTCTTCTCTTCTCTTCTCTTCTCTTCT
>CM021781.1:10458508-10482642 GCA_011076525.1 Nettapus auritus | reverse complement strand
TCTCTCTTCCCTTTTTTGTTTTCGTTTTTATCAGCCTTTCTGATGGAGCTGGATTTTTAACATTTCAGTGAATTGTGGGGAATTCTTGTAGCATACTAAAAAGCTTTTCCTTTTCCAGTAGGTCTGTGGAGCTGAATGGATTCGCTGCACTCAGGGATCAGTATATTGGGACGCCGGTGTCCATGCACTATCAGTACCTCCCGCACCTTTTTAGCTATTCTGCTCACTCGGCTCTGATGCCCCCGCAAGCGCGCAGTCTGGACCCCCAGTCGCACAGCCTGATCAATCAGCTGGTGTCAGCGGAGGTCTTGGAGCCGCTCGGCACTCCGATGCTCATTGAAGACGGGTGAGTGTGCGCAGCGTGGAGGAGGCAGCCCCGAGCTCCACGTTTCAGCTTGTCCTTCAGCAGCTCGTGCTGCGCAGGGTGCTGGGGGCACGGGGAGCCGGGTGTGTGCTCGCAGCCCTGGTGGCACGGGGAACAGCGCCTGGGGAGCAGCTGCAGCCACAGCGCAGGCAGCAAACCAGAGCGTGTCCCGTGGCCGGGCCGTGCCCTGGGCTGGCGCTGGGGTGCACAGACCTCGGCGGGGTGCCTCGGGCTGCAGGTGCCAGGCTGAGCCTGCACGGGCGCGGGGCGCGATGGTTTCAGCCCTGAGACTGCTCGAGCCGTGCGGAAGGGCTGGTGCTAAGCCCCGTAGCTGGAAAAACACGGCTGGCATAAAGCCGGGTGGTCAGCCTGCTGGGGCCGAGCTGCCCCCTGCCCGGGGAGAGCTCCTGCTGCCGGGGGAGCTCCCCCAGCCCCCGGCAGGCTCTGGCAATCGCTGCTCCCGCCGCCAGGTGACACTCTGGGCACCGGCATGCCGGGCGCTCGCACGCCAATTCCGGTGACATTTTCCTTGCTTTTCGAGTGCCTTGTCAGCTTATGTCATTCGATGTTTTTAATTATTTCTCTGCCTTCATATTAACTGTGCCTGCAGGTATAAAGTGACTCAGGCAGAGCTGTTTGCATTGTTGTGTCGTCTGGCGGATGAATTGCTTTTCAGGCAGATTGCTTGGATCAAGAAGCTGCCGTTCTTCTGTGAACTCTCGATCAAGGACTATACCTGCCTGCTCAGCTCCACCTGGCAGGAGCTGATCCTGCTTTCCTCGCTGACTGTTTACAGCAAGCAGATCTTTGGTGACCTCGCGGATGTCACCTCCAAGTACTCTCCCTCTGATGACGAGCTGCACAGGTGAGGCGCGGGGCTGAGCCCCAGGCGGGGGAGCGCGACGTGCTGATGGGGGAGCAGGCAGGGAGCAGGGTGGCCGGGCACCTCTTCCCAACCCCACCACCCCTGTGGGGACAGGCTGCTTCGCCTGCTGCTGCCTTTCTGTTTTCAAGGAAAGGTTATTCCGTGCTGAGAACAAATGCTTGGGACTTCGTATGCGACGGGGGCCGTGGGTGGTCAGTGCTGAATAAAGCCTGCATTTCAGGGCGGTGTATGATGCTGTCTGAAATTTCCTTTTGGTCGTGTTTTTGGAGTGGATGTCCCCGGAGCAGGGTGTGCACACGCTGTTCTGGCTCATGCTTGCGCTCCTTAGGTCCAAGTGCCTTCGGAAGAGCCACTTAGGTGCCCCAGGAAACCTTTTAAAAATCTGCATTTAGGGAGGCAGCAGATTCAGTAAATGTGACGATCTATTACATCGAAAAGGTGGGTGCACATGTATGCATCTTCTCTGCAGCCTTCATTCAAATGATCCTGTGAGATTGTATTTATAAAACCAGAAGGTTTTAACTGGTAAGAACCACAGGCTTGTTTTCTGGGGCTGTTGAGGACCAAGAGCTTGCACAGACTCTTTCTGAAAATTATACCTCAGACTTAAAACGTCTGTGCTAGCAGTTGTAACAGGTAGAAGATAAGTGGTGTTTAGGCGTGCAAATGTTTTTAGGAAACCTGATGCACCTTTTCTTTGAGTCTCTTGTATTTGGATCTGAAGGGTAATTTCCATTTAAGTAGTCTCTTTTTAAAATCTAGTTTTGTTTAATTTGAACTGTTTGTCCTTCTCACTCGCATCCCCATTAATTTTATACAGAATTAGGGTTTCAATTTCAGCCTCTCTTGATGGTGACTTGTCTTAGAATTCCTCTCAGTTTTCAAACTGACTGACTTACCTGGATCCTCAAACTGTGCAGAGACAGCTGAAGATAAATCACGTGGGAAGTATTCATTTGGAATTGCGCACAGAAAAAGGGCAAGACTTGCGCTGTATTTCAGACTGATCCCGTGGTATCAGTTTGTGTTTTCTATTGAGACTGATAGTTTTGTTTCTGTCTAGTCTCTGTGGCTTCGTGCAGCTCAAAAACACTCGCATTCTGTGTTTCCCAGTGAGTGGCCCATTTCTTCCTATTTTTCCTGAGCTTTCTCTGTATCCTTTAAGAATTTTCAGCACATTTTTAAAATACTTTTTTTTTTCTCCTAATTTCTTTGATAAAAGCTGATGAAGTTGATAAAATCAAGCTGCAAATAAGGGAAAAAAAAAAAACAAAAAACAAAAAACAAAAAACACCACAGTGTGGATGTAGTCCATTTCTTATTTTTGTTTTTAAACTAACAGCAGCACTGACAGAAGGGCTCCATCCTGTCCTGAGCACATGGCTCAGTCAGAGGCTTCCCAGCTGCTGGAGGAGAAAACAGGTGCTGGTTAGATCATCTCGAGGGTGCTTCTCCTGTAGCCAGGCTGTCTTCCTCCAGCACGGCTCTGCAAGCTGCCTTTACTGTGGAGACAGGAAAACTGGCGAATCGGACACTGGTAACCCTGATACAGAACAGAAGGTCTTCTTTAAAAATCACTTGGGCCGGTGGAAGGATTGTTCACAAAGCTGGTCATCTGTATTATCAAAGCCTTCATTATTTCATTATTAATTGCTATTTCAGTGTTTTGATTGCATAATTTAAAGATGTTGCAACTTAGCTGTTGTTTTTTTCCGTGGTTTGTACTATCTGATGTTCTTTCATTTATCATTTTGGCCAGGGTGATGGGTTTTGTGTCCTTTTTTCCCCCTATTTTCCCTTTCTCTCCTTTCTCTTTCTTCTGTAGTCTCGGAGCCAGGCAGGTCCTTCTTTTGGCAGCAGACTGAACTGCTGCCCACCCTCTGTTTGATGTTTGCCCTGTTTGTGCTCTGCCTCGCCAGACCCGGCAGCTCCGCAGGAGTCGGCAGGGGAGCCGGGTGTCTGGGGAGCGGAGCTCTAAAACCCTTCTGTGTGCTCGGTCATCCAGCGCCCAGCAGTTTCACGCGGTTCCTTTGTGAACCTCTCTCACAACCCGGGAGGCCGACTCGGCGATGGCCACGAGGCGAGGACTGGCCCCAGGTGCCTCATTTCCTGGGGCAGGTCCCTGCGCCAGGCCCAGCCATTCATCCCGCATCTGGTGCCGCTCCTGCGAGGAGCAGCGAGGGTCACGGAAAGACACAATGCCACTTGTTCCTCTATTCAGCCTTGCTTTTGTTCGCGCTGTCCTGGTCGGAGCCTCTAAAGAGAAGTGTGCGTTTCATTTTGGGGTCGTGATAAATATGAGCGAGAGGTAAGGAAATAGGACAAAGGAGGAATCCTCGCCCTTCAGAAACGGGCGATTCAAAGCGGCAGCCTCAGAAGTCCTTCAGAGCAGATCCGTGCACATGGATGAAAATAGGTGTGCTTGGGAGTGCGACGTCTCTGGAGTCTCTTCTTCTGATTTAGCTTTTCAAGTATTAATTGCCATTAGGGAAAATGGGAAAACGTGCACCAAAAAGCCATTTAGCGGGAAGCTGCGCAGATGAGGGGTCTGAGTTCAGTCTCAGCTGTCGTGGTGGCTGCCCCCAGCGTAACTGCGCGCGGTGGGGGCCGTACCCATGAACGAGCTGTTTCCTTCAGGCTTGTAAGGGGACTCGTAAGGAGAGGCTTTTCTTGGAGAACCTCAGTTTCCTTGGATTCTGGTGTTGGTTGATTGTTACAAACTGAAGGTTGGTCTTACAGCCAGCTGACAACACGAAATGAAGCAGTGCTAGTCTGGCGTTTTGGGGTAAATTTCAGCCTCATCTACAAAATGCCAGGAGCAATGTTAATGCTTAGGTGGGTGACAAATGAACATATGGGATGAGCTCCTGTGTTTCAATCACTTCTAACAATGGGCTGAATGTTCTCGTGGCCTGCTGGATCAAATGTTTTCTTTTATTGTGCTGTTTTTCTGTAGATGACTATGAAATGAATAGATTCCTGACCTCCCCCAGCACTCTCCTGATACCGCTTCCCTTCCCCCTCTCCCCAGCTGATCCTGATAACCCATAGCCAGAACCTCGCCTGGTGTAAACCGCGAGGAGAAGCGTGTGGAGGAGTCAGTCCTCAGGAAGAAATAGGGCTGTGAAAAACAGAACAGCTTTGTTTGAAAGGGGGAGGAAAGTATGCACGGAAAACTAAGACAGTTCAACTGCAGGAATGAGAGAAGAGCTCTCCTGGATTTATGAAGTGATGAGTGGCTGGTAAAAATGTGCGCGCTCTAAAAACAATTAAACCCAACAGACGACTGAGTGGTCTTTGTGCTCATTAACTTCCTGAGCTTTGCAATCTTGCACCTGTGAGATTTTTAATGTTAACTTGAGAGCAAGGAAACTTGTACAACTTTAGATTAGCCGACAAGGCTTTCATCACTTACAATATTACTTTCCTGAAGAATTGACCTGAAGTTCAGATAGCTTGTTTTCGCTTCTCTGAGGCCAAACTCCACCATGCATTTTACAAATAACTTTGAAGTAAACAAACACAGATGCCAAAATAAGGTGTTATTCAGTGAAAAGGGTTCTATTTTCGTTCTATTCAGAGATGGCTTTCTGGCTGCGCTCTTATTCTTTGTGCTGTACAATGCCGGAGCGCAGCTGAAGCTTGCCTCAACACTTCTGTCCCACTTCTCAGGATTTATGCAATATGTGGCTTCTTTGAAACCGGCGGTATCGCAGTGAGAGGCGCTCAGGAGAGGCCGGTACTGGCCATTTGCACACGTGGGACATCGCCTGCGGGCACCGGGAGCTGCTCTGCGCCCTTCAGGTTCTGCCTCTGCCTTCACTCACCTCTGCTGTGCCGGCGTGCAGGCAGGCATCAGTGACCTGGAGTTTCACTCACTTTAACGAGGATTATTTGTGCTCCGTGCATGTTTGTGTTTGTGGAAAAGCGCCCAGCCTTACTGTGGTGTCTCCCTTCGGGAAGCTCTCAGTCGACAAAGATTAGCAAACCATAACACGCGGGCAGTCAGTGGGGTTGTGTGGAAGTCCGGAATCCTCATCAGTCACTCGTGGGAATTTTCGGGAGGTGATGGAGGTGATCTTCCTCACCTGTCCACTAGATAATGGGCGGGTGCCACTGTTGTGCATGGGGCAGCGTCATTCTGTGGGATGTAAATCATGCTAATTCAAATAGCAGTGTGTAGGTAAAAGAAACCGGGCACTTCTGCTGGTGGCAACAGGAGGTGGCTCCTGTGCAGCAGGGTCTGGTGTCCGTAGTCCTGCAGCCCCACTGATGCAGCCGTGTTTTGGTGCTGCTCTGTTCATGTTGAAGAGCCCTGGGCAGAGCCGAAGCTTGCTAACTGCATTGGTTTTGTAAGAAAAGGATAACATTAATGTAGCAGCTCTGTGAAACGGAGGGTTTTGTTCAAAAACAAAAAGAAAAAGCCAAAAGCCAGCAGGGTGGGTGTCAGGTTAGACGTCTGTTGCACAGAACTCGTGTTCCTCTGTAATGTTTTGTACAACAGCACCGAGCCCAAATCCCCCAGGCGGGATGTGCGGAGTTGTCCAGCTGTATGGGACGCCAGCACACCTTGCAGGATGCTTCAGTGTTCCTGCTGGCCACTTGCAGGGGTAAATTCAGTTGCTGCAGGTGGCAGGAAATACAGGTTGAGGAAAGGTGCCTGCCAGTGGGGTGAGAAGGCACTGTCCTGATGGAAAGCTGGGGAAATACAAGTGAAGAGAGGCAAAGCAGCGTGCCTACAAGCACACAAGAAGTTATTGCACATTTCTGGCTCCGTCAGACCTTAATCTCTGTCAGAACAGGCTGAGGACGAACTGAAACACTTGCTTCTACTTCTGCTTAATAGTCCCAGCAGACTTGAAGCAGCTTTGACAAAGATTTTTTGAATTCCATTGCAAAATTTTAAAATCTCTGAAGTTATTTTAATAATCTTCTTACCTTTCTTGTGTGGACTGTGTCCGGAATGCACTGATGTATGATCTCTATCCTCCAGATTCAGTGAAGAGGGCATGGAGGTGATGGAGCGGTTGATCTACCTTTTTCGCAAATTTAACCAGTTGAAGGTCAGCGACGAGGAGTATGCGTGCATGAAAGCCATTAACTTCCTAAACCAAGGTGAGTCAATGGAGAGGAGGAATCAGTCCTGCCGGAGAAATTGTCCAAAGAAATCTGAACAGTCTTCGCTTCCCTGATGAAAAATGGGAGGAAGGGATCTGAAAGCCAGGGCTAGGTGTGGGCTCTGGAAACTGCCATTGTACAGGCAATGCCCCACGCAGTGTCGTACTTAGATACTTGGGTGAGGAAGTTCTGGAAGTGAGAGAATTCATTTGCTTGGTCATTTGTCTCGCCTTCAGATGTAGACACTGAGGACAGTACGTGTGCCATTTCACATCTGTCACACCTGGGCCAGTATCGGAGTAAGACCATAGCAGGGAGACTGGTGAAACTTCCCTAGAGGACAATGGGTGACCCATTACTTACCAGCTGCTAATGAACTTTTCACCAGGCAAGGATCTGTCCTCTGAAAGTATTAGTGGTTTAGGCAGCTCTTTAGACAATTGGCTGAATGGTTCTTATAAAACAGTTAATTCATGTGATTTTTTTTCCCAAAGTAAGTATTGATTATTAGCATGACAAGCTTTCAGATTCCCAGCTGAAAAATGTATTCATTCATTCTTCTGCTTGAATGGGTGGCTTTGCAAATCTTGATTTTTCCCTGCTTTTTGTTTGTTTGTTGTTTTGTTTTTTAGAGCTTTTCTGACTCTCTAAGGTATTTACCTTCAGGATTTATGCTTAGCTGGCTTCCTGCTATTTAGATTCTTCATCAATATATTTTCCTGTGCCTAATGCTACGTCTTTAAAATGGAAAGTGTTCATGAATGAAGTATTTATGTGCAAGCAATGAATTCCGCCTAATAAGGGGCTGTACCCTCCTGTTGATTAACCACTCTATTAACGCTGGCTGTCCGAAACGTTGCAAGACCCTTGACATTTCAAAATCTTGAGGAAAGTCAGTGCAAAATGAGCTGCAGATTAATTCTTCAATGAGTGAGGAAATCCTGGTCATTTCCTAACAAATGCAGTGGGCTGAAATAGTTTGGAATCGACAGGTTTGTTGTGATTCCCTTTTCGGTAGCTGCTTGTCGTTATTACACATCCGTGGAGCCTCTTGGGACGTTTCTTTATGTTGTGTGTGCATAAACGAAGAAAGCCGTGGAGAGGCAAATGCTTAATAGATGGTGTTCAGCTGTAATTTTGGAAATAAATGTCCCCGGAGTCTTTTTGTACTGTGAAAGATAGTTGCAGTCTGTAAAAATGTGCTGAAAACTCCCTCCTCCCCCACTCGTTTTCACCAGGAGATAGTGCTGACGCTTCAATGTGTGCCCGGGCTCGGATCCGGTTTGCTTCCCTGGGCAGTTTCCTGACACTGGATAATGCACTTCTTTAGCTGTCTCCATTGTTTTCCGAAGTGTATTTTCATTAACTTCCTGCCTCCTTTTATTTTTAGTTGAAGTTTGCAATTTTTTATGAGAAATACCTGAAAATTATTTTTAAAAGTCAGCGTTTGGGCAGCAGATCAATGCCTCTTCCGTCACATTGTCGTACGGGAGCGAGCTGCAGCGAGGGGCGTGCAGTTCCCGTGCTCCGGCCGCGCTGGAAACCTCCAGCAGCATGCAAATGTCATTGATCATGCTGAAAGGTGGCAGGGGGACTTCCTGCCCGGCTGATGGCTTGGAAATGTCCGTTTTTCCTTTGTGTACGTTGCCTGACACTGGTAAAACTAAATTTTAAAACAAGAGCTTGACCGGGTTATAAATGATACGACATAACTCGTAAGCAGGTGGGGAGAAATGTGACGATACCTGGAGTGATAGAGCTGACCGCTTTCCTCAGCCAGATGGTGCAGCTAAAATCATGATACAGCTAAAACCACCGTGTGTCTGGCTGAGGGACTAGTACAGAATTGCTGTGAGGGCTAAACCTTGGCACACAGCTGCCGTACAAAAGGCAGTCGGGGATTTCAGGTCTGGAGCTGTTACGTGTGAGAGAGTTCAGTAAGCTCAGGAGATGGGCAGCTCAGGACTTGTGCTGTTCTCCTCCGTGTCTTGCACCTGGACACGCTGGGGGTGCAGGCACACCAGGAGAGGAGTGAGATCTTAGTCTCTGGGTAGCTAGACATTTGAAGTCAGCCTCCAAAACAGTGACCCAGCTTAGAGTTTTGGAAATCAGTCTGTCCTTCCTGAAGAGATGGCAGTAAGTGTGAATCTGCTGTTGTTCTCAGATGTTTTCCTCGTGTTTTCATGACTCTAATCATATGCTCTTTCAGACATTAGGGGTCTGACTAACGCGTCCCAGCTGGAGCAGCTGAACAAGCGGTATTGGTATGTCTGCCAGGATTTCACGGAGTACAAATACCCCCATCAGCCCAACCGCTTTCCGGATTTAATGATGTGTTTGCCAGAGATACGATATATAGCAGGTAACTTTTTGAGCTCTTCTCCCACCACGATCCTGTGCAAATTACAAAATCCTCTTTTAAGTCAATCTATGAGCATGAAATTCTTGCCTACTTTGCCAGAGGGTGTTGATGTGAGACCTTTTTCTACTTAAGCTTCTCCCTTGTCTTTGAAGGGGTCTCCTGTCACCCCCAGTTCTGCAGGTAGGCTGACACAGGGCAAGTTGTCCTCCTGTGCTGCACAGTGTGGCGTTGTGTGCTGCTTACTCAGAGTCCCCTGTTCCCAAGCAGACAAGCTTTGTCCCTCAGGTGCTTCAATTGAAGTACTTGGGTCAGGTTTATACTTTATTTTCTTCCCTTCAGTCCTGGCTCAGAGGCATTTTGTCTTAAGTAGATGTAGTCCTGGTCTGAGAGGTTGTTTCACGAGAGGTGGAGAGGTCCCTGAAGTGCTGCTGAGGAGCACAGGGTGAGCAGAGCAGTTACAGTCCTACAGGGTAGGCCCTGGGCGTCAGCTCCTCTGGGCGTTAGCATATCTGAAATACGCAGGTGAATTGTCAACTTCACTCGTGTCAGTAATTAGATCTACACTGTCTGGTGTTATTAAGGCATTGTTTGTTCCCAAGTGTTATGGTAAAGGAAGATACTTGCCTCCCCGTGTCAAGGCTCCGTATGCTTCATCCTAGCCTGCTGCAACAAAGTAGATAATAATCACATAATAGCTCACATAATTTACTCACCGAGATCTACAAGGGAGTTTGAGGAGAGACAGCATTTAGTCTTTCCCAGTTTCTATAAATACTGCTCCATTGTGGAGGAATCATTTCGATCTGACTTTGCCCATTTATTTAGCTTTCATTTCAGTAAATAATAAATCCTGTTGTGTCCAAATGGGTATCAAATGTCTAATGTAGCAGTAGGATGATTAACTGTTTCTCTGAGAGGTTCAAGGTAAAACCATCGTCAGCGCTGCTGGCTTAGGTGTCTCTCGGAAATCTGATTCAGGAACGGCCGCTAATTCTGGTCTTTTTCTTAACAGGAAAAATGGTGAACGTCCCGCTGGAGCAGCTGCCTCTCCTTTTTAAGGCCGTTCTACATTCCTGCAAGACGAGCGCGAGCAAAGAGTGAGCCCAGCTTGCCCCCGACCCGTGCCTTACCCTGTGCCTCAGGCAGGGAGCGGGCTCACCTTGAGAGGAAGGGGGAAACATGACCAGGGCAAGAGGGAAGTGCTGAGACAGGGCAACGGGTGTCCCTGCCATTGTAGCAAGAACCTTTTGTGTTTGTTTTTGTTTTTTTACTCTTTTTCCTATATATTTATTTCACGACAGAGTTGAATGTATGATCTTCAACACGATGCACATGGTTCTGTATGAATGCAGCAGATGCATTCTCCAGCAGTTTACAGAATGTGAAGATGTTTAATGTGACAGTGTTTGTTAGGGTTAGTTCTTTTGTATTTTGGGGCTGGGGACTGAGATGACTAAGACTACCTCAAGGAGAAGATGCTGTTCGCGCACTGCTCTTTCCGTGATTTGTATCCAAAAGCGTTTGTCAAAGGGCGCAAACTGCCTCACCTCACTGACAGAGCTGTTAGCATCCCAAATGGGCAGTTGTGGAGAAGCGGCTGTTAGAGAAGTGCCAAGCTTTATTTTTATTATCGTTTAAGGAAATTAAACAAACAAACAAACAAAAAAGACGACAGGGAGAGGAAAAGAAGAAAAAGTTTGTTTAGCCAGTTGGTTTTTCTTCCTCCAGCAGTTCTCAGCCACAGATGGCAGCGCCTGCAGTTCCCTTGAATTCTGCCCCAGGACTGCAGTGCCCCCAGGCCGAGAAGGGCTTGCAACCCCGTTCCCTCCTGGAGCCGCGGGTGTGCGATCTGCCCTCCGTCTCCAGCCTCACCAGCAGGGCTGCCGCTGCTGCTGCACCTTTCCATTCGGTTGGAATTGTGCTGTTGCAGGTCGTAGCAGGCCTCTGACGTTACAGCAGCAAGGTACTCTTGTTGAGAGAGAGAACTGCAAATAATTTCTAATCGCTTCCTTACCATCCATTTTACATTCATAAAAGCAGGAGAGAAGAGGCAGGATTGCCCCTCTTAGTGTATTCCCCCAAGGTGGTGTCTGACCGCTGGGGAGACTTCTGCACTGCAGCAGTCAGAAGCAGCCTGTTTGTGGGAACAGTTGTCCCACCTCGTGGTTAAATGTAAGCTGCATGATGGTGACCAGGGACTCCAGCATCCTCTGGCATGCTTTTCTCTGCTGGACTTGGGGAGGGCATGATCCATAGCTGTATTCTGCCAGGACAGTTTTACTGCTCAGTGGAACGCTTTCACACCAGGAAGAATTGGTGTGAGTACAGTTCTTGGTCAGCTGTTTGTCCCAGGAGTTGCAAGGCTTGGATTTCCATCTAGCAACCTCCACACCACTGCGCTGCGTGGAGAAGTGGTTTAATGACAGCTGGTTAGCTGTATGAGTAACTGCTAAGTCCTGGTGCTTATCTAAATTTGGGTATTCTCATAGGTAATCTCCTGGCATCCTGCCCGTGGTGCTGGTGAGCACAGGGGACAAGCTCTGTTCTCATCTCTCTTTAACAGTTAACTTAGGGAGATTTCCCTGGGCAGCCACATAACCCTGGCTGGACTTCCTTCCTGTGTCACGATATATGATCTTCAGGTAACAAATTGTTGAATGCTGTTTTTAAAATACTTTGGGAAGCAGCCTCTGTTCCTTCAGGGGAGGAGGAACCAGTTGCTCCCTTCTTGTCTTGGCCTGGTAGCAGCTGTGCACGGCACACAGTTCGTACTGCTCGGAAGCGAAGCTGCTGTGAGAGGAAGATGAATGTGACGGTGAGCAGGAATGCCTTCACCAAAGTCGTCCTTCCTTCCCCCGTATCCCAGAGGGTTCGGCTGCAGCCCAAGAGACCTTGTGACCCACTGGCTTGGCACATCTCTAGGTTAGTCAGCAGCGGTGCTGGGCGCTGGGCGCTGCCTGCCCCCCTGCAGGAATCCTGCCGGCTCCCTTCAGACCTCCCCTCGGAGGCTGCTGTTGACTAGCGGCAGACCCAAGGCGGCGTTGCGTTTTGTGATTCTGCTTGGGAATCTTCCAGCTTGTCAGTTTCCCTTTTCTAAAAGTCCACTAGCTGCTCATTTTTCATTATTTAAATATGATGTTACGGGTAACAGCTGCTGGGACCAGCAGCAGTTCGGTTTGATAGAGCTTCACAAATCCAAAGGTGGTTCTGTAAATCTCATTTACTCTCTGACTGTAAAATGAGACAAGCACATATTTCTCAGGAAAGCCTTCTGCATACAGCATATACCTCAAGTGTAAATGGTAAGAGTTTAGTATATCTGTTTGTAAGTTAGAAATTATTTCTCAGCTTTTAAGTTTAATTTCCGAATAGCTTGATATGATCTTTTTATTACGGGTTATCTTCTGGCTTGCTGTTTTATACACTCAAGGAATTGTTAAATTGCATAGCAGTAACTTTATTCTATGATTACTGAATTCTTATAATCTGTTGATGAATGAGAGTTTGTTTTAATTAGTGTACATAGAAGTGGTCATCTTATTGCCAAATACCAACAAAAATAACGTATTTGCTATTCTGTGTTTATCCAAGATACTCCCAGACTAATGTTGTACCAAAAGCAACAACAAAAACCACACCTGAATTCATACATGATGATAAACGGTCAAGAAAGTTCTACTCTCTGTTATACAAACCAAATTGTATAAAGGCTGATTGGCAGCGGTATCTGGTAACAAATAATCGGTTTATTGTAGGGAGTAAAAAAGCCTTACTGAAGTGACCAGTGAGGCAGAAGCTGATGTACCAAACCGGAATGTAACTCACTGGACAGTCAGTCGGAATATCTTCTGCACCAAGTCCTCTAATGACTTGTATTTTTTAAACAGGGTAAAGTGAATGTGTTGCATTGCAAACTCAGGTATTATGAGAAGGTAGGAACGTAGCTAGGAATGTAGAGACGTTAGGTCAGTCGCTAGATGTATTTGTGAATTTGGTTTGAAGGACACCCTGGAAAGGTTGGAATTTTCGTTCCATTCTTCACGTAACGTTCAGTTTACAGGGACTCATATTTTATTTGTGCTTAATGCTAGTAGGGGGAAGTTCATTATCTTTGGTACCTATCTGCTGTTGCTTATCTGACCTTCTGTCATAGAGGAATCAATCAACAATAATAGTCTTTGGTAGAATTTTCTGCCATGACAAGTCAATTTTTATCCCCGATTTGAAAGATAAATTGGCTGACTGACCCCCTCCTCTCCTTCATGGTATTTGTGCAAATAGAAAGCTGAAGAGTTACTTTTAATCCGAACAGAGATTCGGGACATAAATTTGAAATGCCCAGGCTCACATGTTCGGAGGAGCTCTGCGTAGGTCTCTTAGCTGCTGTTTGACAGCTTGCAGCTCATCAGCCAGCACAGAGCAGAGCAGGCACTGCTGCTGCAGGTGATGGGGATGAGTCTTCGCTCGAGTGGCAAGACCCCGGGACCTGCACAAAAGCTCTCTGAAAACCTCTGCATTTTCTTCCGAAGCTTGCCTTTGGGTCGAGCCTCTGTCACGTGAACAGTCGTGACTCCACTGCGTGCGTCAGAGCACGTTCTTGTCCTCGACGTGCCCCTAGAAAGGGCCGTGGGCTGGGGGCACTGCCAGGACGCTCAGCGATGCCACGAACCTCTGAACCGGTGGGTTCTGGGGATGGCAAAATGGGTACAGCAGGAGCTATCCCTACAGCATCCATGCAAGCTCCTTTTTAATTGTTAATCCCGCTGGTGGCTGTTCCCTTGCTCATCTTATGCCGGTGTCTCGGCCGGGCTCCTGCCGCCAGCGGGGCCGTGGCTCCGTCTGCTCCTGGCTGAGCGAGGGCAGTGGCTGTGCCGCAGGAGCGACCTGCACAGGGGTGGGCTGCAGGTACCCGTGCCGGGGGTGCCGACCGCTCCGAGCCCCTCGCTGCCCGCCCTGCCCTCCCTTACGCGGCACATCTGTGTGCTGGCACGGACAAGGGCTCTTCAGTGTGCACAGAACAGAAGCACAGCCAGCTCAGGTTAATGATTTTTAAGTCTTGTCCTTCAAACCAACCTTTAAAAAAAAAAAAAAAAACAAAAAAAAAAAAAACGAAAAAAAAAACACCCTTGAATTTCTTTTTATTACATTTTTAAAAACAACAAATATTTCTCCCGTGAATGTGCTGTTTACCGTTCATTCTTTCTTCTCTCTTGGTTTTGATTTGAAGCTATGAAGCTTGGTGTCTGTGAAAATGTTATTTCTGTATTTCTCAGGATAATAAGCGGCAATCATCCCTGCCACATAAAAGGCAGGAGAAAGGGGGAAACTTGGGGAACTAGTTTAAGTATGAAGCTAATTTTTAAGTTTTAGATGATGTTTAAATCGGGGGTGACGCGTGAGATGTCAGTATCAAGCTGTGGCGTTTCTCTGGGTTCTCGGTGTGTTGTTTGCAATGCACAGCAGCTCAGGGATAAGTATTTAAAATGGGACCCAGAGAAACCCGAGTTTTGATGTTGCAGCCGTTGCTTCTTTCATGACTTGTTTGGAGGACTCTTTGTGACCTGAATAAAGCCCCCATACGGAGGTGGCGGGGGGAGAATTCTGCTTTTCCTGGTGGGACGTTTGTGTGGGCCCCTCCGGCGGGATGCGTGGGGCTGGCGTGGGGCTGGGGAGCACGAAGCCGGCAGCAGCCCTGCAGTGGAGCCGTGCCGTGCCTCTGGCTGGTGCCCCGCAGCCCCCGTGTTCAGCGGGTTCAGGTGCTCATGGAAAAGGCAAAAACGGGCACTTCTCTTTCAGACAGACCCGTTCCTGCCGTCAGTGTGTGGCTTAGGAGTTAGAGCATTTGAATCTCCAGTTGGTACAACTTGCTCGTCGTGCTTGCCGGGACTGTAGGCTCATTCGGTCTGGCTGAGAAGTGTCCTGACGAGTACAAGGGTTCACCCGCAGCTGCTGGGAATGTCCTAAACGGTGCCATCCAGCCCGCTGCTGCCGCGGGCAGGGCTGGCACCGGCAGAGCAGCAGCACAGAGCCTGGCAGCGGGTTTGTGGGGCTAACAGCCGCCTCCTCGGCTGTCCCAGCGGCCAGGGTGTGCACGCTGAGCTGAAACCAGCAGAGCATAAAGCCGGTGAGGGCAGTATAGGCGGCATCTTTGCCTTGAAAGAAAAAAATTGAAAAAAAAGATACTGTGCAGTTGACCTCTAACAAGTCTATGAAAGAAGCAACACGGTTCAGTGGAAGAAATGCCCCCAAGGGCAAAAAGAAACAGAAATTGAAACCAGATGACGATCAACCTTAACAAAGCCTTTTGTGATTCATTGTTTTCTTTCGATTTATGAAATGTCTTGTAATAGTTGATAACATTATTGACTCGATTTCCATAACAAAACTACCTCGTGTGACATCCTGTTTATCATCTCAAAGGGATTGTGAGAAAAACAAAATGCTGCCAGTGTTTGTTGCTAGAGAAGAGCGGGCTGTGTGACTGGCAGGGGTTCCCTGCCCCGTGGTGGTTTCTGACCTCACGTCCCCCAACCACCGGGCACCCCGGCTCACGGGGTCCCGCTGCTGTTCCCGGGACGAAGCGCCGCAGTGCCACGGGGGCACCAAGCTCCGCGTTCCCTCCTGACAGAGCGCGGTGCCCTGCAGGATGTGGCTCTTGCCAGCTTGGCTTGTATTGGCACCCATCAGGCCACGAGCAGCAGTGGTTTCTCCCAGTAAAACACTGCGTTTTTCCCACGATCCCTTGCCTAAATCAGGGAAGCAGGATGTTGCCTGGCATGGCACGTTAGCGGCGGGGAGCCGGGGTTGGTTCCTGTGCCCTGGGGAGCGCCTGGCCGGAGCCGTGTCCCTGTCGCCTTGCTGTGCCCCAGGGAACGCTCGGCCCGGCCCGGCGCGGTGCGGGGCACGGCCGGCCCTGCCGCAGCGGCACCGGCGCAGCTCCCCGCCAGCCCGGCCTGGCGCGGCTCCGCTGCCCCGCTCTGTGACTTGACTACCTGTGGAAATGTGACCAATAAGTGTTGAACGCATGTGTAGCGAGTGTTAGCTGTATGAACTAATAAATGTGAATTGTTCTGCACCGCTGGTGAGGCTGCTGCTTCCTTTCATCCACGAGGCGGCCGTCCCTGGGCGTGGTGGCACCCGCGGCACCCCCTGGCACGGGGGGGCTGGCACTGGAACCGGGGGGGCTCTGGGAGGGGCTGGGTGCCGCCGGGGTGGCTGGGTGTCCCCAGGGTGCACGATCCCGGTGTGGCTGCGTCCTTGCAGCCTGCCATGCCTGCTGCCGCGGTGGTGCTGTCACCTGGGGACCCGGGGGTGGCCGGGACAGGCCGGGAGCTGCAGGAGGGGCGGCTGCAGCAGCTGCGGCAGGAGGCATCGTCTGCATGAGCGGCTCCGGCGGGGAGCCTTGACCAGCAGCTCCGGAGGCACTGCAGAAACCACTTGGAGATTTTCCATGTCACCGAGGTGGGTGTGCGGTGAGAGACGGAGAAGTGCTTTTCTTGTTTACATCTCTGTGGGTGTTGGGGGCGCGCGCTGAGGCCCACGCACTGCTGAGCACAGCGATGGCACCAAGCGAGCGGCTGAGCCCTGAGTCCGTCCTGGGACTGCTCTGCAGCTTGTGAATTGCTAAACTTCTAAAAACGGTGATTCTGGGACCTGTACGGAGCAGATGGGTCCACGCAAGGTGCTTGTGAGGACAGGATTTTGACCCAACAGGCCTTATTACTTAGGAAATTCCCCAGCATTTATTCAGGGATGGCAGAAATCCTTTTGTTCAGGCTTTGCCCCAGGGAGCAGAAGAGGGTCAGGGGAGCTGTCTCAAAACCAGGCCAAGGCAAAGGGCTGGCTGAACAGTGATCTGCTCCAGCCTGGGCCCCTGACAGTAATTTGCAGCCAGATGAAGCAGTAATTCCCCCTGAGCTGCAACTTTGTGCTCACAATAATCCCTTACAGCAGCTGCAGTAAAGGTGTCAGGCCATAGATCAGCGCCAGGCGCCTTCAGCCTCATCTGAGGGCTGGGCCTGAGCTTGCACCAGGGCCGGATGCTCGCGGGAGGGTTTTTGCTCCAGCCCCAGGCCACGGCTCCAGCAGCCTGTCTGGGTGTCCGTGCAGAAGATCCTTCTCCACCAGGACAGCTTTGCTCCTCTTCCCAGTGCTGCAGGAACCAGCACACGAAGCCAGACATGCCCGGCAGGGAGGGCTCGGAGCAGAGCCTGAGCTGAGGGGGAGACACGGAGTGGTGGCAGCCGGCCGGGTCCCCACCAGCCTGGGCGCTGCTCCCGCTGATGCTGGGCCCAAGCCTGGTCCAAAAGCCTCCTGGGCCCTGCTCAGCTGGTCCATCCCTGCCACCACAGGGCTGCAGGGTGGCCGTGTCCCAGATCCCGAGCTCGCAGGATCCCCGCTCCCCTCTGCAGCGCCGTGCTTGCCCCCTCCCCGTTCCTTCCAAGGCAAATTGTGTCCTCATCTCGGTCCCAGCATGAGCCGTGCTGCCCCGCTCCTCTGCCAAGCGCCCTCCCTTCTCCTGCCCCTCCGTCGTGTTAATGTTTCTTATTTACAGCACCTCTCCTCACCTGCGGCGCAGCTCCAACGTCTTTGCTGCCACGCCGCCTGGATTTATTCCCCCGAGGGGCCCTGAAGGTCGGCAGTGGTGAGGCTTCGGGAGGTGGCGGAGGACACGGCGCACGTGGGGCGCTGGCTTTGTCCTCGCCTTAAAGCCGAGCTGCAGGAGAGGCTGGGGGTGTGCGGAGGCGCTGGGTGGCCTCGCCGTGCACCGCCTGGGCACGGAGGGCTGCCTGGAGAGCAAGCCCGGAGTGGGAAAAGTACCGGCACGCTTCAATTTCCAGCTCAACCTCTACTGACCACTGTATTTTGATTAGAGCTCTGCTTCCTTTTCATCTCCGTGCTCCGGCTGGTGACAACTGCCACAGCCTCGTGCGCGCGGTGCCATAGTTTATCACCGAAGGCCAGCCGCTCTATGAATTCAGAGCCAGCGCGGAACAAATCACGCTGTCACTAACGTCAAACTTGTTAACCTGATCTTTGGTGGATCACTAGTGTCAACATTGCATGGGACATACATTATCGGGCCCAAGGACTTTGGGAGATGTGTTTGTCAGGCTGTTCTGTCACAGTCCCACTCTTGACCTTCGCAAAGTAACTTTCAAGGATAAGCTGCTTTCCTCTTAAAACGAGGTGCAGTTCCCAGGGGCGTCACCCTTCGGCCACGGGGCTGCGAGGTGAGGCCGGGCCCCCACAGGTGTGGTGCTGCCACGGCTTGGCCCAGTGATGAGCAGCGGTCTGCTGGGGAGGTCCTCGGGGGCCTCCGCCAGGCTTCGGGCTGTAAGAAGACCTCTGTTCATGTCCATCACCGGGCACGTCCCCTGTGTGAGCTCCCCACCGTGTCACCAACTGCTCTTGCTTGCCTTGCCCTCACGTTTTGCTCCACCACTGCCCCTGGAGTTCAGACCCAGACACCAGCCCACTGCATCCACTGGACCGGTGGGGCTGCGTTTACTGGACCAGTCTGAGTACCTCGCCTCTCGGTTTGCCTGGCACAGGTGCACACATGGCTGTTTCTGGCAGGGCTGACTGCCGCAGAGATCAGACAAAGGATGGGCCCCCATGGCCGGGACAGCACCAGCATGGTGAGAGGTGTGCGACCCCAGCAAGCTCCTGCCACCACTTCTCTGCCAGTGCCCGGGGCCCTGCTGGGGCTGCTCCCGGCCTCGCTGTCGGGACGGGGCTGTGCCAGGCCGGGGCAGCTCGTGGCTGGCGGGACCCAGAGGCGGGCGCTGGGTTCCAGCTCCACATCGCTCTCCCCGCGGGCCGACCCTGCTAATCAGCTGTGAAAGAGAGAGAGAAAGCTGGAGAGAAATCTTTCTCTCTGCTAACCTCATCACAATAAAGATTCCTATAAAGAGCTCTTATCCTTGAAGAAAATGAGGCACATAAGCAGGAATAGTAAACAAAAGGCTGTCATTTTGACCCAGGAGTGCTTCATGTTGTTGGCAACTGCCAAGAGGAAACATAAAGAGAGGCTGCATCCAAGTCCCAATTATGCAGAACTATGTGACTGATATGTCAATGAGTCCCCCCGGGAGGAGACCACCAGCGCTGCCTGCGCACCATCTGCACACGCCGCCATGCGCCGGGCCTGCCCGCACCCCCGAGCAAAGGCGTGCGTGGCATCGGAAGAATGCGGGGGACAAGGTAATGTCATCGGGAAAGCTATCGCCAAAGTCCTCGCCGCGCGCACGTTATCACCACGTGCCCCGGAGTCAGGGACTGCGGGCAGCCGGCGGTGCAGGCAGCCGGTGCTGGCCAACAGTAGTGCTGACCACACCTGCTGCAGGCACGCTCCGGGAACGTGGCGCAGGCAGGAGGGCTGCCCCGCCGCAGATAAGCTGAGTGGATGAAGATAACATCCGAGAAGGAGATACGCTTTGCCGAGCATCAAGGCTGCGCACCAGTAAGGAGCCAAAGCGCGGCTGCGTCCCGCGGCGGGTGGTGCGGCCCCGCGGGCTCGGCTGTGGCCGTGCCGGCCCCTTGGTGATGGCCGGGGCTTTGGTGACAACAGGTGGGGTTGGCGATGGCCATTGCAGGGCTTGGCCCCATTGGGAGCAGAAAGCAAGGGCTGTGCCAGTCCCTCAGCCATGATTGGGATGGTGTCATGGGGGAGGACAGTGCTCCTCCTCTGTGCCCGCGGCTGTTGGGGACGCCCCCACTGAAGCTGCTGCAGGGCCTTTGGGCCCAGACACCCAGCGGCAGCCGGCCCTGCTTCCCAGCACCTCCCTGGGGGCCTGTGTCGCTGTGAGCCCAGGATCCCTGTCCCCTCCTGAGTGCTGGCACCAGCTCGTCCCTCTGCCCCTGAACCCTTGCCCCACTCTGCACCTCTGCCTGTCCCGGGGCACCCCCAGGGCTGTGCACAGCCTTTGGCACGGGCTCTGCATGCACGGCTGCTGCTGCCTCAATGGCCACTTGCTGCAGGGGTACACAGGGTGCCCGCAGGCACTGCTGGTCCCATGTCCCAGAGTAAGCCCAGCACCGGGACGGGAAGGAGAGCAGCAGCCTGGGCAAGTGGTGGGTGACGCTGCTGCAAAGCACCCTGGTGTGGGAGCTGGCGCCCTCATTGCAGACAGAGCTGGGCATCCCCAGTGCCACAGCCCCGTGAGCCCACCTCGCCAGGAGCTGGCTCGCTGCAGGGCCCCCTGTGGCTGCCCCCACCTGCGCCTCCCCAGCCTGGCCCTGCCGCGCTGCCCCGAGAACAAGCACCGACCGCGCGCCCGCCGCAGAGCTGGGCCACGGCCTTGGCGAGGGCCTGTGCAAAGGAAGGTGCCCAAGGCCAGCAGGGACGTATTTACCCCTGAAAACACCTAGCTTCAAAAATAGCAAGTGGCCGGCATGAGGCTGGGGCTTCCCGGGGGAACAATGCCCGGCGGGAGGAAGCGGTGCGGCGGCCCCGCGCTGCTCCGTCCCCGCCTCGCGCGGGGCTGAGCCGCGAGCCGCTGTGTGCCGGCCCGGCGGGGACCTTGAACCTGCCAAAGATTTATTTTCCCTGACATTGGCATTGCATCGGAACATCTGGCATTCGGCTGATAATTGCTTGGGATCGGGGCGGAAGCTGCCTCTCCAGGCCTGGCTCTTCTACAGAGCTGTGTTTTCGTTACTTTTCTCCTCTCTTCAGCTGCAGAGCAAGGAAAAAACAACCGGGGCTGCACAGCTCATGGCTCCCGATCCTTCCCCACGGCCCCGTGCCGCGGGCTCCCCGCTCCCTCCTGCGGTGAGGCCGTGTGCTGGGGCCCGTCCCTGCGTGGTCCTGAGCCTGGGTCCTGCTGTCCCGGTACCTGCTGGGGCCGCAGCAAAAAGTCCTCGGGGCCGTGGTGCTGGGATGAGCCACCAGCTCTGTGCACAGGCACATGGGGAGACGCTGGGGTGATGGATAGCGGGGCTGTGGGGAGGACGAAAGAGCAAATCCCTGCCCTGGCAGGAGGGAGGTGTCGTGAGTGGCCTCTCTCCCAGGGCCTTGCCTCGCTGCCCTCACAGGGAGATGGAAACCAGAGCCCCGGCACCACCACAGTGCCCACGGGCTGGGACTGTGCCCGGCGCCGTGCAGGAGGTGGGAAATCCACGTGGCGGGGACTTTGCTGCCCCAACGCCTTGTCCGTGAGCACATTTCCCATGCACCCCAAGTGGGCAGCTGGGCTCCGTGCCTGTCCCGGCCACTGTGGGTGCTGGCCTGGGTGGCCCAGCTTCCTTCGAGGGCTGGGGAGGCCTCGGCCGCTGGTCTCCGGTGCTGGGTTTGCTCGTCCCGAGGATCCTGCTCTTCCCGAGGCGTCCTGCCCCGCAGCCTGACCTGGCGTGGCCACCCCACGGCCCCCTCCCTCCCACTCAGCCATAAATCAGCATGGCCCCGGCGTGGGCGCAGGCGCTGGTGCGCTCGCCCCTGCCCACCCGTGCCCCCCGCCTCCCGCCGGAGTTCCTCTCTCCGGGTGCTTTATCTGCCGCAGAGGTCCCACTTATCTCCCCTGTCACTTTCTAATGCTAGTTTATGGGCAGCATTTTGTAGCTTAATTATGATGTTTTTCTGCATGGTCACGTGGCCACAGAAACCAATAAGGCAACTAAGTTGGTCCACCTCGGCTGAGCCTGGCCCCCGCGGGGAGGAGATTGGCTGGTGTCCTGCACCGGGCGCTGTGTGCGCAGACAGAGCCCCGACACCTCCCCAGCGGACGCGGGCCCTATAAATCCCCCAGCCCACTCCGGAGGGGGTCAGCGGTACCCGGCACCCGTGGAGGCTCCTTGGGCTGGGGCTGCTTGCCGGAGGTGCGAGCGAAGTTCTCCTGGCACCCCCACCCCGTGTGCAGCGGGGCGCAGCGCCGTGTCGCGGTGAGTATTTGCCGGTGGGGATACCCACGGCCACCCTGATCTGCCTGTCCCCGGCCCGTGTCCCCGGTTCCTGGGGTCCCTCTGGCATGGCGGAGGCTGGGGACACTTGGAAAGGAAGCGGGAGCCGTGCGTGGGCCTTCGCTTCCCGTCCCATCCCCATGAGCGGACGTGGGGATGGAGACAGCAGCATCAGCTGGGTGTGGGGACACACAGGGACACCCAGGGACACCCAGGGTCGCCTGGCCCTGCTTTGGGCCCCAAGGGCAGCAGAGCCAGGTCCCACCATGGCCTCATCTCTTTGGCCTTGCTGCTGCCCAGAAATGCCAGATCCAGGCGCGGGGCAAGGGGGTGGTGAGTGAAGGCCACCGAGGGGCTCTGGGAGTGCAAGCGATCGCGAGCTGGGGGTTCCTGGCCACCCCAGCTCTGTCGCAGCCCCCTCAAGCACAGGCAGCCCCCGCACCCTGGAGCAAGCATGGGGGCAGCTGGGCCCCCCGGCCCCTCCTGGGCTCCTCTCCCCGGTGTCAGCCAAAGCTCCGCGGCTCCCGGCAGCTGCCCTGGAGCTCACAGTGAGTGTGGGGGCTGCGGCCGGGGGGCTTTGCGAGCAGTAGGCGCTCTCCTTCCGGCTAAATCTGCCCGCACCGGGGGCTGCCTGCTGCTATTCTTAGTCCGAGCTCGAATCCTGGTGGCTCTGGAGCGATCCTGTGCCGAGCCCGCTTCCTGTTTGCCGCACATCCCTGCCAGCGCCGCTTCCTCCCCGGGGCACCCGCGGGCTGCGATGGGCGTGCGGGACAAGCTGTGTGGGGCGAGCTGTGGGGGACGAGCTGTGCGGAACGGGATGTGCAGGCTGGGATGTGCGGGATGAGCCCAGCCTCGGGGCCTGTGCCCTCCCTATGGCTCCATTGGGTGTCAAAATGCTTCAAATTGCGGCTTGGTCCCCGTGGGCTGTACAGGCAGCAGGCTCCTGCCCTTCGTGGCGCCAGGCTGGGCAGCCAGGAAGCGTCTCTTGATGAGAGCGGGCTGGCCACAAAGGGGACGGGTTGAGCTCCGTGCCTGGCTCAATGGGGGAGCCTCGAGCACCCCGTGGCCGAGCACCCGGACTGGGGCATGTGCCTGGCCGGGCTGGGAGCAGCAGGCTCCTCCTGCCTGGGTGATGCAGTGCCAGGCCAGGCACAGCTGTGCTGAGCCCAGACTCACTCCTTGCTGTGTTTTTGGGCTCGGTTTGGCCCTGGTGGCTGGCCAGGAGGAGCCCCCAGCTGGGCTGCACACGTGTGCCTGGGTGAGGCCCACGGCTGGGAGCAGGACAGTCCGCGTGTGGGCCGCGTGTGGGTGCTGAGCTCCGTGCGGGCAGCGGCGGCTCCTCCATTCCCACCGAGAGCCGGAGGCAGCGCCTGTGCGGCCTGCACTGCCCTGCGTGGGAAGGGGCAGGGGCAGGGGGTGGCTCACCGAGCCCCCTTCTCCGGTCACACCTCAGCTGGACGGGGCAGGGAGGCTGGAGGCGGCCGCATTTGCCTGCGAGCAGGAGACTTCCTCAGAGAACGAAACCCAGTTGACGGCAGGGATGTGCACTGCACCCATCTGCTGGGGAGCGTTTCAGTGAGCGTCCCTAAAAGTGAGGCAGGGAATTAAACAGCGGCAGTGAGCAGTGGCTGTCCGGCTGGTGCCACGTCCCTGTTGTTACTGCTGCCGGTGCCCCCAGGGGAGGTGCCAGAGGTGCCGCACGCCCCAGGGGTCCTCACGCAGCTTTTTTAGGGCTCCACCAGCAGCCGTGGGGGTAACGGGCCTGCTCTGGGGGCTCAGGGGGCTCGTGCGTGCCGTGGGTGCTACGGGGCACCGCGCCCCAGGCCTGGCGACGCGGGCGGCTCTCGGCCCCTTGGTGCAGCCCCAGCCCGGGGGCTCCCATCTCCTCCTGCCCGCCGTCGGGGCCTCCACACCCGGGGGTCCGCGGCGGTGCCGTGCCGGGCCGTGCCCGCGTCCCCTTGCCCCCGGGCTGCCAGGTCCCTCCTCCCCAGCCCGTCCCCAGCCGCCAGCCGCCCGCTCTCCCAGAGGAGGTTCCCCAGCCCCCGGGGGGCTGGCCGCTCGCCCGCACCAGCATGGAGCTGCTCTTCCAGGCGCTATAAAGGGCTCCGGCGCCGGCACCTGCCGCTCGCTCTCCGCCGCGCCGCGCTCCCGCTCCCGCTCCCGGCGCAGGGCTCGGGGCCGCCCGGTGCCCGTCCCCCCGGCCCCGTCCCGCTGAGCCGCCGCCGTGTCCCGCAGCAGGGCCGCCGGCGGGGATGGACTATTCCTATGATGAGGACCTGGACGAGCTGTGTCCGGTCTGCGGGGACAAGGTCTCGGGGTACCACTACGGGCTGCTCACCTGCGAGAGCTGCAAGGTAGGAGCGGGCGGCGGGCGGGGGGCTTCGTGGGGAGGGGGCACGGCCGGGGCCGGGGCTGCGGGACCCCCGCGGGCCGCCCCTCGCCCGCTTTCGTTAGCGGCAGCTCGCCGGGCGGCGGCACCGGAGCGCGGCCGCGACGGGAGCCCC
>CM021781.1:10319800-10458108 GCA_011076525.1 Nettapus auritus | reverse complement strand
CCGGGCGGGGGCCGGGGGCTCGGGGCCGGTGCCCGCCGCATCGCCGCCGCTGCCCGCCGCAGGGCTTCTTCAAGAGGACGGTGCAGAACAACAAGCACTACACCTGCACCGAGAGCCAGAACTGCAAGATCGACAAGACCCAGCGGAAGCGCTGCCCCTACTGCCGCTTCCAGAAGTGCCTCACCGTGGGGATGCGCCTGGAAGGTAGGCACGTCGGGACGGGACGGCTCGGGACGGGACGGGACCGGACGGGGTGGGACGGGTCGGGCCGGGGGGCTCCGTGCTCGGTGCTCGCCCTGCGCGCTCCCCCCGCGGCCGTCGCGCTGTCCCCGGCCGCCGCCGCGCCCCCCGGGCCGGTAACTGCCGGGGCTGCTCCGGTTCCGTTTTTCCTCCCCAAGTTAAACAAAAATTCGTTTTTTCGCCTTGCCTTCTGCTTTTCGTTCCTTTGTTTTTGTTTTGTTTCTCCGGGGGTTTTGGCTGCCGGGGCTTCAACTTTCCAGGATTTTTTTCTTTGCTGGCAGAACGGTTGGGAACTAGCAGGGGAATTATTGTTTTCCGTAATCGCATAATTCCAGAAGCTGAGACTTAAGGAAAACATTGAATATTACGAGACTACAATAAAACTGCTTGAGACCCACCACAAATTATATTTTTCCCCTTGGTGACATTTAGTATAACAGATTTCTCAGCTCTCGGGGAGTGCAATTACATCCCCCACTGTCGTCACCTCGCTCGTGGCAGAGAAGCTGATCCTGACTGAGATGTTCGAGTCGGGCCCTGCCATCCCCGCGTCTTGCGTTGTGGTTTCTGCAACGCTCAGCACAGGCCAGCAAAACGCATCCAGGACACAGTTCGCTGGCAAGCGATTGCAAACCAAAAGCAAACGCAAACGTGGAAAGGAAAACTCCTGCCGTTGTCAGCCCCCCCCAGCCCCTTCTGCCCTGAACCCGTTCACATTTTTTGGCGGATGGATGGGGGCAGACGTGCCGGCTGGGCTGACGCTTCTCACCTGGCCGGGCTGGCCAGGCAGGGCTGCATCGGCGCGGAGTTCAAGGCGCAGTGCGGGTTAAGCACGAAGTACTGCGCGTACTTGCAGGGAGCGAGCCGCTCGCTTCCCAGGGAGCGGGGTCGGAGCGCTGCTGGGGCGGAGGCGCAGGGCTGAGACACAACATCGGGCTGCGGAATCAGCCCCTGCAAACTCCCGGCGTGGTCCAGCTTCCAGCCCTGTCTCCAGACTGATCCCAGTTCCCGGCTTCTCCCCGGGCTGGAGTCACCGCTACCCTGAGCCTGCCGTGCACCGGCCAGCGGCTGGGCCGGCACCGCAGCCGGCAGGCGGGGGTTTGGGAGCGGGGCAGGTGCCGGCTGTAAGGGACAGGCAGAGGCAGCGTTTGGGGGGGCAGATGCACTTCTGGTTTTCCATTTTTGGCTGTTTTTGTCTTGCTCACCATGGAGCTAATTTGGCCCCGTGTTTTGCCTGGCTAGGAGGGCAGTGGCCGGGCTATCAGCAGCCGGCTGGTTCCAAACAGCCTCTTTTTGTTTATTTTCTTGCTGTTAGCTGCAGCCGCTCGCTGGGGAGGGAGGCACCCAGAGGCAAATAGCATTCCTGTGGGACTCTTGTGTTAAAAAACGGAGCCTACATTGCCTTCATTATTGCATTTTTTGGTCGGGGAAGCCAAGCTACACGGAGAATGCTTCTGCAACACAGGACAAAAGCAAGCCCCGAATGATTAATTTTGGAGACGAGCACGGTGGTGACACTGGCCCCCTCCCGAAGCTGCAGTGCAGCTTGTGGCCGGGGGAGCCATGGGGCAGGGGGCACAGGGCTGCCGTGGGGGTGGTGATGGGGCCAAGAGCCAGGGCAGGGGGCTGGGGGCTTCCCTTTGCCCACCTCTCCCCCTGCTCTGGGCTCTCGGCCATGAGATGGCCAGGGTGTGAATCCAGAGGGATTTAGAAACGGATGAAGTCCTGAAATGGAAAAGTGGAGCAGGAGAGAGCTGAAAGCCCCCTTCTGTCTTTGTGCTCTTGGTCCGAGATGGAAGGCGGTGACCAGTGTTTGCCTGGGGAAGGTTTTGGGAAGGGAGGCTGCAGGCGGGCTTGGGATATGCTCCCTGGGCTGCCTTTCTCAAAGGGTGGGGGAAATGCTGGTGGGGGAATAAACCCCAAAATATTATTTGGAGTGGGTAGAAGAGGGCTCTTGGTGCACCCTAGGGTGTGGGGCTGGTGGTGGAGGCCAGGTGCCAGCCAGGGCTGTGCTGGGGTGTCCCCGCGGGGAGCCCCTAGGGGTGCTGGCAGCAGACCCTGGAGGCAGGCACGGCCCGAGGCAGCTGCGTGCGGGGCAGGCTCCCACGAGCCGGGGAGCTGAGGCATCCCGGGTCGCCGAGGATGCCTGTGGCCGCGTGGCTCGAGATGCTGTTTCCATGAATAAAGAATGAGGGAGGAAGCACAGGGCAGCTCCCCTGGGAGCACATTCCTGCTCTCCCTGCGAACGCTGCAGCTCCCGGCCAGCACTCCCGCCCTTCCAGCCTGCGGAGAGTCTGGGAGCTCTCTGGGGTCCGGCCATGCTTCCAGCATCCGCAGGGCACATGGGTGGGAGAGAGGCAGAGGTAACAGCAGTGACACAAAAGCAAGAACCGCCTGCTCTCAGCGAGGCTGTGATCCAGCCGAGGGGCTTTTCCCTTTTATGCTCAGCCGCGGGCTGTGCTCGCTGGCTCGCTCACCTCCGGTGCCTGCCGAGGCGTCCAGCTCGCGGCCTCCCGAGCGGGGCTGTGCGGGTGGGCTGGCGGCCGCGGGGCCAGGATGAGCTTGTGCTGCAGAGAAGCACCTGTGTCCTCGCACAGTGACACATTCTTGGGTTTCCTCGGGGTTCAGCAGGAATGTCTGCTTTGCTGCAGGCCGTCAGGGTGACTCCGAGAGCGGGGTGCTTGGGCTGAGCCCCGGGCAGCCCGAGGGCGCCTCGCGGCTGTGTGCAGGGCTGTGAGAGCCCTGGAAATGGGAGAGGGTTGCAGGAAGAGTGCAGCTTGGGTGCACACAAGACGGAGTTTGTGCTGCCCCAGGCTCGGCAGAAACAAGGAAATCCTGGGTTGAGATCCAGGGTTGAGGGCTGTAAAAGTGAAAGCAGGCATCGCCCCCCCCTCCCCAGTCTGCCCAGGATTCTGTGGCTCCTCTCTAAGCCCACACAGGGCACAACCTCCCCTACCCCCATGCATTTCATAGTTCAAGCAAAGTATCTCTTCCTTCCTTGCAATTCCCAGAGGCTTTGAGGCACAGCAGACCCCAGCCCCGCAGCACAGCCCTGCCAGCAGCTCTCTGGGCAGCTGTCCCAGTGCCCCCCAGCCCCATTTGCCTGCCCCCCCTCGCGCTGCTCTCCCTCGGCGCGGGTTCACTGCAGCCTCTGCCGCCTCTGCCCCACAGCCGTGCGTGCAGACCGGATGCGCGGAGGCAGAAACAAGTTTGGGCCCATGTACAAGCGGGACCGTGCCTTAAAGCAGCAGAAGAAAGCCCTGATCCGTGCCAACGGCTTCAAGCTGGAGACCGTGCCCCAGATCGTGTCTCCCGTGCAGAACGACTACAGCCTGTCCTCCACCATCCACAGCATCCACGCCATGTCCAAGACCCTGCCGCCCAACCCCGCCGCCCTGACGCCCGTCGACTACGAGCGCGGCCCCTACGGGACTCCCTCCCTGGGAATGACTGTGCCCAGCCACGCGCCGCTCGCCGGCTACCACTACCCCTCCTTCCCCAGCCGCACCATCAAGTCCGAGTACCCCGACCACTACACAAACGCACACGAGTCCATGCCCTACATGTACCCAGAGACCTACCCCAGCAGCTCCCCCCCCGACATCCCCGAGGTCATCCTGAAGCTGCTGCAGCTGGAGCCCGACGAGGCCCAGGTGAAGGCGCGGATCCTGGCCTGCCTGCAGCAAGAGCAAGGCAAAGGCCGGCACGAGAAGCTCAGCACCTTCGGCCTCATGTGCAAGATGGCCGACCAGACCCTCTTCTCCATCGTGGAGTGGGCACGGAGCTGCATCTTCTTCAAGGAGCTGGAGGTAGGCGGCCTGGGCACTGGGAGGGAGGTGGCATGGGGCTGAGGGCAGTGAGGGGAGCGGGGCTAAAGTGCCAGCAGGATGGGGTGCTGCAGCAGGCAGGATTGGGGCTGACGTGCTGGCAGGAGGGCAATAGCCATGACCACAAGCCTGCCGGCACCACGGTGCCTCATGGCAGGGGCAGGTGCAGAGGCAACCACCGGCAGAGTGAGTGCGGTGTCAGGCTCTAGGTATAATTGAAAAATGTAACGTTGAGGAATTATGGTTGAGACAATTCTCTCCTCCGCCTTTAGGAGGAAAATCGATGCTGTCAGGTGGGTGCCTGCCAGCAGCAGGGAGCCAGGGCTGGGCCAGGCTGAGAGCAGCTCCTCTGCACCAGCCTCAGCTGCTGGCAGCCTGCGCACTGGGGAGCACGGTGCTGATCCCACCTCACCTGCCCCTCACGTCTCCCAAGCCCCCCCAAATACTTACTGTGGCCAGGAGAGGGATGAGCAGGGCTGGGGCAGCCTCTGCCAGCCTCGCCACAGTCTCAGATATTTGATGTTCGTGTCTTGGGCTGAACTAAGATCCCAAAGTGCTGCAAAAATGGGAGAACATTTTGCAGTGTTGGCACAATGCTGTGAGCTGAGTCCCACAGCTGCTGGGAGAGGCAGGTGTCTCCCCGTGCACGCAGTGTGAGGCTGCACCACCCAGGTCTGGCCAAAAACAGCGCCCATCTCACTGCCACGGGGACCATGTCCAGGACAGGGCCATGCTCTTTGCTGTGCCCACCCCATGGGTACCTCAGGGCAGAGCCTCGCTGCTCAAAATAGCCCCTGGCTATCTAAAACACTGTCAGGAAGTCGCATTGTGGGGCTGGGTCGGGCTTATTTCAATCATATCAGTGTCCAGCCTGGATTTTGGGAACAGGGTGGCTGTTGTTTTGCAGGAGATATTGTAAACAGTGTAAATTCAGCCATCAGCTGCATTGCCGCGTAGCCTTGTAACTCTATTGTCTGCCTGATCGCACCACGAAAATAGGCTGCTTCCGTGTGAATGCACCTCCGAGGGCGCTCCTTCGGCAGGGCTTGGGACGGTGCCACGAGGTCTCACCTGGCCGGGGCCACAAGAACCCTGAGCATGTCTTTGTGGTTCCCAGGGATGGAGCTGAGCGGAGCCCCCCGCACACATCCCCCTGAGCTGCCCCGTCCCTGGGGTGGGAGCGGGCTGGGGATGCAGCCGTGCTGCCCAGAGGGTGCACGCTGCAGCCAGCACCATCCTGTGCAGCACCGGGTGTCCTCTGGAGAGTGTGGGTTGGGGCAGCAGCTCCGCAGCACCTGGAACATCTCCTTCTCCTGCCCGGTGCATAAAAACGCGTGGTAAATGAACTCCTGCTAGTGCAGAGTTTATGGCTTTACCTAAAGCCCACTAGCACAGTGTAAAACTGCGGCCTCGGGGATCGATGGCCATAACGCAGGCAGTCCCCGCGGCATGGCCGGAGCTCCCTGGAGCAGGGACACCGCAGCCCCCTGGGGCCCCGGGAACAGCCACGTGCTGTGGGCTGGAAAGGTGATGCACCAGCATCACTGAGGGCTGGTGTGAGCAGGCAGTGCGTACAGGGCTCCTTTCCGTGTCCCCCATGTGCAGTGTCCCCCCTCCCCAAGCACCCCCAGCTGCCAGGGGTGCTGGGGCCACCGGCTCATGCTGGGTTTTGCAGCCAGACAGCTTCTGCCCAGGCCTGGAGGGGGCAAACCCTCAGGGCGAGGCTTTGCTCCCTGCCTGGGGGAGCAGGAGCAGGTCCTCCCCAGAGCCAGCAGGTCCCGTTCCCATTCTCATTCCCGCACCAAAATCCCAGCGAGGGACCCCGGCACACCGGGAAGACCAGACCCTTTGCCGTCTCCTCCCAGATGGATGCCGGGGCCAGGGCTGGGGGTGTGTGGAGAGCCCCCCCGGCTCCGCCGCCGCACCCTGGGAAGGACACGGGGGGAGAGGGGCTAACGGCCCCTTGACATCAGCTCGCGCGCCACGTCCGCCCGCAGGCGCGGGGCAGCCAGATTGAAAACAGATTTAACTTCCCAGATATATCGTTTCATTTAAGGGCCAGTAATTCTGTCAGTCTGCCACTGACAAACGAGGGTCCCCATGCCAATCCGCCGCGAGACTGATGTCGCCGCGTTCATCTTGTGTCACCAGGCGGAGAATTACGGACTGCGCTGGCCTTCGGAGGCAAGACTAATAATGCCGCGCGGCAGAGGGGGATTTGGGGGCCCGCTTGTTTATCGAGGGCCGGCCGCGGAGCCGTGGCGCGAGGCCGTGCGGGCGGAGGTGGAAGAGGTCAGCGCTGACGCCCATAAATACGAACTTTAACTGAGTCTAGATGAGATGTGTCAGGACTGAGGGAAGATTTGCAGCAGCTCTTCAGGAAGAAAAATATGGGCCGGGGGTGAAATATATTTTGTTGGGTCGTGAGTCTCAGGCAACTTTGTCCTTTCAGATGTAATTTTTAATATATATATGGAGAGAGAGAGAGAGGGATGTGCGTGCACACGCACACTTGCACACCCACATTGTGTCTGCGCGAGGTTCCTTTTATACACAAATATCTTGCACAGCCTGGTCTAGATAGGTGATATTGCTACACGTATCTATAAATATCATGCACGCAGGGGTGCGATGACCTTTAGATTGGGATGAGCAGCCAAGAATGTTAAACAAATTGCCGTGGTTTCAGCCTGAGGATGGTCAGAGCCCCGGCAGCTGGGCATGTGGGCTCGCTGCGATGGGCTCGCTGCGATGGGCGTGCAAAGCTGGGCATCAGGGGACACCGATCCCCCGCAGCCCTTCCTCACTGCTCCCCTCCCTTGGCGAACACCAACCTGGGGGAAACGCCTCTCCAAGGGGTTTCTGCTGCAGCGGGCGCTGTGCTGTCCTCGGGGCTGATTTCCCTCGCTCCTTGTGAGCGATCTCGCAGCCACCGCTGGGCCATTTGCAGTCGGCTGCTCCTCTGCCTCCAGCACGCATGGGTCATCTTGACCCCCATCTCCTGGCCAACAGCCAGCGTGTTTTTGGCAGATTTAAAATCTCCTTCTGGTCGTGGATGCTGCAGCAATGTTTAGCATCCTCTGCACTGGGGGAAATGTGACTGCTTCCCGTGGCTGCCGCTGGCCCGGCTACGCCGATGCTGCTGCTGCTGCTGGCATGGGCAAACGGCAGCAGCCCAGGGCCGCAGCGCGTGCTCTGCCTGCAGGGAGGTGTCACCCCAGCCCTGCTGCGCTGGGCTTGGTGGTGTTTTTTTGCTTTAATCTGCCCATTGCTGTGGTATCTGGGCAGGGGGAAGGGGGCCTGCGTCTGACCATTAACACCTTACACTTGTGTGGGGTTTTGATTGCCGGCACCCGGCGGACGGTTAATCCACTTTCGCACTTCCCAGCAGCCGAGGTGACAGGTCCTGCTCGCACCCAGTAATTGCCCGGGCTGCGGCTCGGGGTGCTGGTGCTCACCGTGTGTCCACACTGGGATGGAGCCGCTGGGGCCAGCCCTGCAACAGCGTCCTGCAGCTGGTGCTGGATGGGTGTGCTGGAGCTGCTGAGCACCTTGCAGCAAGGCGAGGCTGGCGGTTCTCGCTGGGGTCATGACGCTGCAGGGATGCCCGAGTGTGGGCATTGGTACCAGGGGAACACCTCGCACAAGTGCATGCAGCGTCATGGGGATTTAGCTGCTGGGGGAAATGCTTGCCCCCTCCCTGGATCTTTACAGCCCAGCCCCATTAATTGTAGGGAAATGGATTTTTCTGCTGGTTGCGGACCTGCCTTCCTCAGAAAGGCCTTTTCCGCGGCTGTGGCGGCAGGTGAGTGCTCGCCCCGCGTGGGGAGCGTTTCACTGCCGCGTTTTGTGAATGGGTTAAATGCTTCCTTTAAAAAAAAAGCCTCTTAAAGACAGCTTGCATCAGGTCCTTGATAAAGCACTCAGTTGAAAAGCCTTGACATTAAAAGAGGAAGATCCTTTGCTTAACTTTTAAAGGCGAGTGTGTGTGCGTGCCGCCTCGCCGGGAGGACTGATGGACGCCGAAGGGCCGTCCATTAGGAACCCCCTCCTCCGCAGGGCGCTGGCTGCAGCGGGGGCACTGGGGAGGCCTCCCCCATGGTGGGAGCGGGTGCAGGGATGCCCCCATCTCCGCATGCAGGGCTGGGGCCCGTGGAGCCTCCTCTGGGCTCCCACCACAGCCCCACAGTGCTCCCGGCAAGGCCACACGCAGCACACTGGGGTGGGCAGCGGGCATTGCAGGGCGAAGTGTGCCGTGGGTGGGTGGAAGCGACACGCTGAAAGTGCCTGCGGAGCTCGGGAGAAGCCAGCTAGTGTTGTTACAGGAAGAAATGGGGGTGTGGGGATTGTTTAAATGTTTCCTTTTGGAAAAGATGAGTTTCTTTAAAGCATTTTTTAGAGCAAAACCCTCAGCCTGTCCCTTCTGGAGCTCGTCCCGGTCAGGAATGAGGCACAGGAAGGAGGTTACAAAACAACACTAGGAGACGAGCGGGGGGCTCGGCGCTGGCCGGGTGCTGCCAGCTGGGAGCATGCGGCCGTGCGGGGAGCCCGGCTCCCTGCGCCACTCACCAGCCACCGGCCTTGGGGCCGGAGGTCGCTCAGAATGCAGAAAATCTCCATTTTGTTTTGAGGCAGAATGAGCTTTTCCCCAGTTCTTTGTTCAGCAGCTGAGCAGAAACCCTGCGTTCTGTGGGGCTCTGGTCTGGGGGGCTCGGGCCGTGCAGGGCTGGGTGCACGTGGTGGGGCAGCCCTGCCGTGGGCGCTTGGCACCTCTGGGCACTTCCGTCCCCGGTGCCACCCGGGTTGGACCACCACACCTCTGAAATACGTCCAGGCAGCCTGTGGGGGCTGCCGGGCTCAGGAACCATAAAGCTCTTTCTCATCCGACTTCCATTCCTTTTGCAATCTACCGACCCTGGTTTATTGCAGCCTCTTCAGCCAAACGATGGTATTATCCAGCTCCATGATACTGCATCTGTCTTCCTTCTATTAAAAGCAGCGAGCACAATGGCCCTGCAGAGCTCTTCTGGTGGCGCTGAATTTGCTGGGAGGGAAGTATTGATGATAAACCCCCACGCTCGGCCCGCCAGTGGGGACGGCGGCTTTGTGGCTGCCTCCTCCCTGCTGCCGGGGCCGGGACAGCGGTGTGGCCGCATCCTGCAGCACCCATGGGCACAGGGACAGGGCTCGGCTCTGCCTTTTACCAAACACTGCTGTTCGCTTAGGCTGGCTCATTCCAGCTATTGCTGGTGCTGTCTCCTGCCCTTGGCTTTCTGAGGAGACCCTGGAGGCCTGGGCAGCTTGCCTCCTGGAGCTGAGCCTCTTCACAGGGGCATTTCCAGGAATTTTTTTGCAAACCTGGCCGTGCATGCCTGTAGCTGTCCCTGTGCATCCACACCAGCACATGCACGTGGCTGTGTGCAGGGGTACGTAGAGATGTGGGCAGAACACGAGTGCTGGGAGGCACCAGGGTTAAAGCTCTGCCCTGTGCCTCCCCCAGAGCTGCCTGGGGTGGGAGGACGGGCGCTGTGCTCCCGCAGCTTTACAGCATCCCAGGGACAGGCGGGAGACACAGGGCCTTTGTGCAACAGCAGCGTCGCACTCCCCCGTCGGGGTGCCAGGCGAGGGGATGCGGCCAGTGGTCATTTTGTTAAAGATTTGTGTGCGACTTCGGCAGGATTCCTGCTGATAAGGGGCAGCCAGCACCAGTGAAGCACAGCAGGCGCCCCGAGCCAGCCTTGCACCCACCCCGCTCCACTTCTCTGCTCTCCTCTGGCCCCATTCCCCCTCCGTGGTGTCCCCCTGCAGCTGGGCAAGCCTCCGGCAGTGGAGCCTCTGCAGGATGCTCGGGGGGCGGTGGGTCTGCACTGCCCTGCGTGGGATGCACAGACAGGGATGGAGCTGCCCCAGGCGGCAGCGGCAGCACAGAGCACAGGCATCCAGCCCAGTGACATGCAAGGGAGGAGGAAATGGAAACCAGGAGCCAGACCTGTGCTGAGGGGAGGTGTTGGCAATTAACGTTTCATTAATCAGGTGAAGCATTTCTTTGCTAGGAGAGTGTTTGCAGGCAGGCTGCAATTTCCCCATAGAGATGTGTGGGTGAGAGTTTAGTGGCCTCACCTGTGCTCTGCTTCATGTAGTGGCACTGCTGGCCAGACTCACCGCTGTGCTTCTGGCTGCTAGAGCAGTGAAAACAGAGGAGGTTTTGATACTGCTGCCTCTCTGTTACCATCCCTCGTGCCTCTGCTGTGCTGAGCACAATGCTCCGGGCCCTGTGAGCAGCTCGTGCTGCCAGACTGGAGCAGGGGGCTGAACCTCCAAAGACAGCACTGGGGTGGTGGGGAGGGACTGGGGCTGTTTTTGTCCCCTCTTCAGGCTGGGAGCAAGCTGGTGCTGATGCAGCCCAGGCTCCCGTGCCACATCCACTTGTGTGGGGGCATCAGCGGCACAAATCTGCCTGTGTTGCAGGTGGGTGACCAGATGAAGCTGCTGCAGAACTGCTGGAGCGAGCTGCTGGTGTTTGACCACGTCTACCGGCAGCTGCAGCACGGCAAGGAGCACAGCGTGCTGCTGGTCACCGGCCAGGAGGTGAGTGTGGGACTGCCCCTGGGGCTGTGGGGATGGGGAGATTTTTGTCTCCCTTCTGGCCACGCTCCTCCCGGCATGGGGTGTCTGGTTTGTTTGTGCTGCGGGCTGTTTATGGAGAAGATAATGTTTTTGCTGCACTCTGCAGACAGACCTGAGCTTTCTGCCCAGCCCCAGGGCATAGCCCTGCCCCACTGCCCTGTGGGCACCTGGAGTTGGCTCCTGGGTCTGCAGCAAAACGTTTCATGCAGGGGAAAATCCACAGCCGGGTGTTTATTCACAGAGCACTCAGCAATGCAGAGCTCTATAGGGGACCCCGGTTTTGGGAAGTGGGGAACCCATGGCACCACCGCTGTACATTGCTACTCCCCTGTTTTTGGCTGGAGCTGGTGGGCACGGCGGGGAGGGTGCGGGGTGCCGCAGCTGATGCTCGCCCCCTCCTGCAGGTGGACCTGTCGACGGTGGCGGCACAGGCGGGCTCCATCCTGCACTCCCTGGTGCTGCGGGCGCAGGAGCTGGTCCTGCACCTGCACTCCCTCCAGGTGGACCGGCAGGAGTTCGTCTGCCTCAAGTTCCTGATCCTCTTCAGCCTCGGTGAGCAGGACGTGGGCAGGGGTCGGAGCACCGCGAGGCCGCCCCAGGCATGATGGGAGGCAGTGGGAGAGGCTGGGCTGGATGCTGGAGGGATGGGCACAACGGGGCTTTTGGCGAGGCACTGGGAGCAAGGGCTGAAGCTTCTTGGAGCCCTGCCTTGTGCAAGAGGCCTCTGCAGCTCCTCAGGCTGTTTCTGCTCCACCGTGGCTGCGGAGGACGTTGCAGCCCCAGGTGCCCACAGGCAGAGCCTGTTTTGGTCACCCACCCGCTGCACCAAGCGGGGAAACAGCCGGCTGATACAGCCCTGCAAAACAGCCGTGTTGACAGAGGCGGCCGCGGGGACGGCCCTATCTCCCCCGGGATTTGCGTCAGTGGGCCCCGGCCAGGGGCTGCACGTTTCTCCTGATTAGGCGCTGCCTCGGAGCCTGCGGTCGGCCGACGCGGCAGGTTCACACGGTCCCTCCTCACCCAGACAAAATACGCGCTGCCCTGAGAGCCCTCCCTGTCCCTGGGGCTCTGCCCCAGCCCCGGGAGCATCCCCCATCCACCGCAGCCATCGCAAGGGTGCGGTGCCTTTTGCATTTTCCCACAGGCTTTGCCCCAAGGAGGGCAGCTCATGGGGTCCTGCCAGAGCCACCTCCGGCTCAGCCGCCTTTGTTACCGGTGCTGATGCCGTCCGCTCGGCCCCATCCCGGCAGGAGCTCTCACCCCCCAGTGTGAGGACGGTGGCAGGGCCAGCGAGGGGCTCAGCTGGCTGCCGTGCTCCTGCCTCGCACCTCTGCTGCTGCAGCCCCTCGGCTTCACACCGCTAATTGCGCCTGCCCGCGTGGGGCAGGGAGCGGCGCTGCCCCAGGGAGGGCTGGAGGCTGGCTGGGCCCCTGCAGTGCTGGCCCTGGGGCTGAGCTGGGGCCGTGAGCACAGCCTGGGGCATCTCTGTCCCCATCCCCAACCAAATCCCCGTCCCCAGCCCGATCCCTGACCCCAGTCCTGTCCCTCTGCAGCCACACGGTCCCCCTGGAGAGTGGTGCTGATGCCAGCAGCTCTGTGCCCCTCTGCCAAACGTGGCAGCCCAGGAGCTGTGCTCCTGCACCGCATGGGCACCGAGGTATTCCTGTGCCTCTTTGTTGTTGGAGGGGCTGCATCGCTGCTCCAGCCGGCTCCTGCTGCATTCATGGGGTAGGGGAAGCACCTTGCACGGTGTGGTCATTGGGAATCCACTCCCCAGTGGTTGGACTGGGGTTTGCTGTGGATTTCCCTGCCAGCAGCAGGTCCCTCGCCGTGGGATTCTGGCACCCCAGACAGGGCTGGCGTCTCAGGGCCTGGAGCCACATGGCTTTTCCCTCCTGCAGCTGCAGCATCTCCTCCCAGGGCTTTCTTTTTCTCTAGAGCTGTTTTGAAATCCAGAGAAATTAGATATGGGATTTGCTGTTCAAACAGTGATAAAGTGTGGCACAAACAGTGCCCGGGCTGGGAAATGAAGAAGCTGGTGGGGCCCGCACCCCAGCCGCTGCCCCGTGGGATCTGCAGGGGTCAGGCTGGTCCCCACCACGTTGCCCTGTCCCCCCTTTTCCTTTCCCTTTCCCCCACTTCCCATCCCCGTCCCCACTGCATGTCACAGCGAGCAGGGGCAGCGTCCTCCTGGGCACGTGGTGAGTGCCTGTGCCCGTGGAAGTTGTGCTGAGCATGGCACGGGATTCCTTGTTCCCAGAGCAGCGGCTTCCAGGGAAGGCATGGAATAAAATAGCTGTGTTTTCCCAGGCATCATATTGCCCCAAATCCAACTTTTCTCTCCATATTGCAGAGCTCACTTGGAGTAATTTGCCCTTCGCAGGCTCAGCTGTAGAGGATGGGATTGTGTATTATGTGCAGGATGTAATTGCCTTTAACAAGAGAATTTCCACATTTACCACTCTGGCATAGCACAATCAAAGCCAAGCCCTGCTCACAAGAGCTGCCATTTGAGTTCTAAATAGATTTCTCTCCTGAGCAGGTAAAGAGATTTAATTAAAATTAGGGCTTCTCAAAATAGCAATATTTATGAGGACGGCACAGGTTAGCTTTGTTCTACAGAAGGGCTTAATAGAGCCTTAATGGATTGACCTATCATTCGATTTCATGACTTACATTCATGAAGCAGCTACTCTTGGGGAGGGGAGGAAGAGAGGCTTTTATAGCCCACATTCCCTTAAGCGTTTGCAATTTATCAGCAGCTTCTCCCAAACAAAAGGAGCTGTGAATAGGAAGAACACTTGAGGGCATAGAAATAATCCCAGGCATATCTGTATGTGTGATGGGAGGCTTTGTCACAGGACAGTCTTTGCAACTGCTGCAGTGTCGCTAAATGAAGTGAGTCAATGTTATTTGGACAACATTCTTTATTCCTTGCAGGAATGAAAAGATTATTCAAATATTCAATTAAACAGTGAATAGGGTCTTTCAGAGAACCAGGTGAGTTCATCGAGTAGAACTAGCTATTGTTGAGCCAACTCAGGGGATAGATTTGACATTTATCAATATAACTTCTTTTTTTTTTTTTTTTTTTTTTTTTTTTTTTTTTTTTTAATGACTTGCACAATAACCTTATGCAGATAAAGAGATTTCATAACAACAACCCCGGCTAGAAGGGAGATGGCCACAATAGGAGCAAATGTGCCGCAGGAGTGAAAAGGAAAGGGTGATCTGATAAAGTGTGCCTTGGCACAACCCATGGCACTCGTGCTTGCACCACGCAGCTCCTGCCCGGCCATGCAGCCCGGCCCCGGCAGGGCTGGAGGCTGTGTCCCCCGGGACCCCCGCCGTGCCTGTGCCGGGGCTTGGCCCCCTCACCACCAGCACCATGTGTCGCCCTCCGGAACGTTCCCCAGCCAATTGGGCATGGCATCAGCCCATTTGGCCCAAGAACCAAGTTGGAATCCCTTCTCTTTTGGAGGCAAATGCCTGAACTAGACCCCAGACCTGCCACCGCCTTGGTTGAAGCCCATGCCCAGATCCAGGAGATCCACGCAGCCGGGCTGTGCCTGAGCTGCAAACCCAGAGCTGAGCCTGGTGCCAGGAGCTGGCCGTGCTGTTGCCCACGCAGCCGTGGCAGCACAGTAAAGCTGCTAAATCCGCTCGCCCCAAGTGCTCTCGGCACTGATGTCTGCAGCAAGGTCTCCCAGAGGCGGGTGCTACGATACTATCTGTGTTTGGCTGTATGGGGAGCTGATGGGGAGCAGCACGGTGCTTAAAGCCATTAGACATGCTGATGCAGCACTGCGGTACGCAGCTTGACACCTAGCGCCTTGCCCACAGAGCAGCACCAGTGAACCAAGTGCCCACACTGCAGCTTAAAGGGGAAGGCAGGCCAGTGGTGGTCACCCCAGGTGCCCAAAGTGGAGAACCCCATGCCCACAAGCTGGGCTTGTTCCAGGCACTGCCCCCGGCTGCGGCTTCAGTCGTGGTGCAGTGGTGGAGGAGCCACACAGGTGGGACAGCAGCCTTGGGGCCACCCAAAGGTGGGGTTCTGTGGATCGGACACAGGTCTGCAGCATCAGGGCCACCCGCGAGGGATGGGGATTGATGGCAGCACAGCAGGACCCCTCATGCCACGAGCTGGCACTGGGCATGGTGGCTGCAGGAAGCTGGGTCCCAGAGGGATGGGTCCCTCCTGGTGCACCCAGCACGGAGCGGGGCAGGTGCCTGTGTTTGGCACCGTGTCAGCACCCCTCCATTTCTTGCAGATGTGAAGTATCTGGAGAACCACACGCTGGCTAAGGATGCTCAGGAGAAGGCCAACGCGGCACTGCTGGAGTACACCGTCTGCCACTACCCCCACTCCACGGACAAGTTTCGCCAGCTGCTGCTGCGGCTGGCAGAGGTCCGGGCGCTGAGCATGCAGGCAGAGGAGTACCTGTACCATAAGCACCTGAGCGGGGAGGTGCCCTGCAACAACCTCCTCATCGAGATGCTGCACGCCAAGCGGACTTGAGCACGGCCCCGTGCGCGGACCCGGTAGAGCCCCGGCGCTGATGGCAGCACCACGGGGCAGGAGGTGCACCCGGGGCGGCTGCTGCAGCCTCTCCGCCCCGTGCTTCTCAGTGATGCTATTTAACCCGTACTATTGGAAAGGTCCCAGATGATTTATTTTAATACACAGTAAGGACTGTTAATGGCTGTGGGGCCGTGGGCTCGGCCGCTGGACTGCCCCATTGACAGCGTGGCCCCACAGCTCCTCTGCACACCTGGTGCCCAGCACGCCGCCTGCCTGCCCAGGCTCTGTGGTGTGAGGAAGGGTAAAGCCTGGCTTTTCTCCTATTTATGCTCCTCTCCTGCTGTCCTTATGCACCATCTCTTTGCTGCTGCCCTCCCTCCCCCAGCCCTGCCCTGTCTCAGGACCTCTCATGCACACGGCAGGGGAAGAAGCGAAGTGAAGCCCCAGCAAGTGGTGGTTTCGCAGGGCTCATGGTGTGCCCAGATACTGGCATGGTGGCAGAGGATTTCTGCAGGAGCAGAGCCCCGGAGCTCCCACAGTGTCACTGCCTGCTGGGTGCCAAGCAGCACAGGAAGGGCCAGGCACTACTGAGCCCTCAGCCAGGTTTTTCTCAGCACCTGCTGGTGCGGGGGCAGCAGCCGTGGCTTTGCAACCCTCAGCGGCAGCAGTGCACCCTGTGCCCAAGGTCAGCTCATGTCTGGGGTGGCAAAGCTTCATGCAGAGGCTCCAAGAGAGTCAGTGCTGGGAGCAGAGGCCCGTCCCTGGGATTTGAAGCCCATGGTCCTACTGCTGTGACCCCACGCAGCAAGGCAGAAGCAGACGCAGGGAGGAAAGGCTGAGAGCTGTGGTCCAGGAGCCTTGTGGAGGCCTGCAGGTTGCTGTGCCAGGCAGCACCAGCACTGAAGCTCCCTCCAGCCACCAGCTGTGCCCAGATGTTGCCTGAGGAGCAGCCAAGGGACAGGATAAGGCCAGGGGTGGGCTCTCTCCCCTCCCGGCCCGCAGGTGACACTGGGTGGAGATGGCACAGTGGCTGGGCAGGAGGGACGTGCAGGTCAGGCACCATGCCACGGCACCGGGCAGCCGCAGCAGCACGTAGCAGCACGTGCCCAGGGCCTGGGGTGCAGCAACACCTCCTGCACCCACTTCCAAAGTGCCGGAGCAAGGAGTGATACAAACAGCCCTGTGGTTCATGGGGGCTGAGACAGGCCCCCAGGGCCCCATCCTGCCACCCCCGGTGGAGCCCTCGCTGCCCAGCCCCACCAGCATGGCCTCATCCCTGGGTGGCAGCAAGCATGGTGCCACACGCAGAGAGAGGCTGGGCCGGGGGCTCACAGGCACGACGGGGCAGCGCTGGGGGCTCCAGCTGCTTTCTGCTGATTCTTCTCCAGCTCAGCCTCCAGCCGCCCCACGCCTCCTCCTCGGCCGGGTGCCCATTGCGTGGCCCCCCTGCAGCGGCAAGGCCCCGCCAGCTCCATTGCGGCTCCCTCAGAGCGGCTGGCTGGGGTTCAGGTGTCTCCTCCGCTGCGGGTGGGTGTCCTTGCTCGGAGGGGACTCTTGTATGCCACGGCTCTGCGCAGAGCTGGTGCCTTGAGGAGCTCTCACGCTGCAGGCGAGCGCTGCCGCAGACCGCCGTACCCGGAGCCGCTCATCCACGGAAGCTTGTTAGATGCAGAAGAGCATGTTTGTTTCTGCTTTCCGACGTTTGTGCATTCTCCTCCTGAAGTCTGTGGTTCAGTTTCACCTTCTTCTTTTTGTGAACTTAAAGAACTGGAGAAAATGGTTTCGGAGGTAAAAGATGTTTTATTTTCAGAAAATTAAAAGTGTCCTTAAGTGTCTCTCTCTTTCTCACATCCTTTCCTCTCTCTCATCCCTCTCCTTCTTTACTCCCCACCTTTCCTTCCCAGGCAGGAGGTTATTAACTTCCTTGTCCGGAGCAAACCACTGTAATAAATTTTGCAGTTCATTTAAAAAGGCAGACTTTGTTTTTTTTGACTGTATTTCTAATGGTCCTTTCTGGTGCCACCCCTCTTGGTACCACGGCAGGGCTCAGCCCCTGGTATCTCCAACCCACAGCTCCCCCAGGACGCTGCACCTTCGGAGGGGATGGGGACACAGGTCCCTGCAGGAGGGAACTGCTGCTGTGGTTCAGCAGGAAGGCACAGGTGAGTCAGGACCAGGTACAAAGCGCTGCTGGGAATTGCCATAGCGACTCTGAGTGTGTTTTGCAAGTGAGCCCAGGGATGGCAGCATTTAGGGGGCAAGGGGCACACACAGGATTCTCCATGTAGCTCTTGGTCTCACTGCAGCCAAGAGCAGCCGGTGTGCCACATACCGAGGGAGGGAGCAGAATCCCAGCAAAGCACAGAGCCATGCCACCAGCTTGGTGGCCTGCCTGAAGACAGCCCTGCGTGGCACTGCCCCACACGCTGGCTCCCTGGGCCCAGCAGCTCAGACACTGCTCTGCCAGGTTTTGAGCCCCAGAAGTGATGGCTCTGAACTCAGACCTCGCTCTTCTGGCCAGCACAAAGCTGCTTGGAGGGCTGCAGTTTCCAACAGCAATTCAGTCCATGCCAACCAGCACATGCTGTGCTGAGAGCAGGGAACACAGCGTAATGCGGCAGGCAGCACACAGGATCGGGAGGTGTCCAGGAACTGCCCTCTGCTGCACCCAGCCTCATAAAGCCACCACGGGCTGCTGTGCCTGGCCACGAGACCATACCCATGGATAAAGCACAAGGAGAGAAATCTGCCTTTAAAAATCAGCATTTACTGGCATCGTAATCAGCAAAAAAAAACCAACACAATTTATGTGCTCTAAACACTAGGAGAGTAACAGGAAAAACAGTCCGACGCAGAGAACAGAGAGGGAGGGAGAACATAAAGCCAGCTGGAGCAGAGAGCGACGCCAGCCAGACGGGAAGCCCAGGAAGGAGCAGGGAGAGATTTTATTGTCCTAAACACAGCAGAAGATGCTATTAAAGTCAGCTGGTTTAGAAAAGCGTTGAAGGCAGCCGCTATCTTCCTTGGTGCATGTGCTTCCCATGCAGCCCATCCCCAGCCCTAACCCTGCAGAGCGCAGCCCGGGCAGGAGCAGGGCCGGGGAAAGCGGTGTCTTCGCCTGCACGGGCACAGCACCCGGCACGGCTTCCCACCACCACCTTGTCTGAGAGAAACCAGCCCTGGTGGTGGCACAACCAACACAGGCAGCAACGCCTTGGGGCACCCAGCTCCACCGGCTGGCCTCGGCCGCGCTGCCACGGGGACACAAGGGCGAGCAGCAGCCACACTGCGGGGTGCTCTGCACAGCCCTGGAGAGGTGCAGGGTGTCTTCGGCATCAGACAAAGACCAGTGGCCCCATGAGACCCCCCCAGCTACCCCAGTCCTGCCTTGGCTTTGTCCGCACATGCTGCTAGGAAGAAGCACAGGGTTAACAGCTCTGCCTGGACACGAGGCCCTCCGCACGAAGCCAGCTCCTCTGCCCCACCATCCTCCAGGCTGCTCGAAGGCCACCACAGTGTCGTGGCACACAGAAACCGCCTCTCAGAAACCTAAAGCAAAAGAGAGATGGGCTCAGCTGTGCCGGGCAGCAGCGAGGCCAGGCTCCCTCCCAGGGCCAGGGGCACCCATGGTTGTAATGTGGGGACAAAGCCCTGCCTTGGGTGGCTGCCCGGTCCAGGAGAGGCAGCCCAGGCCCCAGCAGCACTGCTCTGCCATTCTCCAGCTCCCCTGGCCCCGGAGGGGTCTCGGAGACATGGCCCTGTGGCAGGGAAATGCTGCAGTGGGCAGGGGCAGCTGTGAGGAGCCCTCCCTCCTTCACCCTGCTCAGGAATGAGCACACTGCACACGCTGCCCAAGGCACCGCCAGGTCTGAGAGCACTGAAGAGTGAGGTTTTAAGGCGATTTGGTGAAAAATACCTACGCTACCATGGAAGGGAGCACTGGTTCTGCACAGGCTGTGTTTCCTTCTGTCAGGGCATGAGGTGCCCTCTGCCCAGCGGAGAGGGATGGTGGATGCCCCCGCAGGGCAGCCCCACGGGGTCGGCATTTCCCTGAGTGCCCATGTGCCTGACCGTCTGAATCCCAGAAATTAATAATTTCCCTATTATTCTGAAAGAAACCCTACTGAACAAGGTATTGCGAGAGTTGCAGAAATACTCGGTATTGATCACAGAAAGGCTGGGCCATGGAGACAAGATCCATGTTGCTATGTGTGGCTTAGCAACATATAAATGTATTCAAACAGAATAATGAAATTATCGTGGGGAAACAAAGAAGCCATCACTTGAAGAGATGGAGGATGTGGAGGCCTCTTGGAGCTCTTGTTCACCAAGACAAGGAAGACGGTACTTATTGTTTGTACAAATATGTGAACCCCCCCGGCCATCCCCTTCTTACATAATGGGTGTAATGAATCTGGGCAGAGTGCTCTGTGCAACGCGCATCTTTGTACAGCTGGGCTGGAGCTCATTACTGTGAAAAACGTGCGGCCTCTCCAAGAGAATTGAGTCCTTGGGGGGAGCCCGAATACTGGGGGTGGGAGGTGGGGGAGGGATGCAGGGGGCAGAGCACAACCCTTCCCTGCCTCCTTGCCACAGCGATGCTGCCAAACTATTAATTTTTGTGTTTCTAAAACTGGCCTGGTATTTATGGGGTTTGATCTGCCTGAAAAGTGTGGCTGGGAGCCGCTCCTGTCTTCACCACGGACCCAACGGTTGCCTCCTGCATTGGAGCAGCAGTGGGGCAGCACCAGTTACGGCACTGGAGCGGGGCAGAGAGGAGCTGGACTCCACCCCAGACCTTGTGCAGGTTCCCTGAGAGACTCTGAGTGAATCCTGTACGCCCTGAGTTTCCCACCTGTGCTCCTCCAGCCCACAAGCTCTCCCCATGTGGGCAGCAGGGCAGATGGCTTCTCTCCTGCATCTTCACATAGCCTGTAAGTCTACTGCTGATACTCTGATAATTTTAATTAGAGCTGTTTGGAAATGTTAAAATTTGGGCAAAATACATCTCTTTTCATTGAACTATCTGGGCAGAAAACAAAACAGAAGAGGAGAAGCAGTGTTTGCACTGAAATTATTTGTCTCTCAACCACCATCAAGCACAGGTTTATGGCTTGCTTCCCCTGACGACTGTTATTCCTAAGAGAGATGCAGCCTTTTGCTCTGTTGAACAAGCTGTAAAGACCCTGTGCAATGCTGACCTGCCCTGGGATTGTCCAGGCATTACCACAGCCAGGCACTGCTGCCTTTTATTTTACTTTCTTTAATGGCTGGAAGCACTCGTCTTAGAGCCCTGTGCCTCGTGCAGTGCAGCACAGCCGCCCGCCAGCACTGTGCTGAATGCTGGCTTGCGTGCACACAAGTGTGCAGAGGAGTGCTCTTCTGGCTCAAGGAGATCTTCTCAGTCACCCTCAGGCTGCACCCGTCACCCCCAGGTGCGAGCAGAGCTGCTCTCAGGCTAGTGGAGAGGGTGGGCACGCACATGCTGCCCTGCCCCAACCTACTGCTTCCACGGCTTTTGTGTGGCTGTGCACCAAGCCCAGCCCTGCTGGTCCTGCAGTGGGGACCCAGGCACCCCCTGTGTGCCCCCAAACCATTGGGTTCTCCTAAACTCACTGGAGAAGGCACAGCCACCTTGAAGGACTCCCACTTTTCCTTCAGTGTGTGCAGTGCTCCTGTGGGCTTACCTGAGAATACAAAAACAAACTAAACAACCCACCTCTTTACACATCTGGAGTTTAATTACAATGCGGCTCCATTAATATATGCAGGAGCAGATGAGGGTGAGAGTGTGAGGGACAGAGCACAAATGCCTGTGCTCAGGGTCCGTCTCGCTGTGTGACCCCGCTCCTACGCCTGCATTGCCGCAGCACATTTATTCCTGGGTGCCACCGCTTCTGCCTTGCTCATGTGTCCACTGTGGGGAGGAAAGCTGTAATGCTTCTGGGTGGCATCTTCTTGAAAATAGTCTAAGCATGCCCTGCTTAGACACTTAATGTGGAGCAAAATCAGAAACCTGCTAATGCACTGCATCCCTTGACAAAAGAAAATGTAACAATGCAGGAAAAATAATATCAGTCCATCCCCGCTGCTTCTTCACTGCACTATCTGCTTGAGTGACCCCATCCAGCGACTGCACCAAGAGTGCTTGGAGTACTCATTGGTGATGGATTAAAAAAAAACACCACAAACAACCAAAATATGCTACACCATGCACAGGGGAGCTGGGGAGTTGGCCAAAGCCAGGCAGGGAAGGCAGGGAGGGAGCAGGGCGCTGCTGCTTTCGAGCAGAGGTCTGGGGCTTAGGAGGGATTTCTGTTTTCAATTCTACCCACCTCCATGGTGACATTGGCCTTTCTACAACCTGAAACAGAAGAAGCTAAATGGCTGCTTTTAAGCTCGTAAATCCATCCCTGTCTGAACACCCCACCTTCCCCGGCTTCCCTTCTTTGGGAGAAAGTCACTTCTAACACCCGCCAGAGCCTTCTGAGGCAGCTGCTGTTTTAAAATACCCCGCGGCAGCACAGAGCTGTTGGGGCTCCTGAAAGCAGCCAGGATCTGCCCAGGCAGCCTGGCATGCTGATCCCTGCCAGAGCTGTCTGCCGTACCTGCTGCATCTACACTGCCTTCCAGAGCCTGCCACCTGCAGCTCCAAGGGGCTGGTGTGCAGCAAGCTGCAGCCACGTGGAAGCAGAAGGAAAGCTGCCGAGACCCCAGGGAATGGCAGGTGGGAGGTGTGAGACAGGCACCTGTGGCTGAGCGCTGCTGGGTGCTCATGTTACTGAGCTGGGTGCTGAGGGGAGGCAGCGCAGCAGGGCCTTCGTGCACCCACTCTTCAGCGCCTGCTGCCGCCCAGTTCAGGGGGACGTGGATCCCGCAATGGCCTTGCCAGGACTGCAGCCACCAGGGCAGTTTGGAAATAAAACACTCCCTAAAGTCTTAGTAAAAATAATCTGCCCTCCACCCTCTGATCCACGCTCCACGATGCAAACAGAGAAAGCAGTATCAGCAGTAACAACAATTAAAGGGAATGATGTAGGCAAATGTTACCTGAGGATTTGAATGCTGTCAGCTCTACGGCCTGAAAGAGGGGAGAACATTTGTTAGCAGAAGACACAGGTCTTTGTGCTTGGTGGCTGGAGTCCTCCACCCCCCCCAGGGCCAGGCAGGCCCCCATGGGCACCAAGCAGCCTCGCTGCCCCCGGCCTCCAGTGGAGCTCCTGCAGAGGCAGGGACACAGAGCCCGCATCCTGCCCCTACAGAGATCCTCGGTGCTTTGCTTATTGCTGCTGCAACCCCCTGCTCCTCTCAGCCTGTGCGCCTGCTACAGACCGCAGCACAATCCAGGAGTGCAGCAGAGTGAACTTTCTGCCCGTGCTCTGGTGGAGAGACCACACGTAAACCTGCTCTGTGTGCCTAAGTGATGGTTAATGCTCTCCGAGGTGTGAAATTCCTGCTCCCAACCCAACAGCAATAAATATCACCAAACAACATTTAAAAAAGCTGAAACACAAAGAACATCTTGTCTGTGTTTGTATCTTCACTCGCTCAGTGTTTTGTCATTTTAAGTGTTTTCAAACGTTTTTAAGTAGCATCTTCTCTTCATCCAAACCATTGTGCAGCTGCCAGTGACATCCTTAATTCGCAGCTCCTCCAGCGAGTTACATGACTCATTTAGCCAGGGAGCAGGAAAAACAGCGCTGACTTATATAACTAATGAGCATGGAATGCAGCGCCTGCCCTGCGGAGGGTAGCACCACCTGGGCACGGAGGCACCCACCACCTCGCCACCGACGAGCCTGGCTCTGGACAGGGGCTCCCAGCACCCCGGGGCTGCTCAGCACCCCGGGGCCACCTCAGTGCGGGGGTCCTGCAGGCACGGTGCTGCTGGGGTGCAGATTCACACAGGGACCGGCACTGTGCCCGTCCTCATCCCCCGCAGACACGGGCACCAGCCCGGGCTTTTGAAGGCTGCTGAATGCACATTAGTTAGCACGGAAACAAGACCATTAAAAATGAATTGTTTAAGCGGCAAAGATACAGTAAAGTCCTAAGTGACCCTCACGCAGAGGAAAGCGGCTTCTATCTTTGCCTGCTAGGAAATGCCATGGCCTTGGCATTTAGGAAATCTGCCTCCTAATGCTCCCTGCATTAGAAAACCCAGGCCTCTGGGCTAATCTCTTTAACCCACGTCTCGCATTTTGTGCCAGGGAGCTTAGCCCTGGTCCCAGTTTACACAGTGAGCACCTGGCTGGCTGAGAAAAGCATCACCTGCGGATCCTGGTCGGTGTTTAGCACAAGGGAAGAATGGCATTAACCGCAATATAAATCAAGGGAGATGAAAATATGGATTTTATTGAGTGGCTTCAAAACGATATGCCAGCTATAGAAGTATTATCTATTGGATAAATAAGAGCTGTCTATGTGACACGGGTTTTCAAAGGATAAATATTAGAGAGGGAGAGAGAGATCCTTCAGTGAGAGACTTATATGAAAGTAGTGTTGGATTTTATTCTGAGGAAATTACAGCACTTGTATGTCAAGTGCACAAGGACTGATGATCATTTCAATAGTGGGAGATGGAAGTGGTATCAGAGTAGTCAAATTTAAATTGTTCTCCACTTTAGGCCATGCCTTGCTGAGCTCTACGTCAGGCTCACTTCTGCTGGGGGACTGAAATGGCTGCAGAACAATACAGGGCTGCCCTCCCTGGATGGATGCAGCTCAGCTGCTGCACAGACAACAAGCCCCCGCTGCCCTTTTTAAACTTGCCACCCCTGGGGGGAGTCTCTTGCCATGAGCTGTACAGACTGCTGCTCGGTGCTTCACGTACTCAAATTCACGAGCTCTTTCTGTTCGTTTATATCCCCTGCCGTAAATCAGCCCCCAGCTGTGCCCCCCTCCTGGAGAGGAGCTGCAAGCCCTGGGCGCAGCCAGGAACAAAGCTGCGGCAGCGCTGGTTCCTGCAGCCAGAGCTGAGCTCTCTGCTTGGAAAGTGGCTGCTCTGGGGGCTTCCTCCCCATCTGCTCCCCTGCAGGCACTCTCCTGCTCTCCCCTATTGCCCTCAGCTGCCTGCCCTGCCCCAGGCCAGCCCAAGAGGTCAGGCAACAGCCTCCTGAGCCAAGCCCCCTCCAGCACTGCAGAGCCAAGGCAGTCCCCAGCCAGGAGAGCCTCCCTGCCAGCCAGCCGCGCTCTCCTCCCACTGAGCAGCATCCTAAGTTCCTGCAGAGGACAGCAAACACCCTGTTGCATCTGGCTTGATTACTAGAAGTGGCAGTTATGGGCATGAAGTCACATATCTTAAGTTATTTAAATTACTTAAATGAATATGTTACTAAAAACCACTACATAATTTAATAAATGAGCGTGTTCAGGGTTTGTATCAAGACCTTTTTTTGTTTCAGTCCGGACAGACCACGTGTCTAGATTGGTCCTCAGGAACAGGGCATCTACGCTGTGATAACACACTGTCTCTGGTCCATTGCAAACACTTGGCAAGTGTTGTAACACCCTGGGACCGAGGGAATCATCGTTATCCTCAGTCTGCAAACAGGATGGATGAGTCAGACAGCTTCTGAGACTTGCTCAACATAAACCACTGAATTTGTGCCAGAGCTGGTAACACCACCAGGTGTTCCGAGGCCCAGCACTTCGCTAGAACTGCTATATACCATTCCTGCATAACTATTATGCTCTGTATATGGGTGAAGGTGGAAGAGTATCAAAAGATGTTACATACCGGTCTCTCTGGTGACATAATTGATGAAATCCCCATGGGAATTTTGGCTCCAAAGTTGCCTAGGGGGGAAGAAGCACAGTGAGTTTGGAGACCAGAGCAGAAATATTCAAGCTTTACCAAGAACGCAGTGCTTTGTGCCCCCTAAATATCTTCCACTGAAGCAAAGGGACTAACCAGGTTATCTGCATAATTGCAAGTAAATCCTTGTACCCAAACAGGTTGAAGCCTGCAATACCTTTCTCTCCAGAAGCTAAAAAACCTATTTCCTAATGCCACTTTCACGCCTTGGGAACAACTTTTTACTGTGGTCTCATCCCACAGCCTGGGCCAACAGCAATGACAACCCTTTTTACCTTTGTTGGTGATGTTCTTCACTGGTGGATCTTTCTGCACAGGGCTTGACAAGGCACTCTCAGCTGCAGGACTCAGTTTCCCAGTCTCCCAGGAGGTCGTGTTTCTTGGGCTTGATAAGTAGTTGATGGGGTGAGAGCAGTTCTGTGGCGACAGGGAAGAGATACAGGACAGTGAAACCTGCAATCTGTCTTTGCTGGATCCAGGTCCAACTTTGAAGACTGGTTTTATTGGCACTGCTGCCCCTGGCACTTGGACTCCCATCCCACCCTGATACTGAAGGCTGCTTTCTAATCAGGGCAGATGATCTTTGGGTCTGCATTGTCTAACAGGACTGCAACTAAAGGATTCAGTCTCTGCCATTCTTCCTACACTGGACAAGTAAGGAGGAAAAATAAGACTTCTTTCCAACATAATCTCCTCAAAGAAGTCCAAAGGTATACCTAGGGCCCTCCTCTAGTGGCTAAACGATGAACAAATGGGGGCAGCAAGGCTTCCTTGCAACTTACTGTGAATGAGAGAGCTTTCTTCTTGTCCTTCATCCTCTGGATGGCATTCCTCACCTGAAGCAAGGCAAGGACATTAGAGAGGGCCACAGAAACTCTTGCAGAGCAAGAGATTCTCCAGGAAGTCATGGAGAAAAAGCAATAGCTGTCCCAGAAGCACAGTCTGGGCTACACTGTCTGTTTCATCTACTACAGTCCCAGCTACCACTTAACCCCTACTAAACACTTGCTCTGCAGTGACAGAGCCCCAGGCAGGGGTATCTCTTACCTCGCTGTTATAGATTGCATAGACCAGGAATATATACAGCCCCTGAAAAGGAGAGCACAGGAAGTTAGAGATGTACAGCTGTTTGCCTGCTACTTTCCGTAGGAGGAAATGAACTTGATGAGTATCAGAATAGGTGGCGACCTAAGGAGAAGAGGCACAAACGCTGGGCATGGCACAGCCAGGGGACATCTGGGCAAGAAGGATGTTCCTTAAAATCAGACCTTAGACCAGGCTCTTCACAGGGAATCCAAAGGAGAGAAGGTCGCCCCCCGGTCACTCTTCCTTTTCCTCTCCCCCCCGTCTCACTGCGGGAGCTGCACAGTTTGGGCACCCGGCAGAGGCTGCTCCGTGCCTCCCTTGTGTGACAGAGGGGGAGCTGGCATCTGCTCAGCCCCTCTGCTCCCCTCAACCCCATGCTCTCCCACACTCCTGTTCACCCATGCATGCGAAATGCCCCCAGAAACACCTCCTTCAGATCTCAGAGACAGAATCCACCAGGAATTTGTTGCAAGAGGAACCCAAATCCAGGAAGCAGCCCTCCCCACTGAGCCCAGGGAGATGGGCTTGAGCCACCGTCCCACAAAACGCAGCATGATGCCATGGGCAGATCTGCTGTCCCACACAGTGACAGCCCACGGTGTGTTAGCAGGAAACTCCAATGCAAGTTTAAGGGGTACAGATCCAGAAGCTTTGCCCAGCCTGGACAAAGCTTTCCCCTTCCCAGACCAGGACCTCACAGCTCGGACAGCACAGCCGAGGCCACCCTTTCCCTTCCCACCAAACCGGTGCTCCTGCATGCAAATACTGGGGCCCAGCATGCAAGCAAATGCTCTGCCACAGCCCAAAGCTCGGTCAGAGCCCACTGACCGCTCATGGCTCATGCAGGGTGTGCGATGGGCAGTGCTCTGGACACAGCCCGCAGCGAGCACCACCTGGAGGACACTGCCAGGGGCTAATTACAGCTCCAGACCAACAATTTCGGCCTTAAGGCAGCCCTATCTGGCCCACCAGATTTATGTTATATCTGCGGGGTGTTTGTTATCGCAGCTAGATAAATCAGCTGCAGCAAGAGAAGTAATCCGTCTTGTCTTCAATGAGCCTTGCTCTTCATCTGCGAGCTCTTGGCAGGCGTAATGGTAGCAATACCCTGGCGCCGTGCCATGACCTGTCCTTCAGACAGCAATGCTGGTCACTCCTCCAGACCAGATTTCTGGTCGGGCTGCCAAGGCAGGTCTTCCTTGAAATAATCATTCTGTATGAAAGCGGGGTGGGGGAGGGAGCGGTGAGGTCGGCTGGGAGGAGAGCAAGGAAGGAGAGGAGGCCCAGCTGCAGCGGGCGGAAGCAGAGCCATGGTGTGCAGCGGTGCTGGAGGAGCTGCTCCTGCCCTGCTCCTGCCCTGCTCCTGCCAGCTCCCAGGGTGAAGCAGAGCTGCCGTCCTCCTCAGGGACCGCCATCACGAGAGGCGCTAAGTCCACTCAAGGAGGGGTTTCGACAAGCTGAGCCAGCTGTGCTCCTGCTGGAGCACCCCCGTGAAGGCTCGGTGCATCGCGTAGCCTGGGAAGGGAGGGGACAAACCCACATTTGTCGGCAAGCGGCCATCCTTAGGAAATAACTACTCAGCACAGTCCTGTGCAATCCTCTAGACCTGTCCCAGAAGTTGCTGTTTGTGCTCTGTGGGTGCCCATTGATACCGAACCAAGGGTAATTAGTGTCATACAGAAAAGCAACTTTTTTTCTTGCAGCTGTCTCAGGGGCATTTCAAAGCCCAATGCCTGGCAAGGCTCATCTGGGCAAGACCAGTGGTTTCACCTGCACTGCAGAGGTGCTGAAGCCCTCGCAGTATCAGCAGGGCTGAGCAAGAAGGAGCCCTGGGGTGGATCCGGTCCCCTCCAGTCACCCCTCACGGTGACGGAGTGAGGGACTCATTTGGTGGGGCTTTGGCAGCAGCACTGCAGCCTCCCCTGGCCCAGCACCACGCAGCGCTGCTTCTCACTGGGCTGAATTCTTGTGCTGCCTGACTGGAGAAGGAGTTGTCATGTTTGGTGTCGACGCACAGAGTAACCTTGAAAACAGGCTTCAGTTTCCGCAGATAAACAGAAAGCAGTCAAACAAACAAACAACTACAGCAGCAAAACTTTCCTACACAACATCAGCACATAAAGAAGCACACTGGCCTTAAAGGAAATCCCAAGGTGATCTATAGAAGTTGTCCTCAATAGGACAGCCAGCAAAGGAGCTGAAATGTGACGCTTTTATCCCTGCTTTCTCTCAATTCCACAGCTGCCCACCAGCATCACACTTTCTTTTCTAGGGTAGTATTTAAATTGACCTGAACTTAGCAATGAAGGAGCAGAAGGCAAACAAGCACAGCACATTCATGGGCAAACCCTCGACTGTTTGCCCACACAAGAGACAGGGCTCCTACCAAGTGTTAGGAAAAAGAAGGAAAACAAAAGAAGCAGTAACTTCAAAAGCAAAGGAAGAAAACAAATCCTGATCCAGCCAGCAGCCCTGCTCCTCTCTCACCCAAGGTGGGCATTGCTACAGTTTGTGAGAGGGGGTCTCAGGAGACATCTCATCCAGAGGACACATTTATTCATTTCAGAAAATATTTCTTGCCCTTCCAAAATAAACTAACATATTCCTCACATCCATGTTACAACCACTTGCATCATGCAGTCTCTCTGCTGTCATCAGTGATGAGTTAAAGGCTGAATGAGCCATGGAAGATGCAGTCTGGGAAGGGACACTGTCAGGATAGCATCATGAGGCATTAGCAGTCACTGAACCAGGGAATTTATCGTGGGGTTCCTCTTGCCATTGCCAGGTTGCAGAGGGAAGAGCAGCCCTGAGTGCTGCTGGAAAGCAGCTCCCCTGAGAGCTAACCAGCCTGAGACCCTCCGCAGCACCCCGCTGCTGTGATACATGTGCTCATGTTTTTACAGCGTGAAAGCTGAAGCAAGGCAGAGACCTTTCAGCATCAGAACGACTGACAGGATGGTGCTGGGAAGCTGTACTCTGATCTGCCTCTCTCTGCTGATGTTGATGGAGTTCAACCATGCTGGGAAATGGTTTTGCTGTGAACAAAAAGATGCTGGTGCTGTCCTCATCCTTGTTCATCACAGCATCTCTTCACAGCACTGAGCTTCGAGTTCTCTGCTGCTTGATAATCCAAGCATGGCATGAGGAGGCAAGGAGAACTGAGGCTGTATTTAAGTACAATCAGCACAGGCTTCCTGCCACCCTGCTGGTATCCTTAATAGCAGAGACGTCCAGAGGCAGCCCTTTGGCCTTAGGATTTCCCCATCCAAGAGCTGACAGATGTGCATGAGCAGCACCCAGCCACTGGACCAGTGCCAGCCACAGGCAGAATGTGCCTTGGAGCAACCACACATTTTGTGCACATGGCGATAACGCCTGCCTTTCACCCTTGGAGATCTGGGCCAATGTTACACCGAAGCCTGCCAAGTATGCCAGAGGGGAGCACTGGAACTCTCCTGCTCCATAGACGAAAGCTTCTGCACTGGCCATTTTCTGTTGCAGCCAAAGGAACAAGGGAGATGGGGGTGGAGAACTCTTTGAATCCCAGTGGCTTGGAGGATAGTGCTTCATTGCTCTCTTGAATTGGATTCCCCTGGAGTAAGATTTGTCCTCAAGCACCTGGCAAGGGACTTTGAAAAATGCGTCTGTGAGTATCTGGTAGAAAGGCCCAGGACTGATTGCGTGGGTACACCCAGATGGTTTTTGTATCAGTGCTGGCTTAGCACTGCAGCTGGACTGTGTCTACGCATGTTCTCCTCTCTACCTGTCCGCAGAGAAGTCTGCCTGCTGCCTGGGGACATTTGTCTCTCCTGCAAATGTCAGGAGCAGTGCTGTTTAGTGCTTCTCTAGCTCCATCTACAGCTGCTTTCTCTCGAGGTTTGGAAGCTTTCACCAACCAGGTGGCTGATGCTTTGAATTGCAGGTGGCAAGCACTAGTTCTGGGACTTCAGCAAGTCCTTACGGCATTTTGTCTCCGTGTGTCCCCGAGTTTCAGCTATCCTGAGGCCATGGGAACAGCTCTACCTCAGAGCTGAGTGCTCCTGGCTGCTGTAACTATTACCATTTGCTTTGCTCTCTTAACCACATACAGGCTGCTTAAAGTTTTAAGCTCTTTGAAGAAACCACTAAAGTTGGAAGCAAATATTAAGTATTGCTTTACACACCAGGGCTACTTTCTGTCCTGCAGAGCTCTCTGTCAATACGAATGTATTAACAGCAGTGACTCCTACATATGCCAGCACTGAGGAGTCACACCGGAAGACACAAGACTGCCAAATATTCCAAACCAGCAGGAGAGATGGGTTACACTGAAGCACAAGGAGCTGCAGGTACCTGCTTGGCTGTGAGGCAAGGCTCCCAGTGGCACAGGACTCACCTGGAGGGAGTTGAGCACGATGAAGACATAGGCCCAGACGATGCTGAGGTGGACAAGGACCCCACACACCCACGTCAGCCCCAGCACGGGCAGCAGCACCAAGATAGGCTTGGCTGTGGCCCTGTCACAAAGAAAAGCTCAGAGTTACTCGGGCACATTTCCAAGCCAAAATGCTATGCCTGGCACCCTGCCAGCACCCCTCTCCCAGCTGCCATGAGGGTTTCAGCCGTGCCCCGTGTGCTTGAGCCCAGCACCTCCTGGCAAAGTGCCCCGGCCTGCCAAGTGTCCTCCCTGGCCCTGCAGCTGCTGCCAGGAGCTCGCTGCCATCTGCCTGGGGATCTGCACAAGGCTGCAGAGCACTGTGGGGTTTGGAGTGCTCTGCTCTGCACTGTGCAGGTTAGAAGACAGCTTTCCTTGTCTCCGTGCGAGAAACGGCTCTGTGCCCCCAGCAAGTGCCTACCAGACAGCGTGCTGTGCAAGCAGCACCCAACAGGGCAGCTATGAAACAAACTCCTTTGCAAACAAAATTAGAGGAGAAAAACCAAACGCTTCACCTCCCGGCCCCCCATGTGCTAGCCCTGCTCTTTTTTTATCATTGGGAGTCAGCAAGAAGGGAACTCTTTGACGTCATTAGCCATGAGAAGGCAGCTATTTCCCCCGAGTCGCTGCTACAAGCAGGGCTTCTGCAATTGTTTTATTAGCATATGGATGTCACCCTGCCCTCCTGCATTGCCCTATCTTTCTGCTTCTGTAAATTTGGGAAAATTTATTTATGATAGAGGGGAACAATGCGTGTCTAGCAGGGGTATCCGGCGCCAGCTAACAACAATAAAAATTCACAGAGGATGATAAAGTAGTGACTCAAGCAGCAGTTTTTTAGAGGTCTCCCTACATTAACTGATTAGAGAAGTCCATGCTGCTTCTCCTTCCCCATGTATGTAACCCCCACCAGGGCTCCTTTTGATCCACCAAGTCCCAAACATAGAGAAAATGCTTCTTATTATGGTAAACAGCCCGAAACTTGGTTCATCTGGCATCCTTCTGATGGGCATGCACAAGTGCTAAGGAACAGATGAGTTTGAACTGCAGCGCTCTGTGTAGAGGACTCACTTCTGTAGCTCAGGTCTCTAGAAAATTCCAGGAGACTGGGCACCCAATGTCCTTTGGTTTCTGGAAACGCCCCAGATTGCCACCTCACTTCCCTACACTTCTATTTTACAGGATGTCTGCATGTCTGCCAACAAGCTGCTCAGCAGCACGGAGGCCTAATGCTCTCACTGGTGTAGTTATTCCAGCAGAGACTGCCTTTGGGTGATACACAGGTACTGTGGAGGAGAAAATCCTTTCTTTCCTGACTGCCCCAGCTCATGGTTTTTCATTGCACCCCCCCAAGGCAAAGATGTAATTAACAGTAATTCCACCATTTCACGCCCAGACCAGCCAGTGCGGGGATACCCAGCCGCTGCCCTGCTCACCAAATCTGTATTCCGATCTGGTTCTCCAGGCTGTTGTTGGGCGTCAGCATCTTTGATCTCCTGCGAGCGCTGGACACGGTCACCATCACCACCCGGAAAAGCACGAAAGTATTCACCTGTCAGAAAAGAGCCAGTGGACCTCATGAGCTTCTGTGAGCTTCAGTGTGGTGAGCCTTTTCTGCTGGGAAGTCAATAACTGTATTTCAGAACACAGGGAGAAGGTATCACTCCCGACAAAGCTTTAAGTAAAATACTTTATAGAGCTATCTGCACAAGTATCAAATCTATAAAACTTATCTCAAAACCTCTCCCACAGAATGTATTGTTGAGTGTCAGCCCTTAAACATTGCACCTTTTTCTGCTACCGTGCTGTTCTGGAGTGATACTGATCCTACCCCAGGGAGGTAGCTGTTCCAGTATTACAAGCACACCTTTAATTAAGGCAGTGTCACGGTCAACCTACACATTTACCTACATTCCTAGCCCAACAGCAAATACAAGAACAGGGCAGCATAATTTTCTTAAACACTTTTTTTCTATCAAAAAGCTGCTTTGGTTAAAAAGATTTAACTGTGTTGTGTCAGCATGTATGAAGTGTAACAAAAATTCTCCCATAAAAGCAGCGAGGACAACAGGGCCAGCGAGCAAGCACCTTAGCTACAGAAGTGCTGCCACCGCTGACCCTGCTTTCCCAAAAGCAGACACGCGGGAATCACACCTTGCAGGAAGGTTTTGGCACTTACTGCCAGGATGAAGAGCACCGGCCCGACAAAGGCCCAGATGACGTTGTTCTGAACATTCAGCCAGCAGCGGCTGTCTGCCACATACTTGTTAAAGGAAGTCGCAAGGGTCACAGCCACGATAACGGTTGGAAGACCTGCAACACACACACAAAATCAGAACCCAGGAAAAGCAAGAATGACCCAGGCAGATCGCCCGTGCTCTAGACAATTGCTTCAAACCCCCTATGACCAGACACGCTGCAGCATGAGGCAGCTTAGCCTCTTAAACCCCCTGTGCAACATCAATTTACTGCAGCCGAAATCTGTCCCAGCTCTACAGGACCAGATTTATGTGTTGTCAGCTTCATTCTCTTAGGTATAAAGCATTCCAAGTCCTGAGCCCTGATCAAAGCAATTTACTCCTCGTAATGCTTTTTTGACAATCAAAGACATAAAACAATGCAAAATATTGGGACCAGTTGTCTGCTATCCAACTAGGTATGTGTTTTGCAAGGAGCAAAGGAGGCCTGACCTAAAGGGGCTCCTCTGATACAAAACTCTGCTTATTCCAATGAGTTCTACATCCCCAAAGGACTCACTCAGAGTAAAGGCTGCTTCATCAACATGTTTATACGTTAATTACTATCACAGTAGTAATTTTCTCCAAGAACTTACCATAAACTTCCTCCTCCAGTTCTTTGAATTGAACCCTTGATTTTAGAAAAATAACAGAAATGGTTTTTAACTTACACTCTAAGACTGGCAGTTTGACACATAAGGGTAAAAAAGCCCCTACAGAACAATAGCAGCCAGCTCTCATACTGAATCGAACCAAATATTTGTCTGACTCAGAATCACTATCGGGGGAATCTCTCCTATTGAAACTTCTGCTAGAGAAAAAATTTTTACTTTTTTTTTTTTTTTTTTTTTTTGAGTTCCCAATGCAGAGGGAGCTGTAGATACCCCAGCCCGTCAAATAGTAGAACTTCATTCTCCTGTCTTCACTCATGTTGACTGCTACCACTTTGCTCCACAGGAGAAGCCCCTCTACCAGCATCCACGAAAAGGCTGCCATGAAGAAGAGATGAAGGAAGGCAGTGACCATGAAACACACCACCTAGAGAGAAGAGAAATCACATGCTGTTACAGGAAGGGCAGTCCTCTGCAAACTTCTGAGAGCGTGGTCGGGAAGAAGACAGGAACCTGCAAATTGTGCTGCAGGGTGGGCAGGAATATATTTAAACATCCACAAGCACCACAAAGAGTCCTTAAAACTGTAATGCATGAACCAGCCAGCTCATTTCTGTGCGACCATCTGAAGACACAGGAGAGGAAACTGATAGCATTCTTTTCTACAGTTGTTGGATTTTCGCTGCAAATCTCTCATCTCAAAACTGCTTGATCCAGCCCCAGGAAACAGAAGTGGACACAGAAAGGGACAGAACTGTGTGTTGCTGTTCTATAACTGCTTACATTTACAAGTTACTGAAAGTTACAGGTAATTAACAAAACGTTATCAGAAGGAATTAAACTTCTGTTCTGTTTCCTCTTACAATAACACTTAGCATAAGTGGTCCTGCAGGGTAAATGGGATGGTTTTAGTGAGCGTACCTGGTTGGTCTTGGCCAGTTCACTGAACATGAGCAGAGCTTCTGCTGCAGCTAAGGCAAAGATCAGGTTCTTGTGCACAGTTGTTCGCTCACTCTTGGGGACACTGAGGAAGGAGACACGAAGCCCTCAGCTGCAGTCACATTAAAGGGTGCACAAGTTCTGACTAGTGCTTACTGGGCAGCTTCTTCCTGCCCACCTACATAACCGTACCTTGTTTGTGTCCTTGTTCTGAAGCAAAATATCAAACAAAAAATACAGAGAAGGCAACTAGTGTCTCAAATTTTCTTACCCAACTGCCAAGAATAAAATAAAGGTAACAATCAGGGCACAGAAGGAAACTCCACATCCAATAAAAGTCAAGGTCTGTAGTGTGATCTCCTCCTTGGTGGTCCTCTGCTCCAATCACGAAGCAACAAAAGACACAAAACCCCCACAAATTAGCCACATGCTGGTTGCAGTTCTTGCACCCACCCCACAGAGCAGCAGAGAAAGGCTGCTCACTTACCTGCATCTCATACACTTGCAGCAGCACTGCGAAGTTTGTGGTGTGGTTGCAGAAACAGGCAGTGGAGTCCGGGAGAGAAGTCACCACAGAGCAGCCAGCTGTCGACCACATCCCGCCAGCATCTGGGCTAACATGCAGCAAGAGACAAAGAAACACGTGGAAATTGCCATCCACAAGATGCAAAGACAAGGTGCTAAGGGAAATTCATTGTCCCAGAAGAAGCAGAGTTGAAATGAGGAAGAAGGTCCCCACTGCACCAGACATCTAACCCTCTCCATCGGCTTAGCTGCCACGTACCCTGCACAGTTCCACCAGAGTCTTGATTTCCAAGGCAGGACAGCCTGGCTGCAGCTGGCCAGCTGCTTAGCGCTGCCTAGGCAGCTAGCAAAGCTCCAGATTTGAACTTCCTATGCAGGGACCAAAGCTGCACTGGCTCACCTTGTTCCCTCTGGGCAGCACTGCCCTTCTGAGTGCATGGTACCAAGGGAAGATCAAACTCAGACCAGGGCTGGTGGAACTGTGCAGCAAGCAGCTGCCTCCGAAAACACCCTCTGCTCACCTTCCCCAAATGCAGCCATGCCTACTACAAGACTGTGACTCCAAAGAGGTCTTTTGCAGTTGAATGACTTAATTACAAATCCATAATATGTTACAGTCTTGGTGCTCTCACTGTGGTGACATTCAGAAAAAACACGTCTCAATGCCAAGCAGTATGTATGAGGCATGGGAGCCCTGAGTGTTTGTTGTGCTATATATCTTGGCCCAGTCCTTCTTTGTTTCAGGCAACAATCACAGTCAACAGGCTTTCCATTCTAGCTGAACATACTTCATTAAAGGTCACTTGCTTTTGAGTGACTTTTCCAAAGGAGATCTTCCCAGGAGAGAGCTCTCTTCCGTCAGATGGAGGATGTCAGCATGCAAAGCAGGCAAAGAATTACAGATGCCTACTTTTACCATTATATCTGTATTGTTATGTTTGGTTTACAGTGCAAATAAAAGCTCATAGATCTGGGGACCTGAAGAGAAACAAGGCACCTGAGGCTGAAGTTCCAGAAGGCACAGATGGGCCCCGGCAGCTTGTCGGGCAGATCCTGCAGGAGAGATGGACAAGAGGAGGTTACGCAGCCCCACACGTACATCACACAGACATTGCTCCCTGGGCTGCAAAGTAGCAGAGCATGGACTGTCAGCCCTAGACAATGCTTCCCCGGGCAAACAGGAGTCAGGGTGAGAGCCAGCATGGAACACGCGTTAGCTCAAGAGCTCCGGAGGCCTTGGGCAAAGTCTTGGCAGGCCTGGGGGGCTCAGGCTTTGCTGCTGGCCTGGGAGAGGTCTCCCCGGGGGTCCCCAGCCCCCTTGCCCGTGTACCTCGATGCGGTGCTGCAGGCGGTAGCGCACAGACGTGCTTATCTCCTGATCGTCGCTGAGCAGAGTGGACGAAATGACGGCGGTGCCCACGGCGGTGCGCAGGTACCTGCGAGGCAAAGCGTGCTGCTCGGGGACCCGCCATCCTGCTCGGGGGCAGGACAGCACCGGGCACACACGACGCAGGCGGGGAGCTCCGGGGACACTGCTCCGGAGGCAAGGGGCAGGGGGGGATCCCCGAGCACCGGGCGAGCAGCGGTGTGCGGGCGGCCACCCCCACCTAGCGGGCGCGGGGCGCAGCGGGGCTCTGCTGCACGGCTCCTGCTGCACGGCTCCTGCTGCACGGCTCCTGCTGCACGGCTCCTGCAGCCGCCGGTTCTGCCCCGGCCGTGGCCCCGCTGCAGCCCCCCGCAGCCCCCTGCTCGCCCCCGGCAGCGGGAGGTGGTGCGGAGCCCCGCGGGACACGGGCAGAGCCCAGCCCAGCACTGCCCGCTGTGCCCAGGTCTCTGCTTGCACAGAGCACCGACCGCTGAGCCCCCCGCTGCTGTCCGGCTGCCCCGGAGAGCAGTGGGCAAGGGGAAGTGGTGTGGGATGGATCAGGGTGGAGGTGACCCCAGAGCGGAGGCACTGAGAGGCTCAGCACGGACTCCGAAATGAACCCCCTAGCCCTGGGCACGGAGGCTCTGCTTCACTCACTTCTGTCCTCTGTCGGAGGCAGCCACGTCTTGGGAGGCCGTGGCGCTGCCGTGGCCGGTCAGGCAGCGCTGGAGGGAGCCGTAGCCAAACCACATGTTCTTCACCGTGACCCTGCGGAGACCTGGGCAGAGAGAGCCCTGTGGGACGGGTGCAAGCACTCCTCTGGGCTGCCAGTGGGCACGGTGAGGACCCTTCCTCCCATTAAAGGTGCCGTGGAAGTTCCACAGGGACAACCAGGGACAGGCTTCACAGCCTACCTTTGGCTTTCAGCCTTTGTATCTCTTCCTCGGGAACTTCAATGAGGTCAGGCCTGTCTTTTTCGGGGCTGTGGATCAGGTATGCCTCACTGCTCAGCTCTGGCCTGCTCAGTTCCAGCTTCCTGACCTCCATCCCTGTGGCAGGGGCAAGATCAGGTACTGAAGCAGGGTTCAGCCTTCCTCCAGGGCTATTGCACAGCACAATGCCACCAGGACATTACAACCCCAGCCGAGACAGAAGCAGCAGATAGATCCCTTTCATCTGCATCTGGGCTCAGTTTGTCTCTTGTACCCAAAGGTTCCTTCCAGTCCTTTTAACCCACTTGTTTTCTTGCAGTGGCCCAAGTTCTGTTCTTACAGATAAAAGCTTGCAGAAGTGGACTGAGAGGGGAACACAGTAGGTACTTCCCCTCCATCCTGATACAGAAGAAAAGGATGCCTGGTAGGCAGCCCGTGATGCCATGTGCTAAATGCAAAGGAGCTGGGATCTGTCCAGCTTGAGCCATCACTGACTCAGGCACACCCAGGAGAGAACTCCTGAACTAAAAGGGGGGATTGGAGAGGTGCCTCCCACACTGGGACACTTCGGCACAAAGGAAAGGGGAAGGAGGCCGTAAGGATGGGCTAGAAACCAGGCGGGATGACTAAGCTGGGTCCCTGTGAGATGCCCGCCTCTGCCCTGTTGTTCACCAGTGCCACTCACCAACATTCCTGTGCTGAATTGTGATCTTCGTCCTCCCTGCGGTCAGCAGCGGGGCTAGGAGTGACACCATTCTGTCGCAGAGCTCAACAACAGCCATAGGCCCTCTGATAACCTGGAAACGTGCAGAGAACAGGAGGAGACAGCACCTGTACTGTCAGCTCACACTGCTCACAGCCCACAGGAGTTTTCTTATATGCTTAATGTTTGGCAGAAAAAGAGATGTTGGGACTCAATGCTTTTGCTTTGCTTTTCTCTTTGTAAAGAAAAACGTTCCCAGTTCCTTCAGCAGCAGTGGAGAACTGGAAACCTGGAAAAGGTTTCCCTGCTGGAGGTGTAGTAGGTGACTAGCCCAATCACTCCAGGTCCTGCATATGCTGGGCAGCACAGGTGCCACCCCTGTACACAACACAGCCATGAGAACCTCCCAGCAACAAAACAAATCCCTTCTCCTTCTGCAGATACACCTCCTGCACCAGCTAATCTGAGCCAAGGCTGTTTTTATGCCATCATCAGGAAGCTGTGAGTAACTGTGGCCACAGAGACCACAATTATTTAGCTTAGCGACTCTAAGCGACGAGGTAAACTCTGAACTATTCAGCATCCTTTCATCTCTGGAGGTCCCTGGCTCAGTTCCTGGAGTGCTGGCCAGGCCAGACTCTGTCACACTTTTCCCAGAGACAGGTGGAGAGTTTGGGTCTTACAAAAGACATAAAAGACCCATGTGAGAAGGGAAGAGGGCAGCGTGGAAAATCCTAACGGGGGTGGGATAATGAAAATTCCTCACATAAAGCCTGACGGTGTTTTGAACAGCGTGGGGCCTGATGACAGACAACTTCTTGGCAGCCCACCTACATAAAATGCAACAAAGTGGAAACGAAGGGCATTGCCCCGCCAAACAGTGGGATGTGGGAGTGAGGAATCTACTAAGCAACAGGAATCTGCAAACTGTGTGCAGTCCTGCAAACCCAGGCTGCACAAAGTGGAGAAGCTCGAAGAAAGTGGAGATGACCATGGGAGCCAGCCCTTCTCTGAGCTGGCAGAAAGGCTCCGTGCCCATGCTCACTGCAAATACTCGAGCTCTAGACTATGGCCAGAAAGACTACATGGACCATGCAAGGAGAGGGGTCGTGCTGTAGGCCAAGGATCTGCACACGCAGCAAGATGAACCGACGTGGCACAGGGCTGGCCGGGCTGCTGGTGGCATGTTACCTGGCTGACTGATGACCACGTTTCAATATTGTGCTCTTCCAGGATTGACTCGGTCACTTCCACATAATATCGGCTCAATTGCTCCAATATCTTCAGCTCCTCTCCCTCCCGGACTTCCACATTGGAAACTTGCTTTAGTAACAGAAGCACCGCAAGCAGGTCCGAGGGCTCCACTGGTGCCTCTCCTTCCCTCAGAACAGCTGCCAGGACATCAAGAGAACCCAGAGCGACGGAGAGGTTCATGTCTCGGACATCACTCCTGAAGATGTTCTCGGGGATCTGACATGGAATATATATTTTAAGTCAGTGTATGGCCATGACCTCTGCCTGCTCATCAGCTATACCATGTGCTGGGGACCCTGAGCAGGGCCCTCCTTGCTGCTGTGCAGACACCTGCCTGGGCAGCCTGCCTTCAGGGGAAGGTCTGCCCGGACATTTTGAACTTCTTGTCCAGCCTCAGTCTTGGTGACAACCTGAGGCCACACACTCCAACAGCACCCCAGAAGAGGCCACAGGTGTAATTTCTGGCAAAGTGACATGAAACGCCAGCAGAAGCCAGCACCCCAACAGCTCCTGCTGCTGCCAGCACCCCGGGGCAACCAGCTGCTGCAGCTGGGCCTGCAGGACTCACCACAGTCCTCTCTGCAAGTGCGTTCACACGGCTGACAAGCGAGTGGCTGGATCCCAGCTGAGCTTTTTTCAATTGCCAATATGCATCTGGGAATAAAACAAAAGCATATCTATGGCTGCGGTGTCTAGCAGCATGGTTAACATATGCCCTGTTCAAAGCCTGGAGAATGCTCATCGGATGCTGAGTGAATTTATAGGACAGTCAGGACAAGGAGACTTTGCAGCTGTGTTTTATTTCTAGTACAAGATCCCATCTGGAGAGACAGTCTAACCCTTCTTCTCTGCCTCCTCCCCATGTCCCCTGCCAGCAAGTTTGGTGGTGCCTGGACTGGGAGGCCCCCTGCAGCATCGCATCCAGGAGCCATGTGGTGTGTACAAGCACAGCTTCACTAGAGAGTAACAAGATAGCCCACCAGAGCACATACAAATGAAGCAGGCACTGCTACAGCACATTTTTCATGCCATCTCTTCAGAGCAGACACCAGGTCTCCTCGTCACTGACCGTGATCCCAGCTAGGACCCCCAGGAGGGAATGCTGTGGAACCAAAGAATAAATAAATAACAGATGCTGTACCCTTTCTGTAGCGACAGATAAAAGGCAAAGACTGCAAACAAGGCGTGTAGTGGAATCCACTGCTGCCAACTTCAAAAACTCTGCATTCCTCAACAGGCCCTGTGGAAACACACAAAGAGAAGGCCCACCATTCCCCAGGGACATGCCGTGCCCAAGCAGGTCTCGTTTCCTGCAAGCAACCCACGAACTCTGCTGAGGACAAAAGCTGTGGACTGCTCTGTAAGCAGCCCCACTGCTCGGTCAGAGCAGAGCTTGCACTGGGCTCTGACTGCTTCCAACATCTAGGAAAGCATCAGAGGAGGCGGCAATGCCAGGTCCCGAGTTTGTGTTTTATCAGCATTGCCAAGCTGACCTGGCTGAGAGGCAACATCTGCCTCCCAGCAGGGCACAGAAACTCTGGGTGTGCAAAACCCAGGGAGCAGCATCACTGACAAGGCATTTCTCCTGGTAGAAGAGAAAGTCTCACTAGCCCCACAACTCCCTCGCTGAGGATGGGACATGTTTCTTGGGCCATCCCTGCGTGCTGACCTCCCACCACGGAAGGGAGCTGCAGCAGCAAGGGGAACAGGACTTACCTGGGCATAGAAACTGTGTGGTCACCTGCTGGACAGTGCTTTCAACCTCCAGAGCATTTGAGCTCCACCCAAACACAAGCTCTTGTTCTACTATCCAGCACGACCGAACTTTCTCAATCTGCTCCGCGCTCAGGACTTTCTGCCAGATGTGCAAGTCTGTGATGTTCCCACTGAAGGACTCTTTTGCCTTGAAGGTCCCCCCCAGGGAATCTTGATCCTGACCGATTATGAAAGTGCCCTGGCCGTAGATGGCCTGGGGGGCAGCCAGCCCCGCAGCACACAGACCGCTGGCAGATGCCCTCCTTTTACCATCGGCGTAGATGGCCCAGGTCCCATTTTCCTGCTGCCAGGTCACACAGAAGTGATGCCACTGTCCATCAGCACGGAACACAGGCAGGTATGGGGAATGGTGCCCGTGGACAATGAGAGCAAATCGAACAAAGCCTTCCTCATCGACAAAGCCACGGAGCTGGAACTCATTAATAAAAGCTGGCACGGCATAGGAGAAGATGGTGGCGATCTCGTGGGTCCTGGTGTCCCACTGGAGGTGGGCACAGGCTGTGACAGCAGGCAGTTCTGGGAAGTCAGAAAGCACCTTCACGTATTTTGTGTCTGTTTTGTCTTTGAACACCAGGACTGGTACAACATGGTCTCCTAGAAGGAGAAATTTCAGCCAGCATAAAGAAGAAGCATGGCCAAAGCTTGCTCATCTTCCACTGCAATAAAACTATCATTTTCACTGGACTGCTACCCGAGCTAAGGACTCACGGCCCCTGCACACGAGAACATCCTGTGTGTATGCAGCAAGGCTTCAGCTTCCCCTGTGCCTGGAGGGAATCAGGAAGGCAGGAAAGCCAAGGTTGCATTATTACAGCAAGTATAATTTCCAGAAATGTAGGTTTCTAGTAAACTGGACTGTGAAAAATGAATCTGGAAGGAACTGCATGTCCCCATACATCCCATGCAATAGGAACCAGGAGCACAGTCAAAAAAGACCTTTGAGGCATCTGCCATGCAGAGCCTTGCTACTGGGGAGCCCCTGTCTCTGCAGGACCATCATTGCTCTGCAGACCTGAAGACCACAAATGGCAAGGCTGAGCAAAGCCAGAGCTGTTTTACAGGGAGATGGCATAGAAGGATGGAGCAGATGAGCCCCTTTGCAACTCCCTTTTTTTGCAATGCATTGTGAAATCTTGACAGCGACTGGGCTGCTGGTGTACCGGGTCACTGGTGTTCCTGCTGCCAGTCCCTGCTTGTGACAGGAAGCATCACCACAGTGACAATATAAAACAACTGGCAACCTTTCCAGCCAGATTACTTTTCCAGGATGAAAAAGATTCAGCAGTGAGCATGTCCCAAGTAGTCCACACCCACTTATACTCACGTCTCCGTTTTGGCTTGTGCAGGACACCATCCCTGTCGTTCAGCCAGAGGGAACCTTTGACGTGGTGGGACTGCAGCAGTCGGCTGAAGGAAGCTTGCTCACTGTCTGCGGGTTCAAAAAGCAGCTGGGCAAAGCGCTGGTCACAGTATCTGTCTGCATGCCACCAGTCCAAAGCAGTGGCCACATATTCATACATGTGTCTTGAGGTCTCTATCGTGACAGGAGCAAAGCCTGAAGAAAAACACACACAGCATACAGCGTGTACCTCGGGCAACACCCAGCCTGCAGCACACAGCAATTTCCAGAAAGCAGGACTTCAGCTCTCTGGCTGCCACTTCCCCAGCTGGCTTGCCCACTAGCACCCAGCATCCTTCTGCAAGAAGTTATTGTACAGATAAAAAAGCCACCAAAAAAAAAAAAAAAAAAAGTCAGAAAAAGTTTCTTTACTTTTGCTTCTGCAGTGGGACACCCTTCTATGCATTGTTTCTCTGTGCTGAATATTGCTTGTAAAAACAATATAAATTAAAACTAATTCAGACTAAAAATACAGAAGTGCCAATAAGAACACTAACCTTTAGAAGTATGATTCTCAGCAGGGGCTGCAAAGACTAAGAAACTCCTGGACAGGCTACCAACCTGTTGGAGAAGATGTTTTTAACACTCACATAAAGTATTAATATTATCTGAAACATTCAAATTACTAAAATTGCTGTAAAACTCACCAGAAAGCTGAAGAACCAAGAATCAGATCTCGAGTCTCTCCTAAACATGCTGACCAACTGGTAAGCTTTCACCCCTTGCTAGAATAAACAAAATATTACGAGAGATGCACTGCAGAGACAGAAACATTCTGCAGAAAGCCAGCCCTCAGAGCAACGCTGCTTTCCTCATTAAGTCTGAAATCAAAAATGAGAAAAGGGCTCTCTGAATCACCTATCCTGGCTATTATCCTATCAAAACAAGCCTCAGTTCTTAAAGAACTGGAGGTCTCATTTAACATTTGTTTCCAGGATACAGAATAACTAATCATAAAACATATATGGATGTGCGATATTAATAGGCAAGTTAGCCTCTTTATCTGCATTAGCTAAATAAAAAAGCCGTCATAAATTTCAGCGTGAAACAGTGCCAGGTCGTGGGTAGCTTTTCTCATTTCTCTTAAAGTCCAAGGGAACACAGCACCACCAGAGGTCCTGCGGACCAGTAAGTCCAGCATGACCGGTCAGAGCCCAAGCACACCGCCCAGCAGCACGCAGCGCCAGGCCGGGGCAATGGCACCCGGCAGATGGAGAGCTGGGGGTACAGCCATGTAGGAGCTGGTGGGGATGTCGATAAGGATATGTAAAGAGACTGGAAACTGGCAATGTGCTCGCCGGTGCAAACAAGTCCTAAAGCCATCTCTCAGCAGTGACACTGCTGGCTGCGAGAAGTCCCTGTGCTGTCGGTGGGACTCCTGAACTGTGTGCACAGTGCATCCCAAAGCACTGCGTGCTAAGGGGCTAAGGAGATGGGTTCTGAAGCCCTGATTCAAAATATGTTCTTAAAGGGCTCTTCCAAAGCTCAGCAGCGACTTTACGAAGAGCAAACACAGCTCCAGGCCCTGGGGGAGTGCTCGGCTCCCACCCGCCCGGCCGCTGCAAGAAGGCACCGGGGGCAGCCGGGCGGGCGCTCCTCGGTGGAGCTGAGCCCCAGGGGCAGGGAATGGGGCAGGGGCCGGGCAGGGGGAGAAGCCAGCAGCCTGGGAATGCAGGCGGGAGTGCCGCGGGGGGCGGCCAGCTCCGGCAGAGCCGTGCCGGGGCCACCGCGCTATGTATCCCGCATCCCGCATCATGCATCCCACATCCCGCACCCCGCATCCCGCACCCCTCTCCCCGTACCCCCGCGCTCCGCACCCCGCTCCTCCGCCGGTCTCCTCCGCTCCGCGGCTCCCCCGCCCCGGCACCCGCTGGGCCCCAGGGCCGGGGGCGGCCGGCGGGGCTGGAGGCCGGGGCCACCTCCAGGGGCCGGCAGCGCTCCCCGCCCCGGGGCTGAGCCGAGCTCCCCTTGGCTTCGTCGCTTGGGCTGCAGCGACCGCGCTCGGCTCCCGCTCCTCCCTCCCGGCGAATGCTTGAATCACGCCACGGATTCACGGGCAACTGGCTTTTGTTCTGCGGGGTCTTCGTCCGGGAATGAAGGCAATTACCGCATCCCGGTGCCTCTGCTCGCTGCAATAAATCTCCCTCCGAAGAATGGACCTCGGAGGCAGCTGCTCGGGGCTGCTTGGTGACCGCCGCCAGCTGGGGGGCGGCCCTGGCGCGGCAGCTCGCTGCTGTTCTGCCAGAACTGGGTCCTACCTCGCTGCGTGATGGGGGAGCAAGGGGTATGCACAGAGCCCAAGTGCAGACCAAGGATCTTCAGATGAAAAAGTGCAAAGTACCTCTCAAACTTACAGCTGGGTTAGGTTTAGTAAGAGTTAGAGTTACCCAGCAGATGGTAAACTGTTTTCTTTCTGCCTGTACCTCGGACAGAGTTAACCAACTTTTTGTAATGGCAATAAATGTAGTTTCCTGGTAGCATTAGAAATGGAATCCAGACCACAGCCTCCAGCATCAACCCCCTCTTTTCTGCAGACATACAGAGAAAACATCCTCTGTGCACATGCAGAGAGGGTGAAGAAAAGTTTCCAGTGCTCCGTGAATGCTGCCTGAGTTACCTGCCCTGAAAGGCCCCAGATTGCTGGGCAAGTCCAAGAAAAGAGGGGTCCGAGGTCTGGCCTGCTGGAAGCTTCCATTGGATGTCTCAGCTCCCCAGGAGGTTTCCTGCAGCTACACACACGTATTGGCCCTGCAATCTGTTTGCTTTTTGCCATGAAGGCAGCCATTGCCACCAGTTCTGGTAATTCAGCTTTGTATCTGCACTAATGCACACAAAACAAATACTCAAGACAGTCATCTGTCCCCTTCAGGCAACTGCAGCTCCTAAAGTCAGCCTTCATTCCATACACCTCAAAATAAATTAGAAGTAACAGAGTTTTTAGAGTTGAGAGATGTCCAGGCAGTGCAAGAAGACCTTAGCAAGTAGAGGTATGACCTTGGGACAGTAAGATGGTGAAATCTCAATGTACTTTTAATGCCTGTAAATCTCTCTAATAAGCAGTTGAGCAAAGGGCAAATTGTGTTGTGCAGTTTGGGTGATGCTGTCACTCTGGGTTAGCTTATTTTTAAATAGGTTGCAATTCTGTTTATATGCAGTCAATTAAAAAAATCAGCTCAGGTGCATTTTAGGAAGCGTTAGCCTTATCAGCTCATAAACCCTGATCTGCCACCCTCAAGGCACATCTTTCACACAGCCCTTGGAAGAGCTTCCCAGCACATGGGCTATCAACATGTTAATCTTTATAAATCAAATATTTGCCAAGTGGAGTAGAAAGCCACGTGTCTAAATAAGATGTATTGAAAAATGGAACAAAGTGATGTGTGTGTCAGAGATCACTAGGTCATGTTGCAAGCCTGTCCCCTTGCAGAGTTATCCTTCGAACATCTCCCTAGCCCAGCTGTACATGTTAATTCTACTCCAGTATTTGTTTTTTCCCACTTTTTAATACACAAAACTGACCCTCTCTCTGACCCGGCTCCTCCTCACTGGGTTTAATGCAACCAGACTTTGTTTGAATTAGATTCACTACAGACAGGGCTTGCCAAGTGTTGACTTAGGAGGCACTGGGAAAGAAGATGCAGACATACCTCCCGCCCACCCAGTACCAGGGCTGTGAAAGTCTCATGTATTTCAATTATTTTATAGTTTCACACAACCGAAAATTTGAAAACCTGCTGTTTGTGCTGGTGCCTCACACTGATAGCAATGCTGCTTCTGCAGTTCAAAGCTATCCTTATTTATCTGCATATGGACGCTTCCCTTTGCTTCTGCAAGCAATACTTGTCATGAGGTTTGGAAGGACCTGAAAACAGACTCTTTCTTCATCCTAACAAAACATCTTGAACTGCTTTGCTATTTATTATTCAAAAAGAAAAGTGAAGCGGTTGCTTCTGCTCTCTTGGATGGTGCTGAGTACTTGAAAGGGGGCACCGTGCTAGAACTCCTCTCCTTGTCCTTCCCACACCCTGAGAATCCAGTGTGTAAGCAGTGGCAGGGGAGCTGACTGCCCCCGTACTCCAGCTGGTTGAGGGGCCCACCAGGCCTGGCTTCGGCTCCTGCAGGACCTCCGGGTCAGCTCTCCCAAAAGAAGGCCATCAGTATTCAGCAAGCATTTAACAAATATTTGGACATTTGCATTAATCCACTCACAGCAAAACTTCCTACTGCTCCAGCTGATGGGGACATCAGCCCTGGACATCCTGTCACTCAGGGCAAGCTGTTAACGTATGGTATCTCACATGGATCAGACTATCAGAAGTGGCAGTGTCCGGAAAAATCTACACAATCTTTTCACTTCCTGTGGATAAAACACGGGATCATCCACACACACACTGCCCTGAAGAGCAGCCTGTAGCTACACAGCAACCACCGGCTGGCCGAGCTAGCAGTGGCCATTGAATGCACAATTTGCTCTTTGGACTTTGGATTGTGGATGCAATTTCACATTCACAGCTCTGCAGGAGAGAGGCATGAGGACACGTGTTCTGGCTAATTCTTCAGGTTTCCAAACAAGCTTCCGTATTCCGCACACTAAAGGTTTACATCGATTTGCTTTTATGGCCAGACACCTGCATGTTTGGCGATCCCATTATTTGTCTAGTTCTGTCTATTTCCTCTCCCCCTCTCCTCTCAAGTCTGTCACATCAGGGTTGACCAAACTTCCTGATGCTACAACTTCTCATCAAGAGTCTGGCATGTCAGGGACATGCACTGCAGGAAGCTGAGGGCAGAGGGCAGGAAGAGCACCACCTGCCCGAGGGGACAGATTGACCCAGGCACGTAGGTCTCATGAGCCTGTCTGCACGGACTCACATCTTCACATAGCAAACACACAGTGCTCCCCGCATGACTCTCCCCACCATGCCCCATTACCAGGCCTGGCACCAGCCCACAGCCCACACCTGAGCCACTTGTGAACAGCAAGCTGTGCCGGAGCTCCGGGGTGAGGATCTGAGCCTCCTCTGCCAGCCTTGTGTCCCTCATGCTGCTGAAAATGCAGTTTGGGATCTGTCACTGAAGACCCTCAGCAGAAATTAGTTTGAGGCATACAGCAATCATGAATCATATGACTGAGAAGATGGAGGTGATAGCACTGAGGTTTGCCTAATTTACCTCTCTGGCTTTCCTGATGCCTGACAGTTGGAAGAATTCCTCCACCAGCAGAAGTCTGAGACTTGCTGACCAGTTCAGTCTATTCTGAGAGCTCTGTGAAGGCTGAGCTGGGCAGCGGCTTCCCTTCCAGTTCCAGTACTGGTCACAAGAAGTAGCTGAGAGCAGCTATTTCTGATGCTGCTTTGCTTTCGGGGCCTTTGTAGGGCTAGTAATTTGGGAGAGCTTTAAACATTCAGAGTGCGAAGTATGGAGGATTGCCTGGGGCTTGTAACTTGCATTAGCTGGGTAAAAAGTCTGTTCCACTGGCCTTCCGCAGGCACTGACGCTTCACCCTCGTCCTGGTTAAGCAATAAAAACTCCCACTGCAGCTGCGGCATGCCGAGCCCCGCGTGGTGTTTATTTCCTATGATACACCACTGACAGCTACAAGATCTCTCAGTTGAGAAGAAAGTCTTTCCTCTACAACCCCAGGCTTATATTTCTAAGGCAATGATACAATTCCAGTGCTACTTTGCTTTCTAGACTTGTTTGTAGAGTTAGATTTAACTAGGGTTTTATTTTGTTGTTTTTGTGTTTTCAAATGCCCACAAGTCTCAGTGAGATTTGTTTCAACAATCTCTTGTGGAGATGCCAGCCTTAATCGCGCTCTTCCAGGCCCTTCTTATTGTCTGGGATGAAAGCACAACACAGAGCCTCCCCTGCTAATTGCCAGCTTTCTGTTTTCCAGTGACAGGTGCATTGTCTGGAGGAGCAGACTCGATTGTGTCCCTGCGCAGGAGGGCATCAGCTGCTGATATTAGAGAGCCTTTCAGCAGAGCTTGGGCAAGGCTTGTTATTCAGTGCCATCATTTATAACAAATCTGTGTAGCCTAGAAACTTTTAATAGAAAAAATAGGACCTGCCGTTATAATTCATCTTTGTTTGTTTTTTTCTCAAGCTGCTAACTACTCCTAAATCTCCCATCCTCCTACGATCAAGACAGGGCATTTGGTTCTGATCCTCTGTGAAACACTATATCTTTCTAATATCCTTTTTCCATAGTTTTCTCATGAAAGGATTTTGTTGGTTTAGCCAGACACCCACTATGGTTCTTCTTTAACCTGTAATCAGAGTTAGCAAAAACTTTTTAAACCCTTGTTCCTGTGAGGCCCATTCTGAAGCAGCAGGGCTGGTTGATGTGCATCACCTCAGGCTCACAAATTTCCCAGAGCTCTGGCTGGTGTCTCTGCCATCCTCTGAGATGAGGAAGAAGAGCTCTTCTGGGGATGGGGACTCTGCACCTGCTTTTTGGGGTGAAAAGAGGGGCTCTGGCGCTCACACAGAGTGAGGGAAGGCAGCAGCAGGAGAGCTGCTGCAAGATGAGAGCAGTAAGCATGAGAACAACATTAGGCACAGACCACATCTGTCTTTTCACATTAAGGGTAAAGTTTTCCACATGCAACTGTTGTGCAACACCAGAACTCCAGTGACTTCCACTGCACCGTGCAACCAGGCACACGCCAGATCATGAAGCAGATGGCCCGGGTTTTTGCTGCAGGAACCTGGCAGTAGAGAAATCATCTTTTTCCTGGATCTATTTACCTCAGTCACAGTACAGAAGGCAGGGTCTACAAACAACTGGTGTAAGCAGCACACCCCACGGAGCCGAGGCAGGGGCAGCTCTGAGGAACACAGGGTGCCTGGGGCCACCGCACCGCCTCGGAGCCCCCCTGGGCTGGCCGGGGTCCAGCACCCCTCACAGTAAATGCTCTTGCCCAGCAAAGCAGCCCTACCCATACACACAGGCTTTGCTTCCACTAGGTACAGAGTGAAGGTGTTTTTTTTTTTTTTTCCCCATTGCCAGGAAATTAATGCTGTGAGGTTGAAATGATCGGTTCAGATGTGGATTGTCTGCCTTCAGCATCTAAATTACTCTCAGTTTTTCCTCTAGGATGTGCAGTGGTTCCTGTCATGACCCCACAGAAGGCAAAGGTACTTTGGGTGCAGTGAAATAGAGACCCATATCCAAAGAAGTGCTGAGGGTTTATTATCATTTGTCCATTTGACTGAGAGATCAGACGCTTCCTTCCCTTCATTAAGCTAGATTCCTGTCACAACAATACCCGTAATAAGGGCAAAACATGGATATTTAGGGCAACAAATTACAAACCACAGAATTATAAAATATGCTTGGGCATTACAACAGAAACTCTTGTGGCCTTGAAACTCCTGTAAGAGAAAACCATCTCTTCTAAAGCTGCCTTGACTTCTCCCACACGGTGGGGAATGAAGTGGCCATACTTTGCAACGAAATCACAGAGATGAATATTCACAGGCTGTGTAATTGCTCTCTTAAGGACAGATCTGTTCTCAGGCTTGGGTGCAATCGGGGTGATTGTTTGGGTTTCTCACCCAGCGGCTACTCCACTGCAGATGGATAGGAACTAGCCCAGCAATCCCCACTTCACACCCTTCTCATGACACACAGCAGCATCTCAGAGAGCTGCTCAGACCTGTTCATACCTGAAACTCTCTTCCTTTTCCAACTTGCCTAGTTTTGCCAGACTGTTCTGACAGAACCTAAATAAAGCTGAAAACTCAATCCAACACTACTAACAGAAGGACTTTTCCAATTGTCAACAGAACACCAGAAATTCAGGCACTTCTCCTAAACAGTATTGACAAGTGATAGACAGTAGCAGAATGATTTGAGTATCATAATGCTAGAAAATAGCATAAGATCAGCACTGGACTTTCTTGAGTTTCTAGCATCCTACAGAATCTAGCTAAAAGCAAGCAAAAGGCTCCCCATGCACTTTATTTGTCCCCTCTAAGGAGGAGACAGTCTGTTTCTCGGTTCTGTCTTTCTGCCAGGTCCTTTCCCCCCATTCAGAAAATTGTTCTTTCAGAAACTCCTGGAAACTTGCTTCACAGTTCAGTGCATCATCACTTGCCTGCACCACTTCTCTGCTCCCAGCTTCAATCTCTTCTTTCAGTTTTTATGTAATGAATAAACTTCTCAAATTAGATATCTGTATTTCCTGTAATAAGCTTGAACACCTTGAATAGATCTCCTGCTTTCAGAAGCAACAGTTACACAATGAAGAAGATTCCTGAGATCACCTTCTGTCCCAACCTGAGGAAGCGCTTCCTTGATTAGCTTTTTGTACCCACAGGTTGGTAAAGTTTTAGTCCATCTCGTTCAGATCTGTCAGAATTGTATTTAAATTCTTCTGACAGATTCTTGGCCTGCAGTTTGTTAACAGATCGCTGTTGAGGCAAGATGTTTGAAATTAGAGTGGTTTTGAACAGGAGAGACACATGGTGCATTTATTCTCCTGTTTGGTGATTATCTCTGCCTGGCTCCACTCCTAACACAAGTTCACCTTGGGACGTTACGGTCGCTCCTGGCTAGTCTGGGAACTCGTGACTGTGTTTGTTGGAATAGCACAAGACAGCCATGACTAGGGTTCAAGCACAACCACAGTATGTGCTTTCAGCTCCTGGACAATCTGCATTGCCTCTGGCCACCTCTAACAAAACCCAGTCACACGCAGGGTTGGGTGGTGCAGGAACCCAGCACATTCCCCCACGAGTTCTGCAGGCAGACATGAAGCATGAGGGAAGTCAGACGTTCTGCTACATCATGCAACAGAGATACCAGCGTGGCTACTCATAGCACAAGAAAGCATTTCTTAGGCTTTTAGCATTGCCTGTCATTTCACATGCATGTGCCAGTGGTGATGTGTCACCTTTCAGTTTGAACAGTCGCAGGCATCAGTCCCATAGCCCCAAGACACTGGGCACCATGCTCCCACCACCAGCTCTGTGTTGGCTTTCACCTACCAACACCGCAGGCTTTGCTGGCATGCTGTAGAGCACTCGGGATTTTCTCAGTGTGCTCAGCTGTTGTGTTGACTGTGGCTATCAGGGTTGTCTGACTGTCCTGTGAAAACCTTACACAAACAGGTTTAGGTGCCAAGTTATTCCATCAGGGAAAGCTGGAACAATGGCAACCCTTCACCCATCACTTGATCCCCCATTACAAAAAAACAGTCCTGTCTCTGCAGGATCAAAAAAGCCTCCTCTGCTAAGACTTTACTTTTTGTAACTCCCTTATCCCAGAAAGCAAAACTCTGGTTGATGATTTACACTTGTTATCCTGAAGAAAAAGCATGTTTATCTTTAATATGGCAGGAGCAGGTGCAAGCTTCATAGAGTAAAACTGTACTGAAGATTTTTTTAAACAAAGTTCTGCACTGCTTCTTTAAATAAGGTCTGAGAATTCAAGATGTCATTTGGCACTCGCACACAAAGAAAGCACTGATACAAAACCGGGGAACAAGGCAGGGTGTAAACGCAGACACCAAAATACCTGGGAGTCTGTAAATTATAGATTTACAGATAGATTTTACAGATACAAACCGTAAAGATGTAGGCTTCAGCCTGAATGCCCACCTGTTGAGAAAAACCACTAGCATTCCTTGTATCACAAGTAAGTTGTTTTTTTGTTGTTGTTGTTGTTGTTTTTTGTTGTTGTTTTGTTTTGTTTTGTTTTGTAAAAAAAAAGGTATTTGGGGTGCTATTTAACTTCCCTGTCAGATGTCTTGTAGGGCAACAAACTTGGACTGCAGGTTAAGGCTTGAAACAGATAACATCCCACTAGAGGACTCTGGAGGACTGTAGAAAACTTGAACAGTCATCCTTGTGTACAGTGGAGGGCATCAACCCAGAAACAAAGTCAGCAAGCAAGCAGGTGTGAAAAAGCCTATGTAAGATGATCAGAAAATAAGTTGTTCTTAAGACCATCAGTTGTGCCTACATACATGGGATGGGAAATAGGTATCCTATAAGGCTGAGAGGAAGAAACAGTAATCTGAAACTCAGCCAGCTGTTAACCAGCAATAGATGGAGCTAGTGGTGCACCAAGACATCTCTGAACTAAGGAAGAGCCCTACCTGCACATCTGCAAGAGAGCCAGTTGCATACCTGGGAGGATAGGAAAAGACACTATATTACTAGAAGGTAAAACAATAATCGTAGGACATCTGCTTGGTTGTCAAGGACCAAGAGGGAAATAAAGCTGTTGTCCCCTCTAGCTAAAACCTGCTGTTTCCTTTTCCCCAGACTCCCAACCACCAACTGCTCTACAGTTTGTATGCCAATCCAATTTTGACGCCTGTAATTCACCCTAGAGACTGTTTATTTTAACTTTATCAAGTGAAGAGAAAAACAACTGTGTTAGAATTAAAAAAAAAAAAAAAAAAAAAAAAAGAGCATCTGGCAGCAGGATATTCTTCCTCTCAGACAGCTTCCCAGCCAAACTGGTGTACAAGAAAATGGGATTTTTAGTTACGCAAGGGTTGAAAGAAGGGGGAGAAGAGAGTGCAGGTTCTTTGTGTGCTTATCTTATAGATGGTCTTTTGTGGTCTGTTGGAACAAATGCTGTCAGTATACTGCACTCCACCTCAAACCAGGCAGCCAAGCTTCATCTGGGACCTACAATACACAGAGGCAATGAATCCACATGCAGGGACACTGTCTGATTTAGTCAATGCCAAAAATGCGAACTCTGGAACTCCACCAGCTTAGTGATGTACCCCTGGGAGCCCACAGCTGGTGTGGATGAAAGCAGCAAGGCTGACAGTGACAGAAATCAAAGGGCACTTGGAAATAACAGAGGTGCCCGATCCTCTTTCCAGCTTCAAGTGTCAGGCGCCTTTCCCCACTCTTCAGCCGGCACAGAGACTTTGGGCATGAGAGTTAGCCATCTGCAAGGTGTCCTCAGCAAGGGCTTTTCAAGTCATAGGATCTGGAGTTTCCCTATCTCTAACATAAAAATTAATTCTTGCCTATTTCACTGGCAGGGACAAATCTCTCCAGCTCCTCCAGTCTGAACACTGCTTTAATTATTTTGCTACAAGACTGGTACAAACAAGAAAAATGCTGGATTTTGTTTTTTATCCCCCTGGCTGTTTTCTTTCCCCTCCCATTGGCATCTATTTTTGAACAGGGAAAAGCAGACATTGCACAATAGCTTTGCCCACCCATCTCATTTTTGTTTGCATACCTTTATCTGAATAACACACTGATGGGGAACACTATAAACAATTTGGAGGGACACTGCAGACATGTAGATTTGTTCTGGACACATGGGACCCACATTTCATTTTTAGGATATCTGCTAACTGGTGCTTGTTCAGAGGGAGTCTGCAAGATGTTTGATTCACTTCTGATGCAAGAACTATCATTCCTTCTGGAATGAAATCCAGACCTGCTCCTGTCAGCAATGCCACATATTCTCAAGATGTGCTCTGAGGATGAAGCACCTCAAGAAGGAAGACATTTAGTAAAATGCTTGGAAAAAGTCTCCTTTAGGCAAGAAGCCAAGGCACTGATTACGTTGTGGTGTTCTAAAGGGAGAGGGTCTTGTATAATTAACATTTAATGTTTGGAACAAACAACATTAGACTTTTTTAAATCAACAAGATTTTTAATTTCACACTCATTTTTTTTTTTTTTACCCTAATTTTCTAGAAAGCAAATTAGACATGTAATTAGGTATGCGGTAGACTTCTGAAAAATAGCACTATGTTTGCATTTAGGATGCATCCTTTCTTGAAAAGCTGCCACAAGTTCCTTTGTCTGTGAATACACCCGGCCATTCCTTTTCATATGTCAGAAACCTGGAGAAAAGAAAGCTAAAACAAAGGTCTGATGTAGTTTATCTAGAAAATAGTGAAATAATTTCATTGATCTCCTTCCAATATAGCAGGACTTTGTTAATTTTGAAAATGGGCATTTATATTTTCTCTCTCGCTATACAACCATGACATTAACAGCACAGCAATTTCAGGTGGGTTTGCATTTTCTCTTGCAGCTGTAGGTTCTTTGTAAGATCTAAATACAAGAGTCAGTCCGATGAGTGCATGGAGGAACTGGATTAGTATTGCAGGACGGACCACCTTCGGCTGCTTGGTGTAAATTACATGTAAACTGCAGTTCACCCATGTAAGTTTCTTGTCGTTTGCTGGAAATCGACCAGCACTCACCCCGCGGGGCTCACGCTGCCTCCGGCTCCACACCGGGATCCCACCCTCCCCTCTCCCTGCGCCCCAGCACCTCTGCCACCAGCTCGGAGAGCGGAGAGCAGGGCAGGGACCCGAAAGCAAACGGAGCCAGAAGAGCGGCCGGCACCTCCGGTGCAGGAGGGAGCCGTGAAGCCGGGCCGGGCCTGGCCCGGCCTCGCCGCCATTTCGCGGCGCCCGGCGGGGCCCCGAGGCGGGCCCAGCCCCGGCAGCGGCCCCGCTGCGCGCGCAGGCGGCCGACCCGGAACCGCTCGGCTCGGGCCTGCCGCAGCGAGGAGATGGCGGCCGTGTCCGTGCTGCAGGCGCCCAGTGGCGGCTTCAGCTTCGACAACTGCGCTCGGTGAGGCGCGGGGCGGCCGGGCCGGGGGGGACAAGGGGTAAACGGGCGGGCGGGCTGCGGGGCTCGGAGCCGGCGGAGCACCCCCCCCCCCCCATCCCCGCCCGGCCCCAGCGCTCGCCCTGTGTTGCAGGAACTCGCTCCTGGAGGCCGAGCTCGTCCAGAAGGGGATGCGGCTGCCGGCGGCCCGCAAGACGGGCACCACCATCGCGGGCGTCGTCTTCAAGGTGAGGGGCGGCGGGCGGGCTCCCTGCGGTGCCGGGCGGCGGGCGGCGGGCCGGGCCCCAGCGCTGCGGCGCCGCTGAGTCACGGCGGGGCCGGGCCCGGTGCTGGGCCCCCCGGTGCCGAGCCCCTCGGGGCCGAGGCCGGGCTCTGGGAGTCGTTCTGTCTTTGCACAGGATGGCGTGGTCCTCGGAGCAGACACGAGAGCAACCGAAGGAATGGTTGTCGCTGACAAGAACTGCTCGAAAATACACTTCATTTCTCCTAACATCTAGTAAGTGCTGAAGCGTTTGTTGTGTGGGATTTTTAGCTGGCCCCCTTTGCCAACAGCAAATATTAAGGTGCTTGAAAACAAATATTAAGGTGCGTGCAATGTTTTCCAGTTGTTGCGGTGCTGGAACAGCTGCAGATACCGATATGACAACTCAACTGATTTCTTCCAATCTGGAGCTCCATTCGCTGTCTACCGGACGACTTCCACGCGTTGTCACAGCTAACCGAATGCTAAAGCAAATGCTTTTCAGGTAACCGAATGTTCTTATTTATTAATAATGCATTAAAACTACCAGCTGTGACTCAAGCTCCTGTGAGCGCGCATCCTCACTTAGTCTGCTTAATCTCCATAACAAGACTCTAGGAAAGACTGAAGAATTGCTCTGTGATATTTTAGAGAACTGATACCACAGTGTGCGGTGTTGATAGCATTTATACTACAAAAATATAAGGACAATACTTTAATGAACTGTTGATCACAACAGTGAAAATTGATGTGTATCTTTTTGTGACGAGATGGCAAGACCAGTAATAATCTTGTAACATGTAAGCTTTTAAAATTGAGAGTTTTATGACCTGTAATAGAATCACGATCTCAAAATCTATTTTATTTTCAAAGGAATAGAATGACTAACCATTTGAAGCTTGCAGCTTCTGTTAATACAGAATTTTGCCGGTGGTTTGGTGACATAAATGAATATAACAGTTGGAAGTTGTACTGCAGTTGTCGTAAGGAAAAATTATCTGATTGCCTGGCTGATTGGAAACCGTTACAAGCATGGGAGTTGTACCCCCTAAATAGCAACGTGACTTAAAATGTGCCAGTAGATTGAGAGCATGTTCTCCAAATCTTTAAGCATTGCAGTATTGTTTTAATACTGTTTTTTGTAGAAATAAAAAATGCTGTTGAAAGAGAAAAAAGAATGAAAGAAGTGTATTCATATAGATTGTTCAAACTGTGGAAGAGTCTCCAGCAGAGTAAAATAAAGCTGTTCCCTCCCCACGCTTTGTTCAACCAAGTGACCTAGGTGAATTACAATAATTCAGCTCACTTGCTTGATGCTGTATTGCCGGGCAGTTTGCCTTAAGCGTGTCATAAGACAATGAATTAAAAAGTTAAATCAGCCAAGAACGTCTCATGGAGGAAAAGAAGGAATATATTTTCTTTGATGTCTCTAAATATAAACTTAATTGCAGATACAGGAATTTCATGCAAGGCTTGAAAACTGTTCTGAATCCTCTCCCTGTCAGCACAAATGTATGTTCCAGCCTCCTTGCTTGTCCACTGCATGCTTGTTCTGGTTGACAGTGAAATACATAATTTTTTAGTTAATTTCTCAATTTAGGCTGTTGCTCACAGATAGTAAAAGCAGTCTTTCTATTATGGAGATGTACCTGGTGTAATCATTAAAAAGTTCTCAAATGTATGCGTTGTGGTTAAAAGAAACAAAAAAGCACAGCTTTATCGTAGGTTTCCATGTTCATGTATAAACATTGTCCCTAGGTATCAAGGCTACATCGGTGCTGCCCTGGTTTTAGGGGGAGTAGATGTCACGGGACCTCACCTTTACAGCATATATCCCCACGGATCAACTGACAAACTGCCTTACGTTACCATGGGTAAGTGCTGGTTCCTTAGTACTCTGACACAACTATCTGGTAAAAAAGTGTAATTTTTACTTAAATTGAGTTGTCTGCTGTGAGCTGTACAGAGCTCGGACTTCAGAGATAAAGCCGTACCCGTATTTTTGTGGCAGGTGAGATGTTCCATGGTGAATGCTTTAAGGATATGGGCTATTATACTATCTAAATTTTAAGCAGTGCAAAAATGGTATTCAGAAAGTTGCTCTTTTGGTTTCCCAGCTTACCTCAAAGCAAAAGAATTTGCAAAAGCTTACTGTAAAAAAATCTGTAGAAACTTGATGTGCAGATAGTGCTAATTTAAGGTCCATATAAAATCTTGCATGGGGAACTGCATTCTTCCTAATTTTTTACTGCAGTTCCATTAGGAATAACCGTGTCTTGCTTCTCATTTGGACTTACTGTATTTCTTGCTAAGTAGCAGCAGTATTTTAAGAAGAAGGTGCTTCACTGTAGTTTATTTACTATGTATGACTGGTTTTAATTACGATACGGAGCTTCTCAGTAAGAAGTTGTGTCTATTGTTGGGGTGGCAACTTGACATTTGTAGCCCACTGTCAGGTTATTAAGTCTTAACACCCTTGGTCTTCATCTGTACCTTTTCTGTAATAGCGCTAATTTGAACTATATGTAACCAAAGTAATTTTTTTAAGTTTCTGTTGTTGTGGAAGGTCCTTTATTTTTTTTTAAAAACGTCCTGCAAGCTGATAGCTAATTTTAAGCATGAACCTTTTTCCTGCTCCTGCCTTGTGATGGCTGTGGAGGAGAGTACGAAGGTGTTATTTGATTTTCCTAGCTTCAGCCTTCAGTTTTGTTGGCCAGAGGTGCCAAGTTTTAAGCTTGCCTTAACCACATGGTTTTCACCTCTTGCTAAGGAAAAGATAGAGGTTCCTAGAAGAACCAAACCAGCCTTTAGTCTACCTGATTGCCTTGCTTCTTCTGTCCTTCCTTTCTCTTCTTTTGAGATACAGAGTATATTTCTCTTTAGCTGTTTTTTTCAGCTTCCAATTCACATTCAGTGTTCCCTGTGGTCTTTACACTCTGGGAACTGGCTTGTCAGTTTCAGAAATTGACATTTGCAACTTGAAAAGGAATCATCTGGCTTAAGTAAGCATTGTTTACTCCTGTAGTTTGATACAAGTGTTGAGTTTGAGGGCCTGCAGACTGTGAAGATCCCTTCTTTGCTATTACTGCTAGCAGTTTGTGTTCTAAAAATGAAGAAAAAACAGCTTAAACAGTAATGTTTGTCATGCATAATGCTTTCATTGCCAGCAATTAGAAAAAGCAAGCAAAAATGCAGTTCTGTGTACATCTCATTCAGTTCTGAATTAGGGAGTGTGATACTGAAAACGTGTTTCCCACTCCCACAAAAGCAAATGAAGAATACCTACAGGAGAGAATTAAATTTTTGAACTCCTCAGTGGTGCAGTAGCAAAAATCTCACACTGAAGTGGCTCTTGAGCATAAGCCCATTTAGTTGTGATCTCCTTGATAGAACATTAAAGGCCGTTATGAGTATTTTTAAGAAGACACTATTCCAGAATACAGAATCTTCATTCAGCTTTAATCTTAATGTGTGGATTTAACTAATAATTCATACTGTATCTTAAAACTGTTCATTGTCTGTGTCCTCTAGATAAATTTCATTAGCTAGGCATCTTGATCAGTTTTTTATTTATTGAGGGAAGGTTGAAGAATTAACGCATGCATTTTTGAAGGGAAGGACACACACATCTTGAAATATTACTGAACTTGTAGGCTCTTTTGCACACAGTTGTATTTTCAATAGTTTTGTCGTTTGATCAGTTCTGAGTTCTGTTCTGTTTTATAGACAACTATTTGGGGTTGAAGAGTAAAAACTGGTAAGAGAGGTAACTGAGACACTAGTAAGAGAGAAAACTGGTGCCTTATGAGCTGACAGTAGTCATGTGCTGTATCACCTATGATTTTTAAGGTCACTACCCTAGCAAGAATATCTTATAAACTGGAAAAAGTAAAATTCCAAACATAACCAGGGTTGGAGTTGGTCTCTCAACTCAAAAGAAGACACTTGTTTCAGATTTACCTTTCATTTTGAAGACTTGAATGATTTTTAAATGAAATCTTGGTTTCTGCAGAATTGCAGAAGTGTAATGTAGAGTCCACATAAATCAGAAAAGCACATTGAGAGCAGAAAAATGAAATAGGTCAGATTAATAAGCAAGACTTGCTCTGTGTAGCTTTTATGCTGACTCTGTGATGGGAAAATACAACTTCAATTTTAGTTAATCTTTTCCTGTTCATGGTTGTCTCTAGATTAAATGCCATTAGCTATATTCTTGGAAATTTTAAAGCTTTGTTTATTTTTTTTTTCCTGGGTTTTGGATTATCTATAAATTGGCTTTTCTGCTGTCTGGAAGAGCAGGAACCAGAAATGCAATAACCTGTGGCTTGGGGATTTTTTCCTGAAACGGATTCAAAATGCCACCACAACACTAAGAACAGAAGTTCTTAGTGAGCAGTTTTTGTGGAGTTCTAGCACAGTGCATTAAACTAAAACAGCTTCATTGTAAAAACAGAGTTTATGCTCTAGGCTTTTTCATTTAATTGTCAGAAAAACGTGTACTTCTATGGGACAGGGATTTAACTTGCCCATTCTCTGAATGTGATTAAGGAAGTAGTGGGTTCAAAAAAACGCTCAAACTATTTGTCAGGGCTGGACTTAACTGAGTTTCTCGTACCAATTCGTTTGGCCTTCAGGCCACCAGTTTCTTTGCATGTTTTCCAATTTCCCTTGCATGTTCTTGATAATTTTAAAGAGATCACAGCCTGTTTTTATCAGAGCTTTAATACTCCTCATTTGTTAGAGCTGAAGATGTGATCTCAAAGTTTATTCTTAAACATTTTTAGCATGCAAAAAAGAAGTCTTTGAGCAGGCCGGAGGAAACGCAAAGATTCTGGTGTAAGTGATAAGGCAGGGTTGTATATGTGAATCTGTCTCAAAAGTCCAGGAGATTGAGGCTTTGTGTGGGACAGTTTAAGTGTGCATGTGGTAGCTATTCCGAGAAGCTGTGGCCTCTGAACTTGCTGTGCTCGAAGTTAATGAACCTATTTTTAACACGCAGCCTTTAACAATGAGAGCTTTCCATGTCTTTGAACTGGTAAAACAGTACAGCGGGTAAACTGAATGATCCGGTGAACTCCGTGGGCATGAGAGCTGCGATCAGCTTCCAGAAGCTGTGCAGAAGGGGCACCGTACCGATAGATGGTGCCGTTACCTTAGCGATCGGCAGATAAAATCCATGCAACAGTCGTGTTACGTGATGTCATTGTTTAGCCTTTAATAGAAAAAAAAATAGTGTAAATGTCTGAGTCTTGTGATTGCCTTATGTCCAATATCGCAGTAAACTGTAAAACCGTAAATGACTTTAAACTGCTAACTACCAGGAGTTGATTGCCTGAATAAAGTCGCACAGCTGCCGTTATGGTCATGGTTACTTCTGTGCCTGTGCTTTCAAAGCTTCAAAATAGGGTATTTCTGAAAATCCTGCCCATTCCTCTCCCTCTACAAAAATAACATAGCGGCAGAGCAAGTTCAAGTAAGTAGGGAGTAGGCTCTCAGTGGATTAATTTTGCTCTAGTTTAAGCTTTGATTTGCTGTCAGCTGTGCCAGATCTGGCTGGTGATTGCATGTTACTTCTGTCCATGCTTCCACACAAAGCCCTTCTCAGCACAAATGTTCTTTACCTTTCTATAGGCGGTACCCTGATACTACTTTGTCTAATGACTAGGATATATTTTGGTAACAGGAGATCTGCTTACCCTTATAAATGAAAGAGAACTGAAACAGCAGAAAATGTATCAAAGGCCAAGTCAGAGGTAGTAATAGGAGTTGTATTCCTGTTTTATGTAGAACATAATGTGTTTCCACAGATGTTTGAAGGGTGGTTTATTAAATCAGGATACGTATCTTTGGCCAGTCAGTTTCTGGAAATGAAATTCTTAATGGGAAATGTTGTTGAGGTGTTGGGTTATTTTTGTTTTTAATGTGCTAAAATATCTTGCCTTGAATGTATTTGTGGACGGATAGAGTGATGTCCTCCCTTGCAAGGCAGATTTAAAAGATACTCAGTGCTTACTCAGGAGTGAAAACATCAAATTAAACTGTTTATGCTGACAAAGGACAAAATTGGATTTCAGCAAACGATGCAGGATTGTCTGATTGCTTGGCTTGTCTAGGAAAGCTTCTGGCCAAGACTTATAATGAAATGCGTGCATAAAATTAAACCACTTGAAGTCTGTAGTTCAGCTTTTGGAAACAGTAAGTATGTTCCAGTAGTCTAGTGGCAGAAGCTAGTCCCCTGGTACCTGTGCTGCTCCATATTCATAAATCAGCTCTTCATGCATTGGCAATGTTGTCCTGCCGAGCAAGCAGTACCACCGCTGAGACTCGGCCCCTCAGCCAGGAACCAGGGTGAAAAATGATCCCGATCGATGGGGCTGTGGAGATCACCGAATTTTTACCTAGGATGAACAGCAAATTGAATAACAATGAGTGCGTGTGAATAAATGCCCTGTCAGGGAGCCCTGACACTGATGGATTAGGAATTGCTAAATGTTACTCTCGCAAGGCTGTGCACATCCTCCGGTGTGGCAGGCTGAGGTAGCAAACAGGTCCTTGGGTGATGAAAACGGGCTGTGCTTAGCAGAGAGGAGTTGTCCTCGGTGAGTGCTCTGCTAAAAAGGGCCAGTTCATCTGTCGTAGAAAAGCTGCTGCAGCTGCAAAAGACAATGGAAGTTGTTAGCTGGATTTTCTGCTAGGTATCAACAATTATCTTTTACTTCGAATCTGATACCGAAGTGGCACGACTGCTCGTGTAAATGCCAAAGGCCTTTTTAAAGTCAGATTATTACAGTCAAGTCCAGGATTTTTTTGAATTATTCAGTTGTGAAAACTTATTAAACGACCGGTCTTTCTTAAAGAAGTAAAACAAAAAAAAAAAACTCGTGGTATTTTAGTTGAGTTCTCTGGTTATTGCTAATTGCAAGACTGAAAAGTATCTGCCTTGGAATACAACTTTGCATCTCGGTTTTTATAGTTCTTTATTTTTTGGCTATTGGTGTTTTTATATCTTTAGATGACAGGTTAATATTTCCTGAATATTTCTGTTTCAGAGTTGTAGCTTACTGAAAACGGATATGAAATAAATTCTTCGGAATTGTTAAGGCACTGTTTTTTGTTTCCCAAGGTGCTGAAGTAACATTGCCGTTGGTGTTTTTACTAAGTCCAGCTAAAATACTGTTTCTGTATATTATGTAACTCAAACACACGAAGACTTTACCAGTTGTATTTGATTTTAATTACCCTTATTGCTGATTTACAGAAGAGTTATAAACTAACATCTTTTCTAAAAAAATAAATTAAAAAAAAAAATCCAACCAATAGAAGTTCCCATTCCTGCACTGATGGGTGTGGATTGCGTGGTGTTAAGGTCCCAAACTTAAGAGCAAGCTGTCTATCTCAAGCTATCTAAGATAAATAGCTGTTGAGGTATTACTTTGGGTCTGATCTCAGTTGAAGATGCTATACAAGGATTCGTTACATCCCTGCTTTCTTGATTATTTTAGTAGATTTGAGGTTGATTTGCTGAAATATTGGATCCGCGCTGACTTGAACCAGTTGTGTGAGAGGTGGAAGCATCTATTCCCCGTTCGTGGGTTGCGTTTTGCAGTGCTTGGATTTTGTCTTTCTCCAGACACTGTTGCGGGGTGTGCGGGCAGGGAGCTCGGGGGCTGCTCCAGATGCGTTCCTGCATTTCTGTGCATGCTGCGCGGGGCCAGCGCTCTGACCTCGGGAGCACTGAGGCTCCTTGCCTTGGCGTGCTACAGGTGGCTGCGTTAACTCACCTCGGTAATGGTTTTCAAGCAGTTCGTATTGCTACTGTCAAACAGCACATGGTTTGTTTTGGTGGAGGACCTCAAAAGTTTCCATATATCAGTGTTCCTAAAACCACAGCCCTTACAGCTGGTGCTAGTAAAAGAACTTCCATTGTGGTCGTTTTTCCAGCTGTTCTCTGTGGAATCTTGATTTTTAGATGTAAATGTTTACATGTAGTGATAATTAAGTACACTTTCAACAACTCTTCAGCAACCTATGTTGTAGGACCAGCTACATTTACTTACTTTAAGCTGATATTAAATTTGATGTTTATTTGCATCTTGGTAATGTGGTGAGATAGTTAACAGTACAAATTTTATGCATAAAGGATTTAATGTAACATAAGGGTCTTTTTTTTTTCCTTTCCAAGTCTCCTGAGTCCTTGTCCATGGGTTCTTTTGTGAACTTTTTTCAAAAGAGAACTGGAGGAATAAATCCAGTCTAATTGTGTCATGTCTGAAATGACTGGATTATTAGCATTATGGATTAGTTTTTATTTGTCAGTAGAAGTTTTAAGAAACGAAGACCATTTTTTTTAGCTCAGTAGTTGTAAGGTAGGAGTTTGTAAGATGCTAACTTTATATTTTATTACTTGCAAAATCTTTTAGACTTCAAACTAACTTTGTTTCTAAAGAAACCTTATCGAAGGGTAAGGTTGCTTCGTGTTCAAGAGGCTTCCCATTCTGCTTACGGTAGGCCTTCGTCTGAGTGCATTTAGAGTATGGTCTTAGCTTGAGACTATCTCCCAGATTGTTTTTTTTTTTAACCTTTCATTAGAAATGTTCCAGTGTCACTGTACAAAAAGAATTATTCTATGGTTTAAGTCCTGTATTTGTTTTGGAATGCACCTTACTTTGACCTTGTTTGAAGGATCAGTAAAATTCCTTTTATTTGGTGATTTGTTCTGTGACATCAGCTGTTTGTATCAGCAGTTCATTTCTGCTATTAGTTGCTTAAAAATCCTTTTTATTCCCAGCTTCAGCATTTAAAAAATGGAATCGCATATTGCTCCAAGGTGTAAATGAATAGCCACAGCCTGTAATACAAGTGCGCGCTTAGAGTGTCCTACTGCTTTTAGACGTGATGTATTTGGTACTGTAAAGGTAATGATCCTCAACCACAGCAATATTCTGTAACAGGAGTATCTGTCATATTCATTGGGATTACCATGTTCATTGATTTGTGTCTGTAAATCTGCTGTTTCTACCCTTTAAATTTGATCTATAATTGGACCTCCTTAAATGGTTCAGATAAGGTAGTCTGTATTTTCTCAACAGTGTCACTGTCAGCTTCTCCTTTTCATTATACATTCAGCAGACTTGATAAAATCAGCAGGACACCTCATTTGAAACTGTTTAATCGCTGCCTTTTTCTTTCACTAAACCATTGAGGTGGTCAAGCGATATACACAAATCATTTTAAATAGAAAATATGGCTTTCTCTGTGACCCAGCTAAACAGATAGCAGTATGCAAAACAAGTTAAAAAGTAATAAATGCCAAAAAATCTTCTAATTGGAGTAAAAAATTGCAGGTAACTTTATTCACTCCCCAAAAGTAGCACACGCTGAAATATGGTTAGGGCCACAGACAGACGAGATCCCTTCCTGAAGATTCCCTCTGAACAAAGCGCGTTTACAGTTTCCAGCAGTATTGTGCTGCTTCTTGTGTTCATTTATGGAAAGTGTATTTGTAACACCTGCAGTTAGTGCTTTGGGTAGCGATGGGCTCCGTTACGTTATCGTACTTGCAGCGTGGGCTTTAGGAGAAGTAATGTTAAACTCGTGATGTCATCTGTGTCATTTCGTCTGTCGAGTTGTTACTGTTGAAAGTAAAAATAATGGCACGAAATGTGTAGTAAACTGTTAGACATGGGAAATAACCTGATGGCAGCAGCCAGCAACCCGGTTACCACTGCTGGCTTACTCGTCCCCTGCACAAAGGTGGCTCAAGAGGTAGACTGTAGTAGTTGTAACTGAAGGTAGACTTGCAGTCTGATTGGTGTTGTTGATTATTTGTTATCTTTTCTTTAATAAATTAATAAGAACCAACCCAAAATCTTTTATCTAAATATGTTGGCTAAAGAAGTGTCCTAATTTTGTTACCATAGGTTCTGGATCGCTAGCAGCTATGGCCATTTTTGAAGACAAATACAAACCAGACATGGAGGTAAGAAATGATTTTTTTCTTCCAGTGTTTCTTTGTCTACAGCAATTCTCATGACATGAAGAATTCAAGAGATTTGCTTTAAAAAAGTTAAATCTGCTCAAGTGCTTAAAATATATTAATGTCAGCTTACTGTAAAGCTGTAAAAAATTAGGGTACAAAATTTGAATAAATGTATAATGTCTTGCAAATATAAGTATGGAAAAACTTGTATGATTTTAGTGTAGATGAAAGCTTGAAAAACATGTACATTACTAATTATAGTTGACTCCAGGAATTTAACAGCCCTTGCATAGTCAGTTTTGCTGGTTTTTTTTTGCTCAGTAGTCAGGCAGTCTCTTTATGCAACTCTCAGTCTTTAAAAGAGAATAGATGATTGTAAAAAAATAAAAAATGTTCCAGTAGCATAGGAAACCAGTTAGATTTTGGGTTGACTGCCTATGTTCAGAACTAGCAACTACATTCTTGTTGTTATTATCTACTTAAAAGCTGGTTATTGAAGACTGGGTTGTGAGTTGTTTGTGTTTTGCCAATGATCAAACTTGAGAAATGTTATGGTTGTTCATGAAAGAGAATCATTAAGCAGAGCTATAAAAGCTGGAGTGTCTTGGTGAAGATCAGAGTAAGTTATTCTGTTATTTTTTTTAAATGAATTTATCCAAGGACATTATTTTTGTACTCTCTGTAGTATTTCATTACACAATGTTCAGTGTCTGCTAAACTAAAAATGGTGAAAAACATCTTACTAGATATTCAGTATTGCTGAATAACACACAAAAAGTTGATGAACTTCAGAAAGGTCCTCATCTTCGTAGTGCAACTGCTGTGGGTCGTTTTCTCCCCTCCAGCTGTTGCCGTGACTGCAGTGTATTTTCTGGGGATGATCCCATAACTCTTGAGTTCCTCACTAAAACTGATCAATTAAATTTTACGCTTATGTCATATGCTGTTATATATATTAAATAGTTGTGTGTGTGCAAAATTAAAAACTGCAGTAAGACGAGGATTTGTCTGTTGCTCCAGTGTTTTAGGTAATATCTGAAGAAATTGGATTTCTGGCCTCGAGTATATTTATAAATGCCTTCAAAAACTTTGGAACCTTTTAATAGGCACTCGAGTATCTTCTGTAAGTAGCATTGCGCCAGGTAACTAATACAAAGAACCACTAGGTGTAGAGGTAGTCTTTCTACTCTTTTTTCCCCTCATACTGCTGTGAGAATGACACAGTCTCTTTTCCAGCCTCTCCTGTGACTATGCACTTGGCATGTGTGCTATTCAGGCTGAAAACATGGGCTACAAATCCTTGGAATCAACAGCTACAGCATAATAGTCCCCTTTCAGAGATACAAATGTCAAAGAGCTATGCTATGAAACTAAAAATCTTACCTCATTCTCAGCTAGTTTTCAAGCTTGTATTTTAAGTCTTTCTTTGTGTAAGAGCAACCAAAAATGCACCCAAAATTGGTAAATTTCCAACTTTTCCTGTTTAGAAAGGTCATCCTAATTAAATTGTCTTCATACACAACCGTAAATGGCAGCAGATACTCACTGTTAGAACAAGCATGTGGAAAGGCAGCCTACCAGTTTGTTGCAATAGATATTTAGATGTTTGAGGCTTGTGTGCAAGCCTCAAACCCTTAACCCTTCCTTTGTTTTATGTTCTGTTGTCTAATAATTAATAGAATATCTAAACCAGCAAAGTTCCAAGTGGTGGAGCTCAAACTGTACTTTCAAACACTTCTTCATGCTGTTACAGCTGCCATCTTAAAGTATTTGCTTTTTATGCCAGATTTATTTTTTCCAATAAAATAACCAAATAGCACATTTCTATTGAAATTAAATTAAATCCAAACTACACTGTGTATTTTATGTAAAATTTGCTACGAATTGGCCATGATGATTAAATTTAAAATTCGTGGAGATTAATTTAATGAAATGGGTAGAGGATTCATATTTTTCTGTCAAGATCAATACTGCTTTCTTTCGCACTAATTGTCAGAATATCTTGCTAGGGCTACTGAAGGGTAGTGGTGTGCTGCAAGACCATCACATCACAGAAAAATGATTCAAAGGCAAACTGTCCTGCACCCTCTGGTATCGACTTGCAAATTAGCATCTGGAATGTAATTAAACAAGCTTAATGAAAGTAGCAGCTGAATACTACTGGAAAAGACAATCAGCTTTTTTCCCTCTGATATATATTCTGTACTATTGAAGCTGATCACCAAACACATCGTATGAGCACAGTTAAAAAAAATTAGCATTTATTTGAAGAATAGGAACTGTTTTTCATTCTGTTATGCTTTTGGCATGCACTGGTGTCCCATGAGAGCCATGCCACAGCAGATAGTGCACAATATTTATAAATCTATGACAGGCAATAATAGCAACTTGAAAAATTCTTTTGCTAGAATTTCAAGTTGAGAGCTGCCAAAAGCTGAGAGGATCAAATCTGCAGTGGCAGCTGCTGTGCCCTACAGTTAGAATTGTAGACTTTGAAGATTCTCAACTTAAAAAAAAAAAAAAAAAGGGAAAAAAAAAAAAAAGACTGCAGGCTTAGCCAATTTTTGCAGGTTTCTAGAGCCCTGGCTCTCTGCCTTTTGAAGATGAGTTGCTGAAGCTTCTACCACTGCCTGAGGCATGCTAACACCAGCAGGATGTGTTTTTTTCCACAGACTTAGTGTGTCTTCAGATTTAAGTAGCACATGCTTTATCAATGCCAACTGTGATGGTCCTTTCCCTGGTTGCAATGCCGGGAGATGATCTTTACCCAACATCCTTCAGAGAAACTGCTAAGATGGATGGTGACGTACACAAGTGCCACTTCTGCAGTCTGATTTATGGAGGCATGTTTCATTATGAAGCAAGTGCTGGCCTCTAGAGGAACCATTATAGATTGCTGAAGATGTGAACACTTTCAGCCCTGAAGGCCTGTAGATGCTTCAAAATGTAATGCCAAGCACCTAACTACTGTGGAACAATATTAATCTGTCATGTGGGCAGCTATAGATCTACTTTAAAAAACATAAGTGGAGGAACAGCACATCTAATAGAGTGTTTTGAGCTTAGATCTTTCATTGCAGCCAATTTTTCTTTCAGCAGAGTAGCCATATGGTTTTTAAACCTTAGTCAGAATTTGCAAATACGCTCATGCCTTCCAGTGCTAAACAATAGTGAAGAAGTGCTCTGAAGCAGTAGATATGGCAACCGTCACGATCTGGGAAAAAAAAGTCTGTCTATGGTATTAGATGCTGGAATCCTGGCTTTATCTATACTGAGGTTGGTGAATTCCAAGGGAAACGGGGAGGAACGTTCTGTATTTTGTCCTGATATCTGACTTCTCTTTGAAAAGTAGAAGGTTTTTTGTCTGTAGAAGAATTACTTGATGTACAGCGAGGCTGTACTGTAGCCATGCACAGCTTCATGTTTAAGCATGGACACAGACTATCTGTAACTTCCTTTTTTGTATTTCATCAAAACAGCCAAGTTTATTAAAGGAGGACCTAAAGGAAGAGAATGAGTAGAAGCCACAGAAAGCAGTATTACTGCAGAGAAAAAATAAAATACGTCTCGTAATGAATTCAGGGACGCAGAATAGGTGGGGAACAATGGAAGGGGATAGAGTCTGGCAATTAGTTAGTAATTACATCTAAAATGGATCGTTGCAAAAATGTGAGATTATATTTACATTTAGTACACTGTTCTTAGCGCGGCAGGAAGTCAAGCAGTGGTGAAGGAAAACCAGAGGCTCTGGAGGGCTAGGAATGGATTTGAAAAGGGTTTGGCGGTGCTGTGACTGTGTTCCCCTCGAAGCACAGACGCTGGCCCTCGTGCAGGAGAAGCTCTGCTGTCCGGGAGTTAAAATATTCTGCGTCCTGCTTTCCCACCAGAGACGTGTTCCTTCACCTGGTGGCCAGGCTTGCTTTTTTGTCCGTTCTGCAGTAACTACCTTTGCTGACTTGCTTGTTTTTAACCTGGGTTAGGGAGCAATCTCACGAGCGGTCCAGCTGGCAGCTTTGGTAATCCCCTGTAAAAGGAGAAACGCGAAGCGGACCAGCCGTGGGAGGTAGTAACCTTTCCAGCTAATGGTTGTGACCGTCCGAGTAGGTGTGCTCACAAAGAAACTACGGGAAGGAGGAGGGCTGGAAGTGATCTAGGTTAAGATGCGGAGTCTCTTCTGGTCCACAGTTCTGTTCCTGGCTTTGCCACTGATTTTTGAGGTGTTCGGGAGCAGCCCCGGACCCCCAGAGATGATACGCCTTCCCAGAGGTGCTCTGTGCGCACGGAAGGTCTTTGCTGTATCAAAGGGGAAGGTAGTATGAACGCTAGTTTCACCACATACTTTTTATTTATTTATCTTACTGAAATAAATATCAGGCTTAGTACAAAATGTTAGGAAAACATGTCACTTTCTTCCATTTTTAAACAGCTGACATACAGATCTTTCAGAACTGTTTCTGTGCTTGTATTTCCTACTGTCCCTCAATATGGTGGCATTATTTTTGTTTATTAACTACTGAGAATAATACGGAGCTATTTTTGGAAACTGCCAAAACTCTCTAATCTTCAACAACAGTCCTCATCATTCTTATTTAGACTGCGTCTGTGTGATTCGGGGCTCGGGAGCAATGACAAGCTGCATATGAATTCTGTATTCATTAGTGATGGTGATCAAAATGCCTGTGTCCCCGCCATAGGGCTCAGGTGTGCAAGTCTGCAGGCTAATCCCACCAGCTGACATTCAGAGGTTTAATGACTCCATGGGAAGGTGACCACTTGCTGGGAGGTTTGTCGGCTGAACTCAGACAGCAGACAATAGAGATCAAGCCAGACTATCAGAGTTAAGCTGGAGAGCCTGCCTGAGATACTTGAACTCCTGTTGGTGTCAAACACAGAGATTAAGTAAATGGAAAAAAAAATCCGACTCTGTGAACAAAAATAAGTACTTAGTATTTATGTGCTCTGTGTATCTGTTTATTTCATTACTCAGTGACAATAACGGAGACTGTTAGTGGCGTGTTTTCACTGCCTTTTACTGATGGCGCTCGGTGATACAGATTTCATGCTTTCCTTACGTACCTGCATTATTTTCTCCTTCAGGGACCTGAATTTCCATGGGTAAATACCAGATATTACCGCAGACAGCAAATCCAGAAAATAAAGGCTTCTCGTGCTGTTCCTTACTTTTTTAGGTTAAACTTAGTGTACCCTAACTCTGTTTCTGCTTGGCGCGTTGGCCAGGCGTTCTGTTCTCATCCTCCGCAGGACTGTGCCTTGGATTGATTTCCATTGCTGAGCCAATGTTAAATGGGAAATACGAACCTGATTTAAAATGGTCTGTGCTGCTCCAGAGCTACGTGGGCTCTGAAACGGCTAAGGTTACTGGAGAAGAGTTTTGAGGTGTGCTTTTGAATATATCAAAGTACAATTTCTGTGCAGAAATCAGGTAGGAAGCTGCCAGCAGTATTAGTCTGGGTTACCGGTAGTACCCCGTAGCACTTTCTTCTAGGCTTCTGTTTCTGGGCTCTCAAAATAAATAAATTTTGCCTCGTTTTAAATTGGGGCTTGCTGCATGACAAAGAGCACCCATTTCTTCACCTTTACGAAAGTAATACTTAAACTTTGTACGGAATGATGTAGACAAGGCAGGCAGAAGCAGAGCTCCGTGTTCAGAGATCATTTCACTGCAGAGGGTCGATGCAGGACAGGTAATTATTTTTGATGCATTTCTCAGGAGCAGGTGTTCCTGTTTAAATTGTTTCAGTTTGTGTATCTCCCATCACCGCAGAACCCAGGCAAAACATGCTGCAAAATATTTCAGGTGGCACGGAGCCCGAGTGCCGTCCTGCCGCGAGGACTGCGAGGGCACAGAGCGTCTGCGCGAGCAGAGCAGACCGAACTGGTGTGGGGCTCCGGGGGGAGGCGTCCTGCGAGCCAGCGAGGCTTATGGAGCTTTTTGGTGCTTTGAGGAAGAAAAAATTACCAGGGCCGAAGACTTTTTTTTTTTTTTTTTTTTCCCCCCCAAACAAAATGTTCACCTTCATTCCCTTCCATCGTTTTTTTAGAGTTTTGGTAATGGTCACGTGAAAGTTAATTTGCTGTATTTGAAGCCAGATGTTGTTGCTGGATAGTCATCTTTTGGTGCACAGTGCAGAGATTTTTGTATTTTTTATTTTTTATTCCCTGCATGGTTTGCATTTCTTGCTGCATCCTGGCAGCTGAGGTTCAGTGCCTCAGTGCGAGGTGCTACAGAAAGTGCAGTGGTACAGAAAGCCGAGGGCACCGCGCCGGGTGGAACTTGCAGCCTGGCAGAATTTATAGCTCTCTTGGTGTTGAGCGAGTTCATTTTATTCTGAGAATCGATTCCCCGAAAAACGTGAACTTTACACAGATACAAACAATAGATTAAATGTGTTTTCATATTAATTCTTAGCTCAGAGTATGGAAGTAGTATTAAAAGAAGTCCTGCAGTTAGGAGAGGAGCTTGTGATTTAATTCCGTACCAGCGGAGCTATGCGTTGTACCGGTCCCTTGTAAGGAATGAAATATAGGAACTGATGTTATTGAATAGGAGTTCCGAATCATATAAGTTTTTTGCCTTGGCAGGTAATTTGGCATAAATTGTTAATGTAAATCCAGGTTAGTGGGGAAGACATTATTTTACTAAAAAAGATAAACTGCTGATTAATTCAGTATAGAACTCAATTACAAATTGAAAGTGTCTCTGTGGGACGCCAGTACCCTAAAGACAGCAGATGTTGAATTGATACTCCAGCATATTTCACACTGGTATGAAATATTAACATGGTTTATTATACTTGTGTGGTGTACAACATCAGAAAGGGGGAGGTGGCGATGAGCATGGGCTTGCAGGCGTCTGTACCAATGGAACAAGGAAAAAATGTAATTACTGAGAATAGTAATTAGGGACTTCGGTACATTTTATTTGAGAAGATCTTAGTAAGAACAGTTAGAAAGATAAACATTTACTAATATATTATTCACAACAAAATTTGCATCAAGTGCAATACAAAATTATCCGATATATTAATGAATTTAGGTAAATTCACATAAAAACTTAAATTTGCTGAGGTTTAACGAGGCTGCCAGGTCACTGCTGTGCTCTCATTTCTTTTCTGCATAATTTTCTGCCTATGCCATTTGTGCTGAAAATTACTTCCCATCAAAATGAAATTTCCTGCATTTTTTGTGTATTGTAGGCAACGTATTAATAACCCTGATGTATTAATAACCCCGTGTTTTAAGCAAATTGTTTTTTGTCTTTCAATGTATTGGATCAGTGATGGTGCCACAGACATCTCTGTAGAGTTCGCATTTGAGAATATGCACGAATTGGTGTTTGCTCCCAGGACCCGTCTTTTGTGTCTTACTGCTACGTGTCTCCCAGGCGCTGCTCATCTTTACAGGTTGATTTTCATAATCCTTCTGCCTCACTTTGTGACTTTATAAAATGAACAAAAGCTGGTGGTGGAAGGAGCAGGGGAGGGGCTGGAAAGACTTCCGAATTTGTTCACCTCATCAAAGCTGAAAGAAAAGCAAGATGCAGTGATTGTAGCATAGTTTATGTATTTTTATAAAACAGATTTATGAAACAAATTATATTTTTCATTTGCCTGTGAGGTACTGCTTGAAATTCACACTCTTGTGGTGAAGACTTGTGAAACCCGAGTGGGTGAAATTACGAGTGCCAGCCCCTTTCCCGCTTCAAAAGGCAGCCAAAACAAATTCGTCCTCACTAAATGGAGCCTTTCAATGTCTCCTTACAAGGGGAAAAAAAAAGCAATGTACTTTGCTTCCCAGTTTTGTTATCTCTTTGGACTTACCCACGGATTTTAGCATTGCTTCCAGTTACGTATTGATCTCTACCACGATTCCTCCCAACAGGCAGACCTGCACATCCTCTCGCATGTTGTAGTCTGCTGATTACTCTTCCAAAGTCTAATTATGCTTCTGTAGGTGCTTACAGCCTTCAAGAGGTATCACTTTCCTAGCCTCCAATTCCCAACACTTCTTTATAGATTTTTTTTTACCGTCTCTGCCCTTCCTGAAGCTTCCGATCTTCCCCTCCCTTCGCACCTGCCCGCCTGGTGCTCTGCCTTTCAGTAGGACGTACTTCTTACATTACAAATTCGAACAAATTCCGTTTTGCTGTAAAAGTCAGTTTTGTTAAATGTTTTTAGATTTATTTTAAATTGTTACTTACACCCAATACTGTTCATTGTATACCACTATTCATTGTGTACTAATATTTCAAACTCTTACTGAGACGTAGATACTTGATACCCAGGGCAGTTCTCCAGCGCTAACAGGATACTGGTGACCTGCAGAAGCCACTCATTCCTTTTGGTAAGAATTAAAAAATAAAAAAGCTTTCTGCAGTTTTTAAGTCTGGAAAAGACGTCTTGTTTACCTCGCTTGTGAAGTGTTTTTAAAAAAATAATTTAGGAAGTAATTCACAGAGCAGTTCAGCTGCTCCCTTTACTGCTGTAGGCATCGTGATTAACTTGTTTAAAAGCTATTAGGAAAATAGCATTAACGGGAGGTAGAAATGTCCACATCCTCTGTAGAAAAGTCTCCTTTTTACCTCAGTAGTATCTGAAATCTGGAAATCGCTTAAGTGAGAGGAGAAACTTGATTCAAGTCGTATACAAGAGTAATGTGTGAAAGTTCCTTATTGGTGCTGTTTGGGACTTGCACCATAGCAGCTGTGGAGAGGTAATCTATCAGTTCTTGAGTGTCTACAAAATGCAACTCTCCAGATAACAGGTTTAAAGTAAAGATTTAATACAGTCTCTATCTACTATGATGCTGCAGTGACAGTTTAAAACTCATTCTCTAAATCTCAGCAGACTTTATAGCTAGCAGTGGGCTCATATAAAGCTTAATGGCATTACAACACATAAATCATCTTTTAAAGATGCTACCAGTAGCTCCAATATTAAATGCAGACAATTGTCTGTGTTATAAATAATTTATCAAACACCGTTTCAGATTAGCCTTTCATGCTGAGTTATTTATTTTAGCCTTTACCGTACTATTCCTAAGACGCGTTTTGAAAGATCCATTACTGGTCAGTTTAATGAACTTGGGGGTCTGTTTGTTCCCCCTCCAGCACTACGGTACATCTGCGGTGACCATTACGTGGCTGATCTGGACCTCTTTGCGCCTTTTACAAGTGCTGCCCATTTGTCATGTAGTGGTAAATGGAGTTGCACATTGGAGTCCTGGGACACATTGTGTGATGTAGTGATGGAGACAAACAGATAGCTCTATAAAGCGCTGCTTGTCACAACTGACTTGTATTACAGTACATCACTCTTGCTGTAATCTCATTTAAGAAGCAGTGTGGACCCGAGAGAATGATATTCCCAGTTAGCTTGGTCTTTGCAGCCATAAAGCAGGAAGTGCTCCTTTTATATACTCGGAACTTTTAGGGTTTTTTAAGATTAATTATTACACTGACTCATTCGTGCCCCTACACTTCAGGCTGTGTCAGCACTTTTCACCATAACCCCCCGTTTTTGGACTGTAAAACAGCAGTCCTTGCTAGAACTTGGCATGCAGCATCTCCATCAGGGATATTTTTTTTCCCTCTCGTGGCTATTCTGGTCATCTTTCTAAATTATGGAAAGGGGAGGAGGAGTAAACATAGCCCTGTAGTAGGGTTTTCTATAATTAAAATTATTCCAGGTTCCCGAACTAGGCTGCACTATATCAGATGAAGGAGCTGAGGTTACATTTTAGGCCTCAGTGTAACAGATGCTGTAGCGTGGTTACAGCTGAGCTCTGACTGTACTGGACATTTTAGAACTGTTTTCATGTTGGTAACAGTAGATTAATAAGAGTACGTTTTAAGAAATAATAAAAAAATGAGATGACTCTGCAAGATTTTACATAATTATATTAAAAAAAAAAAAAAGATTAAAGGGGGAGGGGAAGAAACACATTCTGCTTTGCTTACCTAAGCTGTGATGTTTCTCTTGTACCAGCAGCTCAAAGAATAGCTTGAAACGTTTCTGGTTTTGCTGCCACTTTTTAAAAAATATCTATGCACACATTATTATTTGTTTGCCTCAGTAGTAATGTGAAAATAAACATAAAACACCATTAGCACGCAGCACATCTGTGCAAGCAGTCTTTATCAGCTGAAGGAGAAGACACTGGCTTACCAGAGCCTTACTGCCGGAACACAGGAAACGTACGGGAATTGTTTTTACGGCACGTCTGCTTTGGTGTGGTCAGCTTGGTGGAAAGTGTAATTCCGTGGAAACGGGGATTCTTGTTTCTAAAGGTTGAGGCTAATCCGAATTTAGGCTGTTTAATAGTTTACTGAAAAAGCCCCACTCTTGGTCAGTGCCTTAATGAAGCTGTTAGAAGAGGAATGCTGCTATTAAGTTCTTTTAGAGAGGGCCATTGGAGAATGCAGAGTATGCGCGGGGAGCAGATGTGGTTGTAGCTGAGCTAATTTTGGGCTCCTCTTCAGCCGCACTTGGACGCCGGGGCTCGTGCAGCTGCCGCCTGAATCAGAGGCGTTGGAGCTGGGCTCTCTGCATCGTGATTTTCACGGGCAGGGTAGTGGCAGGGACGCCGAGGCCTTTAAAAGGAAGCAAATAAAGAAGCTGCCTCTACCAGCACCAGGACCGGGTGTTTGCTCTTTCATTCACGTCTAACGGCAGATTACTGAGATGTGGGAAATGCCAGTGAAGCGTGTGGCTACCCCGCTGATCGCATCGGGCTGGCCGTGCAGTAACGGCCGTGAAGGACCTTAAGCTAGAACTGAGACAAAACTTCTGTGCCCATGATCTTTTTTTCAGCCTTACTCTTTCCTCCCTGGAACAGGCCTGCTCTGCTCATAGGGGTCCAGCAGGTCCTTGTACACATTGGAGGAAACCTAAGCTGGCGGTGAGGGGTGTGCTTTGTGCTCGGGTGCGTCCGTACGTAAGAGGCCCCGGAAAAGACGAAGATGGGGCAGGGGCAGGTGCAGGGGCAGCCCTGCCCCACAGCCTGGTGCTGCTGCAGGGGGCTCGGCGAGGTGCACGAGGGAGCGGCACCGCTGGGTGACGCTGTCTGTGGCTACAGTGTAAAATTAAGACTTCCTGGTTTTAGTTCATTTCTAATATTGCTGGTTCTCATCTGTGACTTTCAGCCTTTGGAGTTGCTTCTGCAATAAAAATAAGCCCTCCTTGGGAGCTGTAGAGGGAGCCAATGCAGCTGTAATAGCCCGCACTAGACGAGGTTATCGGGCGTATCAGAACGTGGACTTCTGAGGCCTCTGTGTCAGCGTGCCGTTTATTTAGGGAGGGGGGACAAAGATGACCACGAATCTGTTGTGATACTTTAATGGCGAGTTTTGATGATTTTGAAATGTTTCCTTGTAGAAGACATTAATCCGAATGTTCATGTGTTTGTGTAGTGGAGATGCTACTGTGCTCTGTTTCAGACTATTTAGACAGCTTCCAAATAACGTAAAAAAATAATAAAATCCTCAGTTATGTGCAGCACGCAGAGTTCACCAGCTGCGTATTTGCACTTTTAAAAGAAAGCAGGTAATGCACAACCTGTCAGAATGTGACCGTCCGAACTTCCGCAGGATTGGTGCAAGGTTTCAGCAGCAATAAGTGAGCTTTATTTCTTGTTCGAGTTTTTGATTCTCATTTTGCTACAACTGGGATTCTACTAGTTGTACTAAACTATGTAGAAATACATGTTTTGAAATACATTAATATGCTTAGTGTATATATTATGCTTTAATTACCTATGGGATTTCTGAAGTCTATAGCAGAAGAGGGACTGTAGCAAACTTCCCATTTTCTCATCTAAATGCCAAGAAGTCAATCAGAAAGTGCAGTATTTTGATAGAGCTACCCAGTTCTGCCAGTTTGTTCAGCCAAGTTTTCTGCACTTTTTTCAGGACTGGAATTAAAAATATTAGTAGGCTACAATTCAGTGCAGAGCTACGCTGCCTTGCAGTGCAGTTACAGAGTATATTTTGTAAACCAAGCTATGTTCCTAAATTAGACAAATGTTTTTGATACTGCAGAAGAAGAGTGAGTAGCTTCTGCCTAGGGAAGGGTTGTAAGTAAACCAGTATGGGTCTTTAATTTGTATGCAGCTGTTAGAGAGGGCACTACAGGGAACTTGTTCGTGTATGCAGAAGCCTGGAAGATAAAATCCACACATTTAATTTCTCCACTCATTGAGACAAAAATCTTAATTTTGTTTCTTTGTCTTTACTAAATCTGATGCCTCCGTCTTCAGGCAAGAGAGGGATGGAGCCTGAACAGGGTGAGGGCTGTCCCACTGGTCAGTAGGCTGCTGTTCACACCCTGTAGTCCTTGGTGATGATCTCATTTATTGTTGTCACATGGACAAACATTTCTGTGAAATGCCAACGCTTGTGCAATGACAGCTTTTTTTTTTTTTTTTTTTTTTTTTTTTTTTAACTTTTACAGGAAGAGGAAGCCAAACAGCTTGTGAGAGATGCCATTGCAGCTGGCATATACAACGATCTGGGCTCTGGCAGTAACATAGACATCTGTGTCATAAGCAAGAATAAGTTGGATTTCCTCCGTCCATACGATGTGGCCAACAGAAAAGGCGAAAGGTTAGTGCTTCTGAAGCTGTGAGTTACCTTGGCTGCTCCTAACCCTGCTTGTTTTCCATAATACTCATTTTTGTCATAGTACTCTCTAGATCTCTACGCTGAATTTCAGCTAAACAAGAACACAAAATTAATGGCTGTACTTGGCAGGTGACAGGAGGCTGAGTTGCATTTACAGGTGTGCGAAAGAAACTAATTGCTTACCTGTCACCTCTTTGCTATGTTGAGAAACTGCTCGTGGAGTTTCAGGCAGTTTGAGTGTGATGAAGTTTCATGTTAGTGACTGAACAGATCTATCAGGTAGCAAGAAGGTCCCGCTCTGCACGTTTGCTGAAGCGTGCGGTGCCAGAAAGACTCGTGGCATCACCGTGCCCACCGCAGTTCTGCCTAATCGGAGCACGCGGCGCAGCCCAGCCGGTGTTCGTTGCTCAGTGTTCATTGCGTCTATTTATTGAAAATGACATTATTCTGCGACTTGTTTTGAATGACTGTAACACAAATCTAACTCTGGAAGTTGTTGGAAACAAGGTTACATTTAAGTATGTAATACCGTCTGCATCTCGGAGAATATTCAGGCTACAGAGGTGCTGAGATTCTCAAGTGAGTAAAATCTGAGTGTTAGCAGAGCTGGCAGATTTTACCTCTAAAGGCTCAGATGTGTTGTTGGGTGAACTACATTGCCTCGTCAGTGAGATTACAGCCCCCAAGGCAGTTAAAGGATTTTGCGATACGTACTTTTATGTTATGTGGAGCAAGTTGTGCAACTTTTCAGTACACTACCAGAGCAGTGGACTTCAAAGAAATCTTTTCCCCTTCTTTTTAATGCAGGTGGCCACAGCCAAAGTCCCAATGAATTGCACAGCTTCAGTTAAAAATCCTTTGGTTTTCTTACTGTACAAACTTGTACACGTGACCCTTCCTTCTGAGCAGAAACCTCTCTCTATATAGGTGGTTAGCCAGAAGAATCTTCATGGAACATTTTAAGTGAGATTACGGCCTCTACTGTGTAAACAGGAGAAGAGTGACTACTCCTTTACAGTCAGATGCAGCAAAATTTCTGAAATATGGCTTGATTACAGGCAGTCATTGTGTTAAATGGTAGCTACAATTAGCACGGAAACTCAAAGTCTATACGCTGGTAAAATTAATCTAGAGATTAAAAAATAAGCTTGTGCTTTGAGCGGGAGTACACAGCAACAATGGCCTATGCTATAATGAGATCCAACTTATCTCTACAAAGTAGCCTTTCAAGTTACCTGCTACTTTTTTTTTTTTTTTTTAACCACGCATTTCATAAAAATGCTAGGTTAGCTAAAACTTTATTAGTTGTTGCAATCAGTTTAGATTCTGCAATAAGCACAGTGTCACTCTGGACTAGTGTAATAAACTTCCACATCACAGAAGGCTAATTAATTCTGAACTTTTGAGTCTTCCCAGGTAGTACCATCTTTCAGCTTAACTTTCACCGTTTTCTTTAACAGGTATGGTAGATACAGGTGTGAAAAAGGAACTACCGGTGTTCTCACAGAACATGTAGCACTCCTGGAAATTGAGGTGGTGGATGAAACTGTACAAACCATGGATACTTCCTGAACATTATGTGCAGCCCTTCTGCCTCACTGCATATGAACGCTAGTGATGTTTCGCTTTTAGAAGCCTTCCTGCTCAAAGAGAAACATGCAACTGCTACAGAATAAAGAGGGTTCTGACCATTCTCTTAATTAGTGTTTCTCAGAGTGCTGATTTCTTTTGCTGATGCTCCATTCTTACCCCCCCTGAAAACACAGGACTCACGCAGAACAGAACTGAAGCATCCCACCACTGTGAAAGTAAGTTGCATGCTACCCAAAAAGGTCTGTTATTAACAGAAGAGAGCTAGAAGTGTCCAGCATCCACACTGCTATAAAATGGTTCCATTTCTACATTACATAACCAGAGAAAACATCATTTAGAGGTCTTAATTGTCTTACTTTTCTATAAGCCTTCACTTGGAACTTTTTTGTCCTAAAATCCTGCGTTCGTGCTCTTTGAAATGCACTGATAGCACGTTGCTTTACGCTGTCCCCCATAATCTTAAGCAAAAGAAAAGCTAGCTGAAAATCCACCTATCAAATTACTTTCTCATCTACTCAAGAGGGAAGGCCTAACACTTACAGTCAGCTTCTAAAGGTTGATGGGTACTAGGCCCTAGTCTTAACGTCATTGGAACAGCCATCCGGAGAAAACATCTTCAGAGCAGCCACACCTCTAGAGGTTGAAGACTTGTGTACAGTTTTCCACCAAGACAACTGATAACAGCTTATGTGGTCCATTTTCAGGCAGCAGAGCTTTTTGTCAGGTATCTACATCTCACGGTAGCTGTTAGCAACTTTCACACACATTTAGCCCTGTTTTGAGCGTTTAATTTTTTTCCCCTTTATATTTGACTTTTTTTATTTTTTAAACAAAGGTGTTTATTTTGTAAATCATTTTTTTATTTATCTAAAAATGCACAATTGCAAAAAAAAAAAATTACCTTTTGAAATACATTTACTTATAAGCACTAATGAACTTTATGCAGCAAGAAAGTGACCAGACTTCTCAAGATACTCAAATTTCAGCTGAGCTTCCCCGGAAGCCAGAGATCCTTTTCTATGGCACACCAACAGAGGCGCAGCACAGCCATCCCTATGAATGTGTAGCTGCCACCACAGCTTAAAGGAAACCTGCAGTGTGAAAGTGACAGTCTTCACTCCTGAATCTAAGAATTGCTAAAGCAGCTGGCTATAAATTAAGCAAGTTAGCATGGGAATGGTGGAAGCAATTTGGTGCCTCTCCTACATTCTCATGCTGATTTGAATTTCCTCAATCTCTCATGAGAGCAGCAAGATCAACTTTCTGCTGAGAAGCCTCGCTAAAATGGCACCTTGCATTAATGATACCAACATTATTCACAGCAATTAATAGCTTTTCTTTGCTACCTATATAAATACTTCAAAATGTGATGGAAAGTAGTTGAAGATGGCACTGCAGTTTTCCTTTAAGTAGAGAAAAATTAGGTTAAAAAAAAATCCACTAAAAGCATATATATGTATGTAACCCTCTAACCCTAATCTTATTTCAAAAAAAAATTAAAGATTGTATTCTTTTCTTAAAGAAAAAAACAACAAAACAACAACAGAAAAAAGGCACAGGCTGCATTTGAACTGTCACACACAAATCTACATTTGGCATTAGCCACCGTCACACATGGAAGCAGCGCTGTAACAGAACAGGCTTATTTATTTCCCCCGCTGTAGTCCTCAAGAACACTAAGTGCAGCACTGTTCCTCTGAACAGGCAAATGAAATGGAAACACTGGAACGTGAATCCAAGTTTTGTTCCTAAAGCAGTGAATATTTTTCATTGATAGTAATGAAACAAATCATTGATTCAATGAATGAATTTAGTTGGTTGAAAATTTGCATTTAGTTAAAGAAGATGACTCCTTCAAATTAGGTTGAGATTTTTATAAAAATTCACATTCTGTAAATTAGCTTTCACAGTTATATAGACGGGGCTGATCCTTATGTAGAATTAGATACACAAAGCATTTTACTTACTTGTTTTTTAAACGTTTCAGAGTTTAAAACACTGCTTTGCTTAAGTCTTACCTACTGGTACTTACTTAACATACTACTGAATGTGTGAAAGTATCTTCCCCAAACTCTAGCTGTATCAAACACTGGTTTTCAGTACGAACTTGTAGTCTAAAAATAGTCGCCACAAATGGGAAGATAAGTTTAGAGGAATTATTTGCAGAAGCACGATAGGTTGGGGTTTGTTTGGCTTTTTTTTTTTTTTAATTCCCCCCCAGCTATATGCCAAATTCATCTAATTGGCTGTAGCCAAATTAACAAGTAAATGCATCAGCAAAATATTCACTCTTAAGTTTTCATTAAAAAAAAAATAAAAAAATCATGAAACAAATGCATTTCTCTCCTCCCAAGCCCCTCCCAGTTTCTAAGTCTGAAGAGGAGGGAATTAATAAAAACACATAAATGGATGCTTTAAAATACACAAAGTAAAAATTGAATTTGCTATTAACCATTTGCAGAAGAGGCAAAGTAGCAGTTATACAAATTACACAAAAATCTACTGTAATTCTTACATTAGTATAAAGTGATTTCACCGAAGGAATTATTTCAATATTTCACATTACAGTTAAGATAGAAGAGGTGTGCCAAATTCTCTGACACCCTTGTTAATATAATCTATCCTAGATTACACACGACAGTTTTAAGAAAGGACCCTTAAATGATCTACAACTGTAACATGTTATTGGCTTAAAAAAAAAAACAAAAAACAAACAAAAAATCACTTGCAATACCTCACAGAATCTTCACTTTAAAGCATGACCACCTTGTAAGAGTCCTTGTCAAATAACCTGCAGAAATAATAGAGCCTCTTGCTACGAGTGCTCAACCCTCTCGCTTGCGTGACTAGGCACCAGTCGGTTTCATCTGAGAAAAAAATTCAAGTAAGACTAAGCTGTGCTGGCTTTGAGAGTGTTTGCAGATGGTTCAAGTGCTGGAGGTCCAAACATGCATTTGTTTTGCTATTTGGTGCACGTAACCAATATCAGGTCTTTGATCGGGATCGGGGTATATGCACATGCTGACCAACTCCCGTAGCTGAAAGACAGAAGAACAGGCACACACGTAAATGAATCGGCTCGTTTCTCACCGGAAAAGGCTTTGGGGCTGTCTGAGCACTGGGATGCCGGGCAGGAGCTAGGAGCCCTCTTACACCTGATGGTCCTGGGCAGACGGCAGGCACACATTTGTTCCCCCTCCCCTCCCGCCCCATGGAAGGACTAGAGGGACCCTTTTCCACCAAACCATCGGCCCGGGAGCTTTAACCCACGCGTCACAGTGGATTTCATGTCATGTGCAATGCACTGCCAGCGTCTGTATACTCGGTGGGCTGTTCACTGCTCAGAGACGTTGCGCGGCTCCAGAGGGCCCAGCAGCTGCCCGGCTGCTCCACTGCTCCTGACTCTGCTTGTTTCATAAAAACAAACAGAAGCAGCCTTTTTCTAGTGGGATTTTTGATTTGCTTCAGAGAAGCGGTGAGGCTGACCAATGCCACCAGGTGACAGCAGCTCGCTTGGCGGGGCCCGCGGCACGGCCGGGCAGGCACCGGGAGCTGGGCAGCAGGGGCAGGAGCAGGACGCGCGCGAGGAAGGACTGACCTTCCAGAAGTCCAGGTGACCGACAGACACGGATGGACTTGTCAGTGAAAGGGGAATCGGAAGAAAGGAAAGTAGAAGGAGGGATTTAAAAACCTGTCCTGAACAGAACTCTCCTGTACAGCAACCGTACTCCCCACATCAACCCTTTGTAAGGTAACGCAACGTGGTTGTAACGTAAAACATCCCCACGGCCCCTGTCCTGAGACACAGGATGCCTGAGCATGGCTGTCAAACACCAGTGTTTCCTGGAAAACCTTTGTGAAGGAGAGACCGGTCATTGATTATGTTTAATAAATAAAATGCAGAAGGGTGAAGTCTCCCCACCTCCCTACACTCTTTATTGTGCACATGAAAGATTGTAGCTTTTAATTATACAGACACTGAAAGCTGCTCGTACCCCCGAGGCATAGGGAGAAACAGCCTTGAGCCTCTGATCTTCTCGCATCCTCCCAGTAGCCACAGTGCCAATTATTTTAATGGTAATTAAAAGCATGACCATACAGCTATCAGGCACACATTTCAGCTGCATTACCGAACGTACCCAGATGAGGTTTCAGCTCTGAGCAGAGCAAGGCCCCGTGCTGCCGCCTGGTGCAGGGGCCGGAGCCCACTCCGGCAGGATTTCGGAGGGCAGTCGGCACGCGGGCAGGACGGCAGCACGGGCACACGTCCCACGCAAGCAGGACGCGCTGCAACGCGGTCGCTACCTCGCCACCTCCCGATGCTGCCATAGGCACACGCTGAGATACAAAACCTGGCAAGCCCACCCTCAGTAAAGGCAGCCCCGCCGTCCCTCTGGCCCTGTCCCGCTCACACCTGCTTGGTGACCTGTCTGATGCATCTGAGGGCGAGCGGTGGTTTGCAACAGCTGAGACCCTGACGATTTAACGCACACCTGAGCCCTGAGCCGTCCACAGCAAAGCACCCACAAACAGCCACGGTGCTTCTAAAGCTCTGCCAGGTAAACCAAGGCGCCTCAGTAGAGTGGGGAGTTCTGCTCTCATCCTCCTCAGTGCAGGCACTTCACCGTCAGCTGGAAGGAACTGGCACACCACGCTTCCATAGTCAACCCCACCCAGTACTACAATTACTAGGAAGCTTGTCTCCCAGAGAAAACTAATCCTGGCTGGAGCCCCAGCTCCGCCTGCTAACAAAGAGTAAGCCCGTTCCTCGTGAGACTGGACAGAACAAAAGGCTACCGCCAGGAGGACAGCGCTGAAGGGGAACGCAGTTAAAGCCGGCATTTCCCCATAAATGCCCCAGGTAAAGCACTGGTGGCTCAGCAGCCAGCCCGCAGCCGAAGCCTTGCTTTGAGGCTGCATTGCCGGCTGAAGGACGGACGTGCTGACGGCTGCAGAACACCACTGCAAGCTGGCAGCTTGGCACGGCCTAATCCGCATCCCTGCCCCAGGGTGAGAGGATGCAAAGGCTCTGCTGCCTTCCCGTGTCACTTACAACCCTGCTGCAGGGACAATATCAGAGCGGCTTACAGAATCCGCCCTTTCCATCTAAGCTGGAGACGCTCACTCTTCAGGGAAAATGCACGCGGCCAGACGGAGGTAACCAACCCCTGCCCGTCACGGGAACAACAAATTCTGGTGCAGCTGCTGCTGCCGGGAAGTGCTGCCACATTTCTGAGCCTTTCAGAAGGACCCAGCCTGCAAGGTTGGTCGAGCTTGGCTGGTGGAAGACACTAACCCACCTTTCCCTTTGGCCCCCCACTCCAAACTCATCTCCAAAATCCAATCTGTAAAGCCACCTACAGCACCAGATACCACTGCTGGTGGAGCCATGCTCTAATACCCAGAATTAAAGCCCTTTGTGGTCGATGTAAGCAGCAGCAGCTCATACAGCGAGCTAAGCTACAGCCAAAGGCACAGCCCTCCTCAGACTTTGTCAAGCATTCTGTTAATAGTGTATGAACACCATCTGGAGTCTAGTTCTCTGGGACCTGGCGCCTTTGAGCTTTAAACCATCCTTCTCACCCTGGATTGTATCACTACACTACACGCACTCTTTAGCACTGCCAGAGGGAAGCAAACAGACAGTAATTGTAAAGACAGGAAACACATCTGTCAACTTACACTAATTCCTGCTGCCAGCAGGCATATCCTGAGATGCACGCTACAACAGCATGGCGAACGGGAACGCAGAGCTGGGACTTGCTGCCACGGCAGCTTGGGAAAAAAAATCCACTTTTCCACAACAGTTCTTGAATAATCTCCTCCCAGTAGTTCTTTTTTGCTACGTAACTCGTGCAAGCTGTGTGGTGGCCCAGAGCACAGCCCGACAGCAGCCCCGAGGGAGCGGGTCGTGGCTCAGGCCACAGTGAGGCCCAGCGCGCTCCACGCAGGCCCCTCCGCAGCCCTGCCTGAGAGACTCGCTCCGTGCAGCTCAGTCAAACCTGGTGAAATCTTGGTGTTCTTACTCCTCTTTTAAATGCCATTAAAAGGGAGTTAATTATGTCCAGTCCAGGGAAAGGCACTCCTGCACCCACTCAGCCTGCAGCAGCCCAGAAGCTGAGCAGCTCGGGCACGAGGCCGAGTAACTGCTGTGCGCGGCAAATGCCCTGCAGCCTGCCCATTGCTCCTCAGAACTTGGAGGCAGAAATAAAACAAAAGAAAACCCTTGAAGGATCTGGTGAACATTTAAAATTACATTAGCCATTTCCTTTCAAACAGCAGGCAACTGTAACTGAATGAGGAAGTAAGGAAAACAGATGGTTTGTCAAGGTAAGGAAAAGAAATCTTAAAAGAAAAAAAAGCAAAGCTCAAACAGCCCTGCCTAAAACACAACATGGGTGTTTGCAGCTCACGTGAAACATCGCAGAGCAAGTATGCACAGTGGATTTTTTATAATCTTTTTTTAAGGTAGACCAGCTCAGCTTCTGCTCTCCATCCCTTCCTTTCATATGAACAAAACCCAAACTTCAAAAATCCCCCTACACAGCTGGTGCATTGACACTCACCGTGTTAGACCAAGCGACTTCCCTTCCCTCCCCCTCTATTTAAAAATAAAAAAAAAAAAATCCCCCCCTTGTAACTGCAATCTACATAAACAAAAATGTAAGCGCTGCTTTATGGTATGTTATTTTAAGGGAAGGGCAGCAGGGAGATGGCTTTCCCACGGTTCATTGTTGTTTTTTGCCAGCGTAACAGACTTTCAGTATCAAAATGCTCCCCGTGTTAAGAAATTGCATTAAAAAAATCTTTTCTGTCTTAATTTAGCTTGTTGATACTCAGACATCACAACAATAGCTTCCTTAGCCAGCCATGAAGGCACCCGGGGCATTCTCCCCGGCCTGCCCCTGCTCTGCCTTAGACGTGGGCTCTTTGCCTCCCGGCCTCCTCTCCTGTGCTCGGGGCAGTACTTCACGGCACCCCTGCGACCCCCTCCAAAAATGCTCCCGATTTACCTTTTCAGAGTAATGTTCAGCTGGAAGAGGTGGGTAGTCACATTGCTCTATTTTTTGGCAAAGAGAAAACAGGTTCATTTTATCTCCATAGAAAGGACTCTGAAGAGCTGCCATCTGGAGAGAAAAACAGAGAAAGCATTTCAGAAACGTGAAAGACGTGACAGCCCTCGGTACTGCCCATTTGCGAGGGCAAATTTTGGTATTTGACTGCGAGCAAGTGCTGCTGCCGAGGTCAGACAGCTCCGCACAGCCCTCGCAGGGGGCACAGAGCTGTGGCCGTGTCCCCAGGCCCCGCCGTGCCCCCGTGTTACGGGTCCCTCCGAGCCAGCCTGGCGGCAGCGGGCTCTGGGCAGGGCTTGCACCGCCTTCCCTGCACGCACACGCAGCCACGCATCTCCTCCCTGCACCTCCTGACTCGGCAAAGTCCCTGCGTTTTCCCATCGCTGTGGTTATTTACCAAAAACATTTCAGACGTAGAGTCTAAACAGCGGCCCAGAGCGCACAGCAGAAGAGTACCTGCTCACTGAAACACAGGCAGGGCGCTCGTGCTGCTGGGCAGCCGCCTAGAAACCAAATGGTTCAAAGAGGACTGAAAACCTGGTAAGCGCGTTCATCTCTTCACAAAGCAGCTCCGCTGTCTTTGGTAACTGTCACGGTTTCAGCCTTCCTCGGTTATGATCGTGTTCAGAACAGCCAATGCATTTGCTGTGACTGGTAAATTTTTAATAGACTGCTACAAGAAATAAATGGATTGATTTTGAACGTTTGGCTACCTAGAATACAAAGAACCTTGCAGTGTGAGTGATGCAGCTCAGCCTTCACAAAAGCAATCATCCCCTCCCCCTGCAAATTTGCTATTTAGGAGGGAGCATCCCAGGCAGTTTGGGGATCCAAACTGGTGAAACTTTTCGCCATCGGTCTGGTCTTTTTCCTCTGCAGATTCTGTTTCATTAATCCAGTATTTGCATCTCCAAACCCACGACAGATGTCTGACATAAACAGTGTTCACACAGCACAGAGAGCGCAGCGGAAGGCCCTCGGCGGGGACAAACTCCTCACAGAGCACGCGGAGGCTCCTTACGGAGAGATGTTTATATGATACTCAAGTGTCGGGAAGGAAACTGCATCTCTGTGTGTGGAAAATCGCCTGTACTGCAAGTTTTGAACCAGGAGGTCTACCTGAGTGCTGAACGACCCCCAGGAAAGCAGCCACAGGAGGAGGTGCTTTCTGAACTTACACGGGGGGCACAAACCACGCCGGTGTCAGGGCTGCCCACCGGGACCCGGCAGCACCGCACCACGCCAGCAGGAAGCTCGTTAGCAGCGCGGCCCAGCCGCTCATTACTCCGTGATGTGCTGGTCCTCAGTGCTGCTCGGCACCCGCGCCGTCAGATGCAGCACCGCGCCGCCTAACGAAGCGCCACCGGGTAATTGTTGGTATTATCCACTCTGTTTGGATATTTAAAGCATTTTGCCACGAGCTGCATCAAACTGGCAAGCTTTTCATACTGAGGCCAGCTGAAGTTGATGCTTCTCACTATGTCTTTAACGGGGTTATTTGATAATTATTAGTCTTTTGCTCATTACCATGCGCTGTGAAAGCCGTCAGAAGAACACTGTCCTGCTGCTGACACACAGCAAGCTCCCAGCTGAATTAAAAGCAGTCAATACTAGACCTTCCACTCTATTATCCTGCAGTTAGGAATCACGACGACGGATCATTAGGGGCTTGGTGACAGGCAGCTGTGAGTGGGGCAGGGTCTGGAAAGGTTTGGGTTTCATTCCCAGCAGTCGGACGTGGCCCGGCACAGGGCACTGCAGGGCCAGGCTGCAAAACTGCGCTGCAAACGTACATCCAGTGCTAAGCTACGCAGGACAGGCTAAGAGAAACCAGGTTTGAATCATGAAGACTTCTTTAAAACAATTTAAGGTTATTACATTTCTCCCTTGCTAACCTGCAACACGCATGGGCACAACGAACCCTGAGCCCCACCGAGAAGCAACGAGGTATGTTCTGGGCACTTTCTTTCATGCCACTTCTCCAAGGCTATCTTCCTGCGTGCCTCCAGACTAGCTTTTTTTCACAAAGCTCTTCCAGAGGTATTTCTCAGATAGCCAGAGTGGCATAAAAATGGCCATGCAGAATATCCCAAGGTACCCAAAGCACACTGAAGGACACAATGAACTGAGGACAGGGCTCCCAAACACATTCTAGAAAAATCGCAGGCTTGTTCAGCTTTCTGGCTGCGATGCTCCGGGTGACACAGCTCGCAGTATTTGCTGTGCCCGTGACATTCGCTGCGCTTGGCTGCAGGCTGAGAGGAGGAATTACACTCCTAACAGCTCGTAACCCGCAACAAAGGGCTCACCAGCGGCTACGGCTGTCCCTCTCTGCAGTTTCACCCACCATTATCAGGAAAACAGCAATAATGATGTGCGTTTCCTCATAAACTTTATGGACCTGAGGTTGAATAATTGAGGACAGGCGTGAGCTGTCCCCGACGGCAGGCAGCAGCCCGGGAAGCCTTGGTGCCTACAGCCCCCTTCCCGAGGTTTTGAAGGCAAAGAGGTGAAGTTACGTCCCTGTTGCAGTCCTAGTGGCAACAGGCAGATCAGCGGGGAAAAATTACACGCTGCAATTAGAGTCTCTAACCTCCAATTAGAGATTGATAGCGAACTGCTCCCAGTCAGCAGAACAGAAGCGGGGAGCCCAGGACTGCTCCAAGCAAAACAACCACGGGCGCGTTACGGAGGGTGCATAAAGCAATCACGGGTTAAACAAGGTCTCCCAGATTTCAATAGAAAAATCAATAATTTCAGCCTGGTTGGAAAGGATTTTTCAATTCCCATTAACTTTCCTTTCCACATCCAATTAAGTGGTCATTTGCAAAAGAGAAGAAATGAAAAGGAAACAACAGAGGTTTGTGGGGTGGCAGACACAGGGAGTTAGAGGGGGAAGAGACGTCACCCTGGCTGTGGCTGAAGCAGGACTGCGGAGGGCCATGGCTACAGGCGCTCCGTGCTCACTAACAACGGCTGAGGCTTCATTTGGCTTTGCTTTTGACATTTTGATTAGAACAATTACCGCAGGACAGCCAGATCTCCTTTTAAAATGACCACCATGCAGTATGACTGGTTAAAAAAATACCTACGCAGGAATCGCTGTTGGTGCTTAAATTGATCGTCTTGCCAGAACTGCTGAAGCCATTGCTCGTAGCTATATTCTTGGAATTAACAACTTATTTTCATCCCTCCAAGTGATCTCGCTGACAGATTTCTACGGAAAGTGAGGGATGAAGACAGTTGCTACTGTATTGATAAGATTTAATAAAAATCACTGTGCGGTTATGACCGTCCAAGTTAAGTGGTGCTATCTGACATCGCCTCCCAAACCCCTCAACGTTATATAAGTGGATTCCAGTGGACACGCACATCTCTGAGGGCAATTTGTACGTTAAAGCTCCCTGCAGCTTATCTACACAATGTATCTGGAAAAATATCAGAAGTGACTCATAACCAAACAAACATGGCTTCCTTACTTTTAAGCCAAATGGAAAAAGATTCTTACTACAAGGAATTAGCCAAGATAAAAATACAGCTTCTTCAAAGACGTATGAATCTGATTTTTAATTTTCCAAGATCTAAAAAGTTTAAAAAGTCAAGTAGCTGTTTATCTCGCGAACACAAAATTGGTAACCGTCCAGTCCTTCTTGGAATTCGCAAGATCTCACAGCCCTCGTTCACAAAGTAAAGGCTTACCCAAGTAGGAAGTAAATTTAAAAGCGCTTCAGATGCCAAATCTTTCACGTTACTATAGTACTGCTACTCCTACCAGAGAATTATGTTTAGTGCACAATTAAGTCTTCTTGAGATCTAAGGAGTGCTAAGACTACTGTGCCATAAGGAGACCATATTGCCTGCAACAAAAACACATCTTAGCACAACGCTAAATATTTCTCTCTGCATAAATCTGGAGTCCCATCTCCTGTACAGCTCAGTCTCAGGAATGACTCAGAGCAGCCCGGTGGAGAAGGTTACCTCGCTGAAGAAGCGTTCAGTTGTATTAGGTGAGTGTTCTTCCCAGAAGTGGTTAGCAGCAACAAGCACTTAACTCCTGCCAGAAAGAGCTATCTTATAGGAAAATTTGCTTCTTTATTGTCTTGCCCTAGAGGTTTGTTTAAGCAACTAGCTGAATTACATGTTTAACTACAGTTGTTTTCATATCTAATTAGCTCACAAAATAATTGCATTTTTACTTATTCTCTCACTCCGTCTGGTTGTGAGAAATTGCAGTGAGAAGAAAAATTTCATCATTTCACATAATTGAAAGTAACTCAGGCAAGCATGACCCTGACACTTGGAGGTCTATTATCCAAAGAGGATGTGAGCAGTAGCCTTATAATTAAACATCCTAGGGATTTTTAATTCTCTAGGCAAGGATAAAAACTTTCTAAATGCTGACTTGCACTTTCACTTGAATTCAAAGATGACACATACATTTAAAATTATAAATGACCACAATGTTCCAAACTCTGCTTTCTGCTAAAAATGAAATCACAAAACCCAAAGTACTGTCATGAAGTCACAGCACCTATTTTTTAAATGCAAGTAATAAACACATGTAAAAATACTTTAAAAACTAGTTACACAGTACGCACGCAGTTCCTACCAAGTGTGCCTGCTTTGCATCTGTGCATTTGTCTGTAAGACAAGGTACAATTAGAAAATACTCCAGCTATATTCTAATACAGTTAAAGAAACGATGCCTTCATGTTATAGAAAAACCCTACCTTTCATTACCGAAAGCTCTCAAAATTAAGATACTCCAATTGGTCAGAATTCAATCAAACAAACCAGTAGCTTACGTTCAAATAAATTTTCTATTGTTAGAACAAATGGTATTCAGGAGAAACTATGAATACGCTGCCCTCATTACAGCTCTCCTTGCACTTAGAAGAAGGAAATGAAGCAAACTGGCTTGTTTGTATCTGTATCCTCAGCATCTACGTGACCTACTAAATGAACTTTGTGTAAGTACCATGCTATGGCACAATTTCTTTGTTCTTCAAGCTCAAAAAATCACATGATGAGTATAGAGTTATTTTTTCATAAAGTTTCTCAACAACTAAGCTAAAATAAGTCTGACCTACTCAATTCCTGTTTCGCTATACTGTGTGGTTAAGACAAACGGGGAAAAAAGTTAGAAGATACTTACTTCATACAATAAACAGCCCAAAGACCAGATATCAGATTTAAAGTTATAGCCGTTTTCATGTATTCTTTCTGGGGACATATAGTACGGAGTTCCCACTGTAAAGAAAATGAACAAACGAGGAGTTACTGTCTTAGAAAGAGACCGTGCAACCTGCAGTGTACAGAGGTTTGACTTTGCTCAAGGACTAGGTTTAGCACATATTGCTCATTAGAAGAGATCGGCACAAAAATCTGGAAAGAAATCATAGTTTCAAAGGCACATTCTTATGTAGAACCAAAAATATAATCACATGGAAAGCCAGAGAACTGCTGAACGTACTGGAAGTATCTTCTGTATTTCTGAAATTTGAGGAAAGTTATCTTCCCTTCCAAGTACCGCCGGAGTGCCTCTCACGGACAGAGCCGTTGTGAACGATCATTCTCCTTTGGTTCACCCAACAGCACATGAAACTGTAAGTTAGATGTCATGAATGTACACTGCTAAAGCACGAATCCTGTGACAGCACATCCATTGAAAGTTCACTTGACATATACTGCACTAGCAGCGTGACAGATCAGCTGCAGTTATGACGGGGTACCCTTTTTAAGAGTTCAGGAGACCATTTACTGTAGCAGAGAAATGGAAGTAACAAGTCTGACATCAGACAGGTATTCAAAAACTTTCTGGAAGAACCAAGATAATAATTCCAAACTTTAAAACACCATTCCAACTCAGTCGTGTTAGAAGCTGTGGGATTTCTATGTACTTCCCGAAGTCTGCATTTTATCACAAGAAATTTACTACAGCATTTTGGACAGGACTTACAGGAAATTATTAATAAATTCCTTACCTCAAAAAGGCTCTTTTTAAAATCCTAAGTAAGTTTCAGTTGTGGTACTGAAAATACAAGACATCCTGGCAGTCTCAGCTACATCAAATAATCCTCAGATACATCATTTATTAAAACATCCAAGGACTTTATACGTTCTCTTTTCTGCTTCCCTGTCCCCTGTCAATTTTTTTTTTCATTTGGCATTCCAGTGTATCCTTCTCCTAATTAAAGACCTTTCTCACAAGATGGCAAATGTTTCATTTGCCCATAACTTTCAGTTTAAAATTTCTTCGTTCACAACCCTGACCACAGACAGCTGAAAGGCAGATGAGCAGCGTTAGTGACACAGGGAAGAGCTGCCACCACCTTCCCCCGGCTTTCCTGAAGAGGGGTTTGCACTCTATAGGAAACAAATTACTTTTGGAGTGGAAAGCAACAACTTCCTGGAAGGCGAAATCCCCACATAGTGCATGCAGGACGCAGACGAACTGGGGGGCTGCCGACGTCTGTGCGATACCCGAGCAAAGTCACCTCAAGCGCCGTGAGCTCAGACCACGGTGCGTTAAGTGCAAAACTTGTCTGCATTCCTCTGTCATCCTGAAAACCTAAACACAGGCCGCGATTCCATTGGTATAGGCACTGTACAATTTACGGGACAGAAAGCTGTTTACAGCCTCAAAGAATTCACGGGCACATAAACCAAGACAGAGAGGAGCAGCTGGGCACGGGGCAGCACCCGGGCGGTCGGGCGATACTAGTTAGTAGATCAGCACCCCAGCAGAGCTGAAAATCAAGGACAAAAATATTTTCTTAGGTTATTTAGTCAAAACAAAGAGCACTGATTTGAAGTTAGCGCTATCAATGCAACTACCCAATTTATTCCAAAGCAATGCATATATACAGATCTACTCATCAAAACAGATCAAGTAACCAAGAAAGGGGACCACTTCCCTGACTGGCTCATTTATTTGGTCCCCCAGGAGTTTCAGTAATCAGGAGCACTACATGATGAATTCAGCTTGCGTTTGCAGGTCATTCAAGCAAGAAATTACTTCACTTTCAAGGTGAGGAGTACAAAGCAAGAAAGTACATTTTTGCAAATTCTACACAGACTACAAGACGGGAGAGATAACACATGGAGATTATTACATTTCCATGCTCACTAATATCACATCCAGCCTAGAAGTATGCTGAACTGATGTTGTCCCAGATCTGTCTGGCTTTAATTGCCAGTGAAAGGCCTCTACGTGTGGATTAGACCAGAGTTCTGTCGATAGTCAGTACTTTTTAGCACGCTGCAGAGTAACTTCACAGAACAGCCTGAGCAGACAGGGCTCATTCAAAGAATCCAGCAAGGCTTTCCATGGATGTCTCCCCTGTGCATGCAAAATGCACACCATGGACAATGCAGGTCCCCAAATAATTCCCATGCTGTTTCCAGATTTCTGTGGAAGAGCCGCACTTGGTTAAAATGGCATCAATTCATTTTCCTCCTTAAAAATATGCAACTGTAGAAGAAACAGCGATTAGTTAAACTCTTGAAAAATGTTTTGGGAGTCTCCACTGAACATGAGCATGTAAGACATGTTGCTACTTTTCAATTCTCAGTGCTGCTTCTCTTCTCAAATCTGACAAAAAAAGTTACTGGACTAAACAGAAAACTTCCTGCCCTTCACCAGCAGGGAGGGAAGGAGCTCCGCATGGGTGGACCACAGCACACAGAACTGGCAGGAGGGGACGTGGAGATCGTTCCGCTCTTACTTCCCAATGTCTGCGTGCTTCAGAGGATGCGGTGCCAGCGGTGGCCTCCAGCAGTAGCTGTTCTTGCTATCAGTTATTCTGGGTCACTGCGTAACAAGCTCAGAGCAAATAACAATGTGTGGGCTCTAAAGTTATGGCCTTGCCTTCCACGTTAGCAGGGGTCTGCCTGGTAGGCTAAAATTGTCGTTTCGGATAATGCCTTAAAACAACCTTCGATCAAAGCAAAACGACAGGGTTTACAACATGGATGAGCGCGTTCTAGTCCATATTTGATTTTTGGTGCATTAGTCTGTTCCATTATATTAATAGGTCTGTGGAGCAGTCCGTGCCTGATCTGATTTTATGAAGCCTACCTTGCACATTTACCTATCATTACTGTAGTGTTGTCAGCAAATGGACGAACAAGCAGGACTCCGCGTTTCAAAACTGATGCATTAATTCTTAAATAACTGTCATGATAAAAGACTGACAAGCCCAATTCTCTTTATGGCCTGTCCAACATTATGTGGGAATCTCCTGTAATGAGCATCTTCTAGAGAAGCGCACAAGACTTCCAGTGCAATCAGTCAGGGCTCACCATTGCATTACATTAGTCAATTTGACAAGGATAGTCTAATCGGAGACTATTAATCAGAAACTTTCTTTGGCATTTGCCCTGCTGAAAATACAAAATATTGTTCAGATTCAATATTAATCACCAGCTGCTAGAGTAATGCCTTTAAAGTTATAAAGGTCACAAAACGACAGAGAAGAGTATGTCTAAGCAAGCATCTTCCCATTCTATTCCTGAAAGTCGAAGCACTTCACTTGAATATCAGCCTGCTTCAGAGACCCCAGAACAACATTTCTTCCTCCCTTCCCAAGCACCGTGTGTGTGCGCGCAGCTACAACACCCATGTGGACCCAAACAGCTCTGGCGCAACACCCGAGTTAGGGAAATGCTAATTATTCCGAGTTAAATTAACAGCAGTGTCTCCTGTTTCGCCAGGAAAACACAGGCAAAGGCAGCAAAGTTATCTCAGAAATAATTTAAATGCTTTCCTCCATATATAGTTGGGAACACACAGCGACTACCTGCAAATCGGATGCATACATTTAGGAAGCTCTCTTACAGAGCCTCATTCACTGAATTTAACGTACCACAGATGAGTCTCTTGCAGCAGCACTCTCACACCTCCAGGCAGATTGTCATTAGACAGAAATCAGCAGAGAATATTGCCCAATATTTTAATAAGTTCTGTACTTTTTTTTTTAAGTGTTAAAAACCATAACTCTTGAAACAAATCAAATTCCATAGCCGTATTTGGCTGCAAAATATAAGAGCAATTGATTAGGAAAGCTTTTATTGCTCTGCCTTCACCAGCACCTTCCAGCTAATCTTTATACCGAGCTGAACAGTGCTTCTGAATCTATCATTTTGTTTTCTCACAGCAGGCAACAGAGTTCTGAATATGAAAGAACCTAACAAATTCTGACCTTTATTGTATCTTTACAGAGTATTCCCAGATTCAAACCAAGAGATATCAGAGAGCAACGTGAGCCTCAAAGGGTAACGCTGATTAAAGCATTCCTTCGTCACCGAGATGTTCCACTCTGTCAAAACAAACTTCGTAATGTTTTGAAATACTTGTGATTTTTGAAACACGTTCATTGCAAGTGAAACAGGCAAAGAACTGTGTTCAAAAACCGGTGATGCCACCCATTAAAAACTTGGTTGTTAAAAACAAACAAACCCACTCAGTTTAAAAATAATAATACGGTATTTTCAAAACTACTAGCTGAGCTTTAATATGCCGGACACTACAGCGTATGCCATGAACATGTAGTTACAAAAAATATTTCAGTAGGTTTTAATAATATCAGCTGATGCAAATCCAGCACGGAAACAATTCTACCTGCAAGTGACAGTCCACAACTCTCGCTTGATCTCTCCAGACAAGCTCATAGGCCACCAAGAAAAACGTAGAGCATTATTTAAAAGGAGTCTGGTTTTAAAGTATCAGTTTCTAAAAGTTCGTATAATTTGGGGTATATTTTCACATCTTCTCCAGAAGAGTAATTTGGGAATTAGTTCAGCTTTGGGTAATTGTTTATATATTGTCATATTTTCAGGAGACTTAACCTTCTCCTGGTCTGTGATCTGTAAGAATACATGAAGTTTCCCATATTCTTAACTGTCAAGGAGAAGTTTCTTTGCACTACTGAAGAAACATTAAATAATAAAAACTAGATCTAATACAGCTCTTCTTTTCATCGGGAAAAAAAAAAAAAGCCACAAAAAAATGAGACAAAACAACAACTTCAAATAAACACTGAAAGCCTGAGCAACTCAGCTAAGAAAAATAAAGAGAGCAACCCAGGTTGTGCTTTTCTTGCTTTAGCCATGTTTTAGTGCCAAAAGTACTGGAAAATTTGCGAGTACCTGACAGGAGACAAGCATGTGGCTTCCGCAGCAGAGACTTGACAGCAAAATAAAAATAAAACCGTGGTCAAAAGCACTAAAACATACATTAAATTACTTCAAATATCTGTGTGAGGTACCCACACTAATTGTCTCAATGAAAGGTTAAAAATAAATAAATCTACATATTCCTACAAAAGAGTGTATTTTGTGCATAGTATTTCAGCTCTTTCTAGTAGACCTGTTGCTTTAAGTTCTCTTATTTTATTTAAGTTACAAATACAACTCTGCCAAGTCTTTACAGTCACATTTTTACATGCAGGTATTGCAATATACCTGCAGCAATCATTTCTTACACAAATACTGTACTTCAGGCACATTCCAGAAAGCTACAGTTTCTCAAGATGCGCAGAATATTGGCTGTTGTAATATTAGGCAGATTTCTTTTGTGTCTCTCTCTTTCTGAAGGAAAAAAAAAAAAAAAAAAGCCCCTCGAAGTATTGTGACTTTGCTCGAGATGACAAAATAGCTTGGTAAGCCAAGGGAAAAAAAAGGACAAACTATTTATAAAAGAGCTCTTCTCATGACTGCAGAGCTACTCCCCGTTCACCCTCATATCCAACAAGAAACCAGAAGGAACGTGCAACACCCCACGTACGCCGATCCACAGCTAGTTGCATGTTCTAAACTGGGAAGGTTTCACTTGCATACATCCCCCAAAAGGAGAATCTGCTCCAAGTTTATTCTTGTCCAAGAATAAATAATAAGTCATCTGGTCCAAAACAAGTCTACTCTGTGTAAAAGTTTTTCCATCATTGCTGTTTTTTGGGTTTCAAAACGTAAAGCCAATCAGAAGCTTTGGATAATGCCAAGTTTATTTGGCTAAAAATGAGCATTATACCATTTCACAATAAAACGGCCCATTTTAATAATAATGGAAATTCTCTATATTTATTACAGATCCTCGTGAAACAAAATCTAGTGTTTTATTGTTAAGCTTTCCAAAGTCTTAAACGGAGTATTTAAATACTTTGCTATTTATAATATCATTATGATATTTACAAGTAATTAGGCTTTATGGCAAAAGTTAATGACAGGGCTATTCCAACATGCTTGTTAGAAATACCTTAAGTGACAAGGTACGCCTCTGGATGCCGTCCTCGGAGATTAACAAAGTAAATAACGGACACGAGCAAACGCTGAAGACAAGACAAAACAGGAATACTTCTAGCCCTGTTAAATTGTAATTGATGAACAACAGAGACAACACCTGTGGGCACACTGCCCGCCCGCAGTGTCAGGGCGTTGCAGCCGGGCTGCAGCCCCGCCGCCGGGCACAATGCCCTGGGTGAAGCCCAGGCACTGCCTGCGGCAAGCTGGGCCAGCAAACCGGTGCCACGAGGCCCTGGGGAGAAGTACCATGCAACGGGGGGAAGAAAAAACCCACAGAACTAGGAATGTAATAAAATAGTCACATTATAAATAGCAAAGGAATAGGCCATAAAAGTTTCTTCATGAAAAGTGATTGGTTTTAAAGTAAGAAAAAGGAAAGAAGAATTTCTTCTCACCACAGGCTGAGCTGCCTCTACCCCAGTGCCACCAAGCTCTTGTGACAGCCAACTCCACCCCAACCACGTCCCGCTGGCACCAGGAAAGGAAGAGGCAAGGCACCATGTGGTGACAGCAGCAAACAAAATCCACCTTGGCTGCAACAATTACCTACAAATCTAGGAGCTTCCTAGCAAAGCCCATGCGTGCCAAGAGCTCCCAGCAGCTCTGATCGCCGCTCCAGCCCCACACCAAGAAGGGACGGAGTGGGGCAGTGGTGGGTTTGTCTGCAGCCCGACAGCCGGAGGGATGCCATCACTCCTGGCCTTCATCAGGGATCCTCCTCTGCCTCTCCTGATGCACGGTTTCGTTATGGCCACAGGAAGGACGGTGGGCAGGAGGTGTCCGGGTGCCCGCAGCAGCCACCCCATGGTGCGTGCACCCGATGCAAGGCTCACCAGCCTCTCCTGTGCTGTGCATGGGCAAGTCTTTCATTTTTCTTTCATTATGTCGGCATGTACTGTCACTTAATTTTTATGTATGCAATCCTTCCTGACAAATATGATCTGCTGCCTGGTAATTCGTCTGACGTTCATTCTGCTCCTTGCTCTAATTACGGCTCCCATCCCTGGCATGGGGTGGCGACCACGGCCTGGTGGTACACCTGTCAGGCGGGTCATGGCGCTGTCGAATGCCCTTTTATGCCAGTCTGATGTTGGCAAATACAAAGGAAGGAAAAAAAAAGGGGGGGGATGAACGTATTTGCATAGGCCCTGTGTTCGATTCATGGGTCAGCAGCCAGGGAAAGGATGGCGCAGGGCGGTTGCCAGGGCAACGGGGCCCGGCTCCGGCTCGGGCCTGGCCTGTGCCAGCCCCGCGTGCATCTCTCACAGCCGCTTACACAAACGTCTTCATTAAACCAGAACCAGCAAATCCTGTATGTCCGGCAAATGACCAAAAGCAAACAAAAAAACCCACACCCGAACCCCAAACCTTCAAGCGTGCAGTATTTTTTGATTGTAAAAATAATCTTTTTACTTGCATGCAGGAACCACCACAAATGGTGATCTGTCCATGCCCCCACAGCACAGCACACTGCCTCCAAAATCGCTCGCTGCTGCTCCGTTAGCGTTTTGCATCTCATTCACCTGTTTCCAGGATGCTGCTGGTCTGAGGAAGTGCAAGGTTCACACAGAAGAGGCTCAACTCTTCCTACAGGAGCTTCCCCAATTAAGAGAGAGCAACCCCGGTAAAGGTCACGAGCTCAGCTTACATGTGCAGCGAGCTTCCCAGCCCCAATTTATCCTTATTAATGTACTAAGTGCAGCAGTCAAGCTAGATAAGATCATATAATTAGACATGGTCATATTTCTGCTTGTTCAGACGATGAGATTGTAACTTTCTGTGAAAAGGATTTATTTTAATCCATTAAATATAGCGTGCATATCCAAGGACAACTTTTGATGCAAAGGGAAATAAATATTTTATGGAAGTAAACTGGAGAAATGTCTCACTTTTTCTAAGCACACAAAATAAGGCATACATCTTCCTTCTCTACTTACTTAGAAGTGGACTGAGAAGCCCAGTGTCATTACAGAGTACTCTCACATAAGTTTGGGTTCATTTAAAGAAACAATCAAGCAAGACTTGCACTCGGTGGAGGAAATTGCACAAATGAAGACAAATAGTGAGACAAACATGTCGTGTGTTCCAAAATCAACTGAGAGCACTAAATGTAAGAGAGCTTTGATACCGTGCTAAAGGCAAGGATCCTCCTCTGCTGGAACACAGAAATACCTCTGACTCAACAAATACAGCCACATCAACAGGAATGGAAAATCAGCCATCTCTCAACAGAGTACAGACACTCAGGGGAAAACTAACAATTATGAAATATTTTGTACTGTAAGACAAAGGATGAACTGTGTACACTGTATGCTTTCCTACAGTATTGTAATTAATGCCAACAGTATTTTGTTTCCTACGCAGAAGTACTTTCTGTGTAGTTCCTTCATGGTATCAAAACATCAATATTTATCTTTTGATTCATGCTGAAAATACGTTCTCCTCAGAAGAGATGATTTCTCGACAACACCTCAACTTGCAGAGATTAAAACATACAATAATATTTACTTTTTTAAGAACACTCTTACGAGACATGAGAAAAGGCGCATTGTCACTCTGGTTTTCTAGTTTTGCTTTCTCTTGTAAGATCACACATAGAGGTTTGTTTTTGTACAAAATAAGTTTTCTTTGCCATATTTTGTAGATAACTTACTTTTTAGAAGAGTTATTGCAATTGTAATTTTACAATGAAGCAAAAAATTACTTCTCTGCAACACATGAGAAGGTAACACTATTAAAGAAAACCTCTGTGATATCATTTAAATTTATTCATTTATAAAAGAAAGAAGCAACAGATATCTTACAACTTTAACAGACCTTTTATCAAAGACATAAATTTATAAGCAAACTTTGAAATCTATCTAAATGAAACCATGGATGCAAAACTGATCGGAAAACAGTTCACTGTCAAAATAGAGGGCTACCTCAAATGAAGTCCTGCAAAACACCTTATAGCCCCAGTTCTTTGAAGATATCCATTAACCACAGCAATGCTGTTGCCTTTGTGGATATCAAAAATCTGGGATGAGCCAGAGCATAGCAGAGTACAGAAGAAAATTTCAGAGTGATCAGTGTGAGAGTCTGGAAACAGGACACAGTTCACTAAGAATAAAAGCAGGGTACTACGCTTTGGTGGGAACAATCAGCTGCACAGGCAGCGGAGCAGGAAAACAACCTTCAGATACGTGGAAGGCATTAAGAAAGCTTGGATCTTTAAAGCCTAAACTGAATTTCAAGTCAAGTCCCTCTTTGGAACAGACAAGCTGTGAGGGCTTTAAACACCTCCCTCACCTCAAACACCATCACAATCCCTGCTCAGGGGAAGATGTCTGAGAAGCATCTGCTAAAAAAAAGTTGTCTGTGTAACATCTAATTCTAGTAAGCAGAGTGCAGGCAAGCATGCTATTTAGAGTTGAAAGCTGCATTTGTTACATCTGCTTTACCAGGCCAGACATGACAGAAAAAAATACAAACACAACCAACCATCAAGTGGAGTTTTTAAGAAAAAATAAAAATAAAAATCCAGTAATTTTTGTATGAAGATTCCAGACATTTCAATAGAATTTAAAAAGGAAATCATAGAAAACAACGGTATGTGCCCACCAAATCAAACTTCTGTCATGAGGACAGAAACCACTTCCTTGGAACATCACAGCTAACAACTGTACAGCAGTGCTTGCTTAATGTCTAGAAGTATCATCTTACCTAAGGAATGTGCTGCAGTGGTTTTAGAACTAAAAAAACGGCCTAATCCAAGATCTCCCAGCTTCACCACCCCTGTGGCTGTTATAAACACATTGGCTGGTTTTATGTCTGCAAGAAGAAAAAGGTAGAAGGTCAAGGCCACAAAAGGTTATTTGGTTCTAATACCGCAACAGAAACATAGCCCGGAGCAGTGCCTGTACAGGACAGGCTTGTGCAGAGCCGTGTTTCTTCACAGCTTTGATAGGCTGAGCCTTCCGTGACTTCAGGTTCCAGACACACACAATACAGAATACACTTCTCAGCACACGAGAAATACCAGTGAGGGAAAAATCACAGGGAACAGCGTAACACAATAGAAGCAACCTCTTTAACTGACAGAATCAAAGGAATGCTCAAGTTTGCTTCCTTTTGGAAACAATCATTTTCTGCAGGAAACAGTACTGCCTGCCATGGTCCCGATACCACTGGTGAATGACTGTGCTACCACACGCAAATTCTGGGCTCTGTACAGCCTATTTTGCTTGTGTAGTAGAAAAATTACTAGATTCTGGTTTCCCAAGTAGCCAGGTCAGGATACAAGTTAGAAAGGCTATTTTCTCACGAGTTAAAGAAGACTAAATACACATGGTTCCAAATTTCAGCTAAAAATAGTAGAACTAATTTAGGTACAAATGATAAGCTGCATGCGGGGTTAGATACAGGAGCAAAAGTGATACCGCTCTGCTGAAAAAATGGTTAAGAATTCACCACTTCCAAGGAGAAAGGAAATAGCAGCAGCAGCACAGGCTGGTATTAGTGCCTTTTGGGACGTTTGCACAAGTCCTTCACAAAGCATTTTAGTTATGCTGCAAGAAGCAATGTGATTTTTGGATAAAGCTCAAAGCAAAACGTTCTAAGACAAGAGATTCAAAAATAATTAATGAAAATGAAGAACAGAGTATGAGAGCGTGGGACATATTTGTATTAATATTTCAGAAAAGCTTCCAAGACAGGAAAACTCTTCTAAACTCTCTAAGGTCACAACTAATATAACGAAGACTATTTCTTAGCGTTCACTGTTATCTAGTAGTCTCAGCATTTTACTTCTGACACTTCTCTAATGGCAAGTTTGACACTTCTACTTAATATCAGTGTCTGGAATACAAAGCAGCTCATCTTCCTAATACCACACTCACTTCGGACTGAATCCTTTAACAATGAGGCAAAAAGACAGAAGGAGAAATCCATCTTGCGAGCTCCAGCCTCTCTAAACATGCATTGGCTGAACATCAGCATAATTGTTTTTGAATGTAGGCGCTTACTAATTGGAACATTATATTATTATTCAGTGAAAAGAGACTGAATTAATGTTACCTCTGTGCATCACCCTGCGGGAGTGCATGTGTTCAACTGCACTGCATAACTGCACAAAATATTTCCACACCGTCCTTTCCGGGATTAACCGTTTCTGCTTTTTAAAATACTGTGGAAGGAAATAAATAAAAGATCAGTTGAAAAGCAACATATTTGACTCGTTCCTGCACTCGTGTTAGTCAACTGCAGGTTGCTCGTGTCTTCCCAATCTGCAGCAGCATGACTTTTCTTCTGATCAGCTTTTAACTCCTTCTCTCTGTTTGTAGGCTTCAATGCAGTTCACTCATTAACAACTATTATGAAAAATATGCATAAACAGGTTTGACATTTTTGAATGGACACCAATTATAATTAGCATTAATCTCCTTAATTACCTTGCAAAACATATTTAATGCCTCAAAACAACAAATGTCTCAACTATTTTGCCTTAAGTAACAAAAGATCATTAAAAAAATCTCATAAGCACTCATTATTGTACAGCGTATTAACAACAATAAGGAAATATGTTTCCCCTTCTAAAAAGGTGGCCATGGCATCAATAAAGTATCTATATTTCTGCTGTGATCAGGTAGGATAATATATTCTATTTTATGCATAATAGGAATATTAAATTAACTGAACTCTCTCTAGTGAGATGGCAAAGACACTGCTGATCAAGACGCACGGACTCGGAAGGAGGCCGTTCTGTGTGCGCTTCTGCAGTGCCAAGCATAGTTGAGTCCGGACTCTGTAATAGACTTCTGGGTGCTAAAAGCTCTCAGGCAAAATAATCATAAGCAAAACGCATGCAATAAGAAGTAGTGCATCGTGGGGATGGTTATCTCCAATACTGAAATCTTCCTCCCAAGTAACTTATTACAGGAATAAATAATCAGCTGAACACTCCAGCGGAGGCTAAATACGATGCACCTTCAAGTGCTCTTTTCCATTTCAGGAACACGCTACAGCTTTGCACGTCCTGCAAAGTGCCACGGCCTCCTTCGATGCTTCCCAAAATTGCACTGCTTCTGGTTATTGGTCCCTGACTTCTCATTGCTTCTCGCTGTGCTTGATACTGAGCAAGTTCTTCATCTGGAACACTAACAAAACACATTTCTAATACACTTCCCTTCCAGTGGTTTAGGATTTATTCTCATCCTTTGATATACAAGGTATGGCTGGATAACGACCATCTCTGAAACGCCGTATACCCTTCTAGCACTCTACAATCACATTTCTTTTGCATCGTACCCTTGAGAATTTCAGTCAGCAGCATGCAAGAGCAAGAATAAAGGAAGGAAATTGGCTGTTGCCCCTTTCTGCAACTTGTGCTTTTTCCTCTCAGCACAGACATCTGATGTCCGTTGTCACATTTTGTGTTTTATGTGAAATGCTGTTACTGGATCGTGTTTGACTCAAGTAATGGCAAATTTTATTTTGCATATCAGCTGTGAAGGGGCACGACCGTGCAATTCCCCAGGCAGCAAGTCTGACAGCTTGCAACAGTTTCAAACCGAAACTTGATAGAGAGCACAGAGGAATTACAGAGGGTGAGGGATAAAGTGTTATATACACGATAATATTATTTAATTCTCATTAAAGTATTTAAGAGTGGATATGCAAGACCACAAGTGATAATTTTCTAAATGTCATGTCCAATAAGACTTGCCTGACATTTACAAGAGAGTCCCAACTCTCCAGTGGGTTATCCGGCAGCACTCTGTTACATCAGCTTTACAATACCTCATAAATAATGCAGGCAACAGGGGCGTGACAAAGACAGTCCCTGTTTTTATCACTCTCGCACCTTCAGAGTGTTGTTACTGCTGTTCCTACCGCCTCTCCGAAACTGAAAATCCTCACATAAGCTTAAATTCCCAAGGGACGGGTGGGGAGCCAGGGCGCCACAGAAGAGCAGGCAGCAAACCTCAGCTCGTCAATTCTACTTTCAAGCTATGTTTAGGAGGAGAATTTAATTCCCTCCTGGTTTTAGTTTCTTTTTTTTCTTTTTTTTTTTTTTTCTTTTTTTTTTCCTTCTTTTTCCTGTTTTTGTTTCCCCACCCTTTACTTAAAAGAATGAATTCAAATATTTGCACCGAAGGAATGGCATCAGTTATATGACCTTTACAAAGCCTTGTCTTCCGCATGACTGCAACAAACCTATGGGAAAGACCAGACTGGAGAGCACTGGCAGAAAAAACGAAAGTTACACTCTTGTTCTAGCTACCAACCTAAGAATGGGCAAAAAATGTAACTCCTATTTACTAAGACATAAAAGAAATAATTTTAAGAAAATGAAATAACCAACCCCAACAGATTAAAAAAACATTTAGTAGGGAAAGTCTTGAACTAAAAACTGTAAATCACAAAAAGCTCAAATATTTTATATGATACCTGACAATTATGCTGGCAAAACTTTTTTAAGCTAAGATTTAAAAATGAAGAAAAATACTTGCACATCCCAGGGTGATCACAGCCCGAACTCCTACCCTCACAATCCTTAAGTGCAGTTACTAAGAGCCTGTGACGAACCACAGGTTTCCCAGGATCTGTTGGGAAAACACAAGGAGCTGGACGAGCACGGTGCTGGAAGAGGACACACGGGCAGGGCAGGAGCTCTCCCAGGCACGAGGCCCAGCGCTGCCTCATGCAGCCAGGCAGGCAGCGTGCTGCCGCAGCGAGGCACCGCGTGCTGGAGAGAGGCACCCGTGGCACCAGCCTCCTCCAAGTCTCGGCCACTGCCAGCTCGTCCCCGGGTCTGGAGCTGCTGCTGCTGCTCTTAGGGGTCTGTGGAGCAGGTCTGTGCCTGGAATTTTGGGGCTTTCCCCAGGAGCTGCTCTGCCAACCACCCACCCCCAGCTTGCTCGCCCAGGGGGGCTCTTCCCTAAGATGGAGCAGATTTTCGTGGAAACTGTAAATTTAGCCACTGACTGAGGACTAAATGGATAACTTGTTTGACAGCCTTTGGCCTAGTGCCTCATAGCTCTGCTGGCAAAGAAAACAAATCTGTTAATAAGATATTTTAACTGTGACAACAAGGAGGAGGAGAACTTTCCAAACATTCATTTATGATAATTACAGAATAATGATGGCAAAAAAAAAACAGGTAAAACACGGAGAGAAGGTTGAGAGTGCTAACAAACATGATATAACACATCTGTTCTCACAAGGGATGTATGTCTAAAGATTAACACGTCAAAGAAAATATAAAAGCAGGTGGTAACAGCTTAACTAAAGCTGGTTTGCAGCAATACAAGTATTCCTGAGAGCGACATAAGAGAAGAGCAAGTACTTGAAACATTTTCTCAACCCCAAATCCCTGCTGCAAGGAAAGTCAATACGCTTCCTTGAACGCCTTCAGAGTGGCAGACAGGCTATGTGAACACCCAATCTAACAATAATTAGATGTCCTCGTCAATCACAGATGGAATAAATCAGCCTTGCAAAGTAAGGCACACATCCCACCAAAGCACACGGAGACTTGCTCCCTTCTGAAGCAGCAGGCAGGGCGAGCAGCAGCCCCTGCTGCATCTCCCCTGCCCGCGGACACCCAGACTCGGCCCCGCCGTCATCACGAGGGGAGCATCGGTCACGGGGCTGCTGCCTCCTGACTGTAGCTCTTTTAGAACTAACGCTTCCTTACCTTAATCATCTGGGAGAGATCACCAGCATCTGCCAGCTCCAGGACAATGTTAAGCTCATTGTCTTCAATGAAAGAATCCAAATACTTAATTATATTGGGGTGGTTCAGTTGCTGCGGATAGAGGAAGCGCGAGGAAAAATTATAACAATGTAGTAACAACTCAAAGGTACAAAACTTGAACCATTTTTGTAAACATTACACAAAACAGTTGGTAATAGGTGCAACTACAAACTGCTCTCGGTTATTGTACACAGAAAGCACATAAGAAACAAGTTCATTTATCAAAAGTGCAGCTTAATGAAGTAGTGTCTTGGGTAAACAGCAATATGGCCCAGAACGGGGTGAAGCAGCCTCCTCTCTTGTAAACTCACAAAATATTGAAAAGCAACATTCTGAAAGATACTCAGCAATAACTGTTTTTCTCCTGTTAGAATAATAATAATAAAAACCAACCAACCAAACATCAATTACCAATTACTGTAAGAGTAGAATTCAACAAAAAAATTGATGGAAGTAAAATAACATACCAATTACATTCAGTACGTTAGTCTATTATCGCCTTTACTTATGCTTACATTTTCACTTATTACTTTCAAGTTTAGCTTTTTCTTATATTCACAACTGGTATTTTACCTTTTTTTTCCCCTGTGTTTCTTAAAAATGTGCAACGTCTCAGATTGTTATGCTTTATTCACAGGACTAAATTAAGAAACTGGCTCAACAAATTAAAATTTCCATTTTAATATTTTATGTCTGAATTTCTTAAAATGGAAAACTAATTGCTTCGAAGGTAACGGAGCACCCAGATTTCTCTACTCGCTCGTTTTGCATTACATTATCTTTCTCTTGTGCTCTTAGAAACGCAGCGAATTCAGAAACTACCGAAGTGAGCATTTCATCTACTAAACAGCTGTGACTCAACCTGCCTATTTCAGGGGTTACAAAGCCAAAAGAAACACTGTTATGATCCATCATGCTAATCACGCCTCTCCGCATGCACATTAGGGGATAGATTCTCCTTTGCGATGCCTCGACACTAACGCACATTAGTGTTAATGGGATCCATGTGCAGGCATCAGGAGAAGAGCATTCCCACCAGACCAAGCCTTAAATAAATAATAAATAAATAGCAGAGCCCACCGTTTCTGCTGAAATTTCTTTCCCATGTCTGCCCCCAGGTGCTTCGATCAAAGACCAACTTCCAGGCAAGAAAGCACCAAAAGCAGGGGCAGAACGGACACCGGTACGGTGTGCACGCCGGGATGCCTTACTGCCCCACCGCAGTAATGTAACAAAACCCAACTTCTCACACACAAACATTTAACTAACACAAAGATTTTTAAATATGCTTTTTCATGAAAGAACAAACTTGCACTTTTTATTGACATAGTTTATATTGATTTAAAGCAACTCATCAGCTCTAAAGAGGGATGTTTCTAAAGAGGGAGGTCACAAACAAGACACCCGTGCCGCTGCGCTAACTTCTGCGATGGCTCTTTGGACGAGCAGACGTCCAAGCACTGCCCAAGAGCAGCTGGAGCTGCCGCCACCCTTTGCTGAGGCTGAGCAGCGGGACGAGCACTCTAGAAGGAACCTTACTGAGCTCCTTCCTCTGCTGGAAAACATGGGAGACTGCCCACAACCCGCCTGAGGTCTGAATGCAGGCGTGTACATTTTCTCTACCTTTTGTTTCACAGACTTTTGGACTCTGTTTTCCCAAATCATCTGGGCAGAGCACTCTGGATATGCCAAATCTCCAGGCTCCACTCTTCCTTTTGTCAAGCTTATTATAAATAAGTAAATTGACTCAGGAGTTATTTCTGTAACGACGGTGTATGCCTGTGGCATAACAAAGGCTACCTGGAATCTCTTTTGTCAGGAGGAAGGAACGTTAACTCCCACAGATCCTGAAATGTGAAAAACACTGCGAACACCTTATCTTGGGTTAATGGCATTTCCTATTTCTTTAACACATCCTAGGAAGTCTGATGGCACAGCAGCGCTGGGGATTTCAGTCCCAGCACACCACAGTCACACCTCCAGCCACCTCCACGGTGCCGTAGGGCCAGGCAGCACGGAGCTACCCACCAGCAGGAGACGAGCTGCAGAGAGGCTCTGGCACGTTACTCGTCGTAAGGCACAGGGCGACACGCGCTCAGCTGCTGACTGACGGGCGCTGGAGCCGGCCGGATGAGCCCGGATGAACAAAAGCAATCCCATTTTATCAGCTGGTAGTTTTCTAAGCAGAGCTGCACTCTGCTGGCATCATGGAAACTCACTCCCCTGGGAGCTCCAGCTGCTACAGGAAGACGCACAAACAAGAACTTGCAAGCACGCTGCTCTGCTAGGAAAACTACCACTAGGATAAACACGGGTATTGATTAATTTCAGAGAGAGGTTTTTAACTTAAATGCATGGGCTTGGAGCCAACAAAGTGCAATGTGCACGTATTTTCCACAAATGTTTTGGAATAAATTATTGAGAAAGCAAAGATCATTAGTGGGTTTAATCACTTTTAAAAAGTACTGTCTGGTTTCAGAGTTTGCACCTAAGCTACCATTTTTCACGTGTATATGTATACATGTAACATGACAGATGCAAAACTTCTTCCCTTTAGCAGGTCCATCAATCAGCTCATTTTAAAGAGAGAAACACATCAAAATACAAAGTACAGAACTTGCATACCTCTCTGAAATAAGAGTACTTGGTGTATTTTTCTATGACAGATTTTTAATAGATTCCTTAGACAATGGGCAGAAAACACAATAAAATAATGCTTTAAGACAGAACTTATATAATGTAGGCATTTTAGCTTCTGTGATTGTATGTGTCCTATGAGCTTTATTTGCTATGAAAGGCAAACCTGAAAATATTTTTCCTCCAAAGAAAAAATTAAAAAATAGGAATTGTAAAATTCTTACCTTCAGGAGGTCAATTTCTTTAATGCAATCTTGCCTAGCCTTGGCATCCATCATTTCAAAGATCTACAAAGGTAAAAACAGATTAAAATGAAATAACAAAAACTAAGAACTTACCTAAGAAGAAATCAGTCTTTCCTCCCTCACTTTGTATAGCCTCTACTTAATGAGTACACATACGACTCTCAGATCAAAGAGAAACATTTTCTTTACTTTGAAACCACTCAAGTACTAGCAATAAGGTAAAATTAATTGTAGAACCTGTAGGCAATATTCTAAGCAGCAGACGAAACCAAAGATACTAGCTTGCGAATTTTCTGTCACCATTTTCAAACAGCATTTAGCTTCATTACTACTTTTTCACATGGTAAATAGAAGACAAACTTTTTTTTCCCATTTTAAATAACACTACATAATACTTTACGCTGAGTTACAAATCAATACTGCTGGCATGAAAGCTTTTCTGAAATTCTTCTAAAGTCTCCAACAAGAACAGGCATTTTTTTTGTCTTGTATTTCAGCACCTGAGAGCCTGGCCACTGAGCAGCACGCCCAGGTATCGCCAACACCCGGCAGCGGGGGAAGAGGAGCCAGCACCGCCACCTGCCCCTCCTGCCCTCGCCTCCCGCGGCTGGTCTGCTTGAGGTGGCAGTCTTGTCAGTGTGACCATGGCCATCAGGGCCTTGTTCTCTCCCACACATGTAATATAAGTAAACCTTTTGTATAAGGTAAAAAATGAAATTAAAATTAAATATGAAATTACACTGCTGTTACTATTACTGCATAACTGTGATTTATAGAATTATATCAGATCAGATCATCCAGTGGTCTCAAACACTGAGCTCTCAACTTATAAAACATTTTATAGCATTATTACTGCCGACAAAAGAACACACTTCTCAGTCAGATACCGCTTTTTAAAATCTGTGTAGACACCTAAAACATTCTCATTCTACTTGCTAAACAGTAAGGCTTTGAATTTAAATGCTTACCTGAACTTTCTTTAATGCCACAGGTTTTCTGTCCAGAAGACAAGTTGCTTTGTAAACTTCACTGAATTGTCCTCGTCCAATCTTTTTCTCTATCTGAAAGTCTGCCAGCGTGCAGCGGTATGGGTACGATGTTAAATGTCTCTGTTCAATTCAAAAGAAACGCAATCAGTGAGCTACAAAAAGCAACAGTAAAAACAGAAACTTGCATTCCCAAGCTGCCTCCTGTAAGACCCCACGCTAGCAGTCTGTAAAACTAATTGTGTGCAGGAGAATAAGGACAGAAGGCAAGAAAGACAAAGAAACCTGGTGTTGGTAATACAACAGGCAGCGGAGTGGTCTGGCTTTCCTTTCCTCACCTGCAATTTGCTTTGTGCACTCCTCGCAGTGCTGTACCGGAGCGGAGTTAACACCTCCAAGTGCACATGCACTTGTGCTCTCGTTTGTGAGGTTCAGCAATTTATTCCAGGCTCATCAGTCCACAGATAATTCTGACCATAAATGCATTAATTTCCTGTAATTTGTTAGTAAGCTGAATTAAGTTAAATGACTTTTCTAAAAAGGAAGAAGTCTTCCCTCCCATCTAAGTAGCTAACGAGCCCCGAACTACCATCTCCCCAGTCGCACACCCTCATCAGCTTTGGCACCTCGGGAGGTGTCGATGCCTGCTCGGGAGCAGCCTCAGGTGAGCATGGAGCCGGGCAGGCACGGCGGCACGAGGCTCGGGGGCTCTAGGGACTGTGCTGCTCCCTGGAGCCATTCCGGCCTCTTCTGTAATTAACGTGACCGCTAAACAATTTTTGAAAAAAAATTATGAAAATAAATGACAAAGTTGTTGTGCATGCCAAGTAGACTATTTTTAAGCTTCAACATCTTGAGCCATTTCAGAGTTCCCACCAAAAAACGCAAAAAGCAGTTAGCCAAGTACACAAGGGAAGCTGTGGGGACAGTTTCCCAGGGATTCAGCTGTGGTTTAAGTTGCATCTTCAGCAGACAGCCCCAGCGAGCGTCCAGGAAGAGCAGGCCACAGAGGCTCAGGGAGGTGACTACTGCTGCTACTGTAATTTCCTAACCCAGAGGGCTGGGAATGGAAATAAGATTTAAAATGAAAGTAAAGCTTTCAGTCCAGCAACTTCTACCAGTAGTACATACAAGCTGGAGTGACGATGTCTTACAGCGCATATTTCTTACAACTGAGTTTGAATTTCTTTCATTTGCAACAGAAATAAAAAGTATTACTATTCAATAATGAAAAAGTATCAATCAGATATTTAAAAAAGCTTCTAAATGTAAATGTATGTGTGACTCTGAACTACAATTGTCGTTAATTGGCAGTGGTTTTATAAACAAAGTCATAACATTCAGTGCTATTAAGCAAATTCACCAGTAAAGCCTGCTAAGTAGTCATTTCTGACCCACAGACTGTATCAATCAACTGCCACCTTTACAGCATCTTCGTCACAACAAATAAATCCCCGCAACAGGACACTACTGTCATGCAGGCACGCTCAAGAAAAAAGATTAGGTTTTATAAAGGGTTTGGGCACAGACCCCCGGGCAGGCTACCACGTCCTGCTGCTGCTGCCTTGCCCGCACCTCGGCAGCCAGCTGCCGTGCCGTGCCGTCCCACGCCGCCCCACATCCCGAGAGGTGGCCAAATCCAGATCTGCAGCCCTTAGAGAGAGGAAGGACCCTCGCGGGGCTGGAAGACCAAGACTCAGGAACCAGAGAGCACAGAAACGCGAGGCTGTCGTGTCCCACCAGTGCCTGCTAATGGAAGAAGGCGCGTAACTGGGTATTTTGCTCCATTGAACTGGTCACAATCTCTCTTTGCAGAGATTTAATAGACAGTAATACTCATCAATATGCAAGGCAGTAATACAGCAACACCCATCTCGTGCCAGGAGTGCTAACGCATCAGTTTTCCTGCATTTTTTGCACGACGAAGCCACAAGCAGAATGTCTGCGCACAGTATTTGTTCACCTTGCGTGGTAACTAACCAGGAACATCGCCACGTCCCAACCTCTTCCATACCAATTACTAGGGAACTTAGCTGAGGTGTCCAGCCACATCGCTTCAGCTGGTCAGAACAAAGGCCTTAGCACACAGAACTGAAAACCACTTTTTTCTCATTAAACCACAGAAAGAAATAAAAGCATTCCCCTTAACTGTGCACCTCCTCAGCCAAGGCTCTTCTTGAGCAGTAAGAAAGTCTGAGCAAAAGACTTTCTGCCCTGGAGTTCAGAACCAAGGTAACACTTGCAGTGTGATTTTGCGATGCTAGTCAAGTGACAGGAGCTATGTGTGTGTCCCAAGCACTTCTGCACGGTTAACACATGAAGTCTGCTTGCCTTGCTGGAGTTAATGCCGGATGACGACTGGACACCTTAGCTGATATGTTCTGGCATCCTCCAGGACTACAGCTGCACATTTACATATGCAATGACCTAGATTTGCATTTGCTATCACAACCTATCAGACCTAATTAAAGTAATGGAGCTTTCACACAGGCTAGATGTTTGACTGCAGAACAAGCCAGAGAGCGTGCCCAGCTTCGACCAAAGCCCATCGGGAGGCTCCCTGCTGACTGGGGCAGTCCATTTTCCCACACGTCTGCTTAAAATTAACCTTCCCTTGTGCTTTTTTGTACTTAAACGGAAGCAGGAAACTCCTACAAATAGCGTCACACATTTAGCATACCTATGAAATATCAACCTCCTCAGAAGAGCATCCCCACAGACTGGCCTTACACACACCTCACTTGTGTCACGACTTATGTCAGTTTCTGCCTGTATGAACGCAGGAGAACCCAGCTACCATCTCTGCAGGGCAAGCTTCAAGGTCCAGGATGGAGCTTACAGGACAAAAAAAAAATAAAATAGGAGGGGAAAAAAATGCGAATCACAAGAAATCTGAAAACATTTTGGCAATTGGGCTGTTTGCACACTTCGGATCGCAGGGCAGCTGTAGGAAAAGGACAGTCTGCGAACAGCTCATTTTGAGACAAAGGCCGTTCTCTTTATTTACACAATGAAGTCCCATTCTTCTAGTACTCCATTAAAAAAAAAAAAAAAGTCAAAGATTAAAGTCAATTAATTCCTCATTCACATAAAGAGGCTATTCATTTTTCAGAAGAAACACAGACTATTCCAAGAACAAGCTATTCCGGACAACATCTCTGGCATACATGTCCTCTTTTAGATGTAATCATTGATGCAAAAGCAAAAATTTCAAAGCTCACAGAAGTATGTGGTGACGGCCTTCTACAAAATACTTAAGGGAGAAGCTTACCAGAACTTTCAGCCTGAAAATCTGAGGTTTTACGAGGTTCTGCAGGAACAGAATCAGCAAGGTTTTGTAATACGAAACACAAAACAATGCAATAAAAAAGTTATTTTACCTTGCATGCCCCTGAGTAGATACACTGTAAGAACTGAATTAAAGCCGACTAGGAACCCCTACATAGCAGATTATAAAGCAGCACAAGCAGTTGCAGAGAATGACTACTAAAGAAATTCCTTGCCATATACGTGCTCTTTGCTATAGGCTGTAGCTTCCACTCGTGCTTCCACGTTTTCAGGGATGTCTGTTACAGTGCCACCAAATATATCCTGAACTGTTCTCCTGACTGAGGGACTTGCTCCTCTTTAAGGAAAAGTGTCTCCAACATATTGATACTCAGCAGCTTACTTGGCAAGGGAAAGTCATAGCTCCTCTGCTCTCGTGAATGCAGGTCCAATAAATCTATCAATAAACAAATAATTTTCAAATAATAAGGGGAAAACCTGAGCAGTGCTGAGAGAACTGCCCCCGCAGCCCTTCCTGCAGCCATTAACTGGTGTTTCAGGGAAAGGCCAACGCTGAGCGGTGAGACCAGAAAGGCCAGTAAATACTGACCAGCCACAGGGCAACGCCTGTACGACTGCTTCTCCCAGAGGTATGGAAAGACAAAAAACAAGCCTGATTAAGCCAAAAAATGGGACTGTTCACCGCTAATTAATGCTCAGGGTTTATACATTGCGCAATGTTGATTAATAATAAATTCAATTGTTTTACTGCTGTCTGCTTGCCATGTAGGAAACCAGCACTGGTCATCAGTCTGCACAAGTGGCTACAAGGCTGCACGATGCTTAATTATTTTTAATTAACCAAAAAATTGTGAAAGATTGGTTAACCAACAGTTAAAAAGTCAGACACAATCTTTAGATACCAATAAAAGCATCTTCCTGTAGAGCCATGAAATGAAATATTCTTCAGAAGAGTAAAAACATACTCGCCCAATTAATTTTCTGAAATCTCATTAAAAAATTTAGCCTGACTAAGTCATACACTTCTGACCTGAATTTTAATTATCTTCACGCTGGATATAAGTTTTTTTTTCTGATATTTGCAATGCATCATTAATTTTAAAGCAACTGTTTCCTTGCTTCTAAAGTGCATACTTCATCTGAATGACATTTACCGTAAACTAATTTCACCTTTAAAAGACATCTGTGATAGTAGATGGAGAAGCTTCAGCCCCTACAGTTGAACACGTACACATTATAAGCAATGATTTACTACGAACATCGGTGTTTCAAACCTTTTTACGATGTCCCAAATTGTACACCCATCTCCACTCAACGATGCTTACCTGAACAGAATTTTGTATACTTTGAGGTTGGAATTCCAGTGTGAATTTATGAGAACACTTAGAACAGATTGATTATAAAAAGAAGAACTTCTGGGCTCACAAGAGACGAGGAAACTTTTAAAATATGGATTATCCTTCAAACGGGTAGTCAAGTAATTATTGAAGAATACATCAGGTTTTTCATTTGGAGGCTTCAAAACCAGACTACACCGTTACTGTAAGATATCCTTAACCTGAACTGTCACCGAGAATTTAAAGCTTGCTGAAGAACTTGGCTTGAATTTCAAAGTTTTAACATCTCTATCGACAGAGTTCTCTACTAGTTTATGAAGAGGACAGAGAGAAATACCAGCTTGAAAATAGCAGACCACATATTCACAATTCATATGAACACAGAATTAAGCTAAGCACTTCAGAAAACAAACTGCAGTGTCTTCGCTGCTCGATGTTCCAACCTACTTCGAATTGGCAGGCCAAAACGGAACTGCCATGAGCAGCTCCACTGCTGGGATGTGCAAGTATATCAGAGGAATGTTTAAAAGCGAGTTATTAAGTTTATATAGAACGAAAACTACATAAAAAATTACAGCTCCGTACTTCATGTCACTGGTTTATTCCTCAATAACTTTCCCTTCTTATTGCTGTAAACACCAAGTGTCTCTGAGATGTCAGTGACTGACGCTTTCACTCAGGACATAACTAGAATGCGTTGTGTGCCTTGCTGACGAACTTCTTCAAGTCAGGGAGCCAGAAGCTAAACTGTGATTTTATATTCATTTACCCTAATTAGAAAACTTCCAAATACGAAGCACTGCTCAGAACTATCTTCTTCTTACTAAGCTTCAGTAGCTAAAGACAGGAAGAAGAGTCTGATACCCTCGCTCATAGCTCCACTAACAAGTTACCTGGCATCGAGTAACTTCTTGTTGATACCTGTGAAGCAGAAGTAACACCTCTGTCAGCATGGAAAAATGCTTTAGGAAGCCGTGCAATTACAGGAAAAGCTTCAACTGGAGGAGCAGGCGCGTGCATTGGTCTCTGTGGGGAAAGGGGCCAGCAGGAGGAGCGGGCCCTGTGGTACCGAAACCCCTCCTGCAGCAAACACCCAGGCTCTGTCTCTTCTGCCTTCATCCCCACCACGCACGGCAACTTTGGTCAGATTTTCCTTTCCAAACCCTTGTCTCATCCACAGACTGTTATATAGCATGCCTGCGCTGCTTACACCCTCAGAAGAAAAAAAATAATGATGTAATCTCAGATTCTTCCAGGTAAAAGTACCAGGAAATTAAAAATTATTTATAATTATGTTCCTGCAAAATGGAAAATCAGAAATATGTAATAAGCAATTGGATCATGTCATCAGCGTACCGTGGCCTGCCCTCTGAATGCTAGAGTTTTTTTGTTAATTTCTAAAATGAATTTGCTGAGCAGGGGCGTTTTTCTGGTAGATCGCATACTTTGTCATTTGTCCACGTTCCCCCCTCCCCTTTGTATCTTAAAACAAAACAAAACAAAACAAAACCTTCCTGCAATCCTCATTCCAGACTCGATCATTCTCAGAACAGTTATAATACTTCGAGACCTCCATTAACACAACTTGGTATTAGCAGAGTGGAGGGGAGGTTTCACTAACAATGACCACACAGCAAAACGAGCCCACTCAGCATCAGCAGAGCAGCAGAACACAGATTATTAGCTACTAATTACACTTAACTATGTCATTACAAATTCTAACATGTGCTCCAAGATGCCACGAATGTATCTGCTGCACAGGAACACTTCCTAATCTTGTTCATGAAATAATTACTGGGGCTCTATCCTGCCAAATGAGGCAGTAATTAACCCTAATTGCTCAAAATGCAACTGGCTAATTCTAGGAGATTAATCAAGGGGATTCAATTATTATTAAATGACTTAATATGACAAATTGCTACATTAGGAGAGGGGAGCTCTGCTCCATACACCGTGTTTCCCAAGCAGCGCTGTGTAACACATTCATTGTCATACCGTAGGTGTAGGCAACTCGTCGTTTTTGCAAACCCTGCTCTGGGTTTTGATACCGCCTTCCTAATGACCATTTCTTGTTCAAGAAACCTCGAGCATCGCTGGCCTGCACAGCTGGAACAACAAATTAACACCCACGTGCCCTCCCCGTGGCAGTGTTACGCCACAGTTCCAATGCTCTTCTTTCTAACAGCTTTTCCATGGCGCTTCTTATTCACTTTTCAAAATACATACTACTGACACTCATCTGGTCTGAAAAACAGCAAAACACTCTGAAAAATTCAAGCTTTCAGAATTCATGACACACAGATTTCATGATTACAGTGAAGGTCTCGCTGTCATCTGATTACAGGTCTAACCTCGTTTTAACACACTGCTGCAGAAGGGTGGGAAGGGGAAGGGAGAGGACCCGCTACAGTGTAAGCTGATGACACTGTGGACAAAATATACTATGGCAGAAATCTTCCAGAAACCCTCAGGAAATGAAGTCAGAGAGTCTGCAGTTTCACGTAGGATGAACTTTCTTGCATTTTGTAACTCTCTATTCAGCATTTACTATTAATCTATACAAGGAAAGAAAATACATATATCCTCCTACATTCAAGCACCTGCCTTTTCTTCAAGGAATCACAGAGAAGAGAAAGCCAACAGTCCATGTTTTTATAAGATGTTTTAAAAACACTTGATTTAAGTGAAATTTAAAGTATTTCCTTTGCCTCTTATCATCAAAAATCGGATTCAGGAAACTGCCTGGCTGGCAAAATCCCAGCCTGGATATACCCTACAACTGCCATAACTGTGCTGTGAACAAAGGAAAAGGGAAAAAAATCGCTAACAACTCCCCACGCTTCATCGAAGGCAGGGGAGAAAAGCAAAGAAGGGCCGAGGACAGCCCGCTTACCTGAGGGTCGTGCTGGTAGTCCTGGCCCGGCAGCTTGCAGAGCGCGCTGTTCTGGTCCCCCAGGTGGTGCGGGTGGTTGTGCTGCCCCTCCATGGTACCATGCCAAACCCTGCCTCACTCCGCGGGAGCTGCGAGCAGCGAGAGAGAAGGCTCGTCAGTGCCAACCGACACGGCAAGCAAAAACTCTTCCTAGGGGTGTGCCCATAGGCGGCTGTGCAGCAAGAACTGATTCCGCCCCCTTCTTCCCCCCTCCGATGGGCTCCGCGGGTAAGGGGAACGCGGCAGCGCCCACGGGACCTTCGCCGGCCCCGACGCTCCCGCACGGGGGGCACAAAGCAAAGAACACTCCTCGGCTGTACGGAATTCCCAAACAGCCCCTGCCTTGCCTGCTTTTAAAGCGTCCCAGGCTCTTTGGAAATCTGAGGCACGTGCAGCCTAAAGGCCATACAACACCAAGAGAGGCTCTTCCCTAGGTCACGTTTGTTAAGTTCCGGTTGAGGGTCTGCATCTTCTGATCTTCCACAACACATCTCACAACCAACGTGAACCCAACCTTCCGTGCGTTCTTCCGGAGATGGTAATAAATTATTCACACAGAGAAAGCCCCTAACGTCCTTTGTGATTCTTACGCACTTGTTAAATTTGGAATTAATAGTTCTTCTTCTATTTTATTATGTAGTCAAGCGAGAGCCGTGAAAGCTAACAAACCTTAACTGATTTGCAAAACCAAAAATTATGCCCACATTCTGCTCAGGACCAGACATGCTTCATGCAAGCCTGTACTCCATAAACCCAGGTCTGAAACTGCGAGAAGGTCACTGACGAGCACACACGAGGTTCCAGCTCCCCGCTAGAGCCACTGGCGGCACAGAACTCCAAAGCTGGTTCATTGCTTTGGACAGGGACAACCCAAAAGCAGCACGACTTCACCCGTGCTCCGTCTCCCCCACCTCAGCCTAAAGCCATTTTCCTGCAGGCTCAGGAAGCAGTAGCTGCAGAAACATTTTAGATTCAACCAGTTCAAAGTGTTAGTTATCCCAGGAGCAAACAAACAAACAAGGGACAATTCCACCGATTATTTTTTCTAACTTTCTCTACTGTCCAACAGAATTTCCTACAAAAATTGCAGAAGTTAAAGGCTGCAGAAAAGAATCTGGCAAAAAATATTGGATAGAGAGCTCAAGGAAAGCTTGCGAACAGCGATGGTGAATTTGGTTTTGCCACGATCCTTCATTTTCACTCCAAAATCACCGTGCACCTTACAGAGAGCACTTCAGTCTGCTCTCCCCCTTTAAGCGCAAAGATCTGATTTGGGAAGTTCGGAGCCACAACACAAATTGAAATTGAACCTTCATTTGTGCTGCTGGTGGCACAGCTGGCGAAGAGCTGTGAAATCCAGCACCTGTAACACGAAACTTCCAGCCATCGCATCTCGCATCTACATTGAATCCAATTATTTCACAGTATGACAAGATGAGGTTTATTCCGAGCCGTACAAAACCAAGCAGAACCCCGCGGGTAACAGGGAGAAGAGAAACAAGCCCTCGGAGGCGGGTGTTCAAAGGCTGGAATCAGGCCTAGCACACACCAAGGGGAAGCACTCCGAAGGGCGGCAGCCAGGTTTTGTTGCTGTTTCAGAAGCAAAAAATAACAAAATAAACAAAGAGAGAAAACGGAAAAGAAAAAAAAATGAAATTCCCATGATGGTGGAATGAGGCGAAGGAATTTAAGCTCCAGGCTGGACGGAGCAGGCTCCTCGTTACCGAAGCAGGCTGTGGGACGGGTGGGACCCAGAACAGGGCAGCAGGGGTAGGGCTGACCCCGCCACACGCCCGCTCCCCCTGGCCCAGGGGCTGCAGCCCCTCGCCAAGCCCCTCCTGGCTCAGCACCACCTCAATGGGCAGCGCTGCTCCTCGAAAACTGAACCCCAAACTGACCCGACAGCGGTGCCACGTCCGAGCCAGGCTCGGGGACGCATCCTGGCTGTTTTACACTCTGAAAGCGGCCCCTGAATCGCTGGCACCACGCTGCTACACCACGCGTGTCTGGGGTCAGGATCCGGCCCTGGGAGCAAAGCCAGTCCTCAGCATCGAGACCAGAACAATCACATACCAGGCACAACGAACACGCTGACGTCCCCTCCCCTCCAAAGGATGTACGCGTGTTTTTTGGCTGGCTGAACGCCGTATTTCAGAGCTGGTTATTATCGGTGCAGGCTCCAGGTAAGATCTCCCTTCAGAACCGCCGTGCTGCCCTTAACGGTGACGAGAGGCGTGACGGCGACAAGGGGAGATTCAGTGGCCAACACAAGCGTTTTCAGAAACTTGTTTCGGGAGTTTTGGCAAGCACTCAGTGAACGAGCACAACCTGATCTCATTAGTGTATTAATAGTGCACGCCTGGCATCTGAGCAATGACTAATTCTTAATTTAAAATGCAAAGGTATTTTAAATATTTGGGGGGCGTGCGGGGGGAGAGAGAAAATACGATGCAGAAGAATTTCTATTGCAAGTTGCGCTTGGTTCCTCAACAGTTGTCGGTGAAGGGGGCTTTTAGCTCCGGCTTTCCAACGCCAGCTACCACACCGCGAGCACACGGCGCTGGGCAGAGAGCGGGGAAAGGCTGCTCCCGGTCCTTCGGCGTACGAATGCTCACTCTGACAAGCACTGCCTAGAAAAGAGGTGAAAGTGGGGATGGCTACCACGTACAAAGAGACAAATGCAAGGGTTGCTCTTAGTAAAAGATGTTTTTCCAAGTCAGTACAATGAAACTCCAGTGGAAGAACCACCAAGGCCAGGCCCGATGGGGCTCTGAGCAACCCGAGTTCGTGGAGGTGTCCCTGCCCGCGGCAGGGGCTGGAACAGGGGGGGTCTGTAAGGTCCCTTCCAGCCCAATCCCCGCCATGATTCTGTGAAGAAAGATAATCACTGCTAGTGTGACACAGCTTGATTTTAACATTCCTCCTGTTTCAGGTGTCTGTAGATTCAGAAGCAACAAAGGTGGACATTTAAAAAGGAAAAACAGGTCTCTCAATACCAACATTAAATTCTCCAATGAAATTCCTACCTTATATTATACTATAACTAAACTATACTATTATTATTCATTATTTTAAGAAAGGTCATTCACTAAAGGGAGAACGTAACACGTGGTTTTTTAATTTTTATTTATTACTAAATCCACAGGCACACAGGATGGGCTGCTACAGAACGCGGGCTCCGACAGCCACCCTTTTTGCCACTCATCACCCAAGGAACTCAGGAATTTCACATCCGCAGCCTCAAGACAAGAAGGCACGTCCGTGCGGTGCGCGTGCAGTACCTGCAGCCTAGCTCCGGTCAAACTCCTTATCTGCTGCCTCAGGACAGGAGCGGAGCCCACGGAGAAGAGGCAGTTCCAGCTGAACATGAGAACCCCGGTCATCTGATCACACGCAGACCCGGGACGTTCCGGGGAGCACCGAAGCTTTTCGGCTGCCACAGGGAAGCCCAAGGTAGGGCTGCGAGGGCTGAGACAAGGGGAAGGCAATGAGCAGCTCGGCACAGCCCAGCTGCCACGAGCACGTAGGAGAATTTATCGGGCGGCGTGTTTGGGTTCGGGCACCGTTTGTTTAAAGTGCTACAGCTGGAAGCGAGGGAAGAGGCAAGAACCAAATATCAGCTTTGAAAAGAGATCCGCAGGGCTCACATGACAGCCGCCCGCAGCCCGCTGACACCTACGGGACGGCGTGTCCTGCCCCGAGCTGTCAGCTCAGCTATTCTGGGCTGCTGGCAACCGCGGCATAGGTAGGCTGGGGGATCCTCGCCAGAGGCCCTGCAGACAGCACAGGGACACAAAGGCACCCGCGTTGCGCAGTGGAGCCCGACAGAACACTGCCGGCTTTGTGAGAGTCCCGTGATTTGTGCATGAAGTTAGCCCATGGATTCCAACCATCGGCAACACTTCCTTGTAACTAACGTAAGCATTTGCGGGAGATGTAGCGTGCCAAAAGCCACACGTTCGTTCCTTTGAAAAGGACTGGGCTTCTCAAAGTCATTCACGTGAGTTAAAACTCCCACCTTGTTCAGGCTGCCGGGACGGGGCTGGCAGCACCTGCTGCACGCCAACCACGCAGCACCACGTGCGTGTGGACCACGAGCGGCACGGGGGCTGACCGACGTGACAGCTCAGCTTCGTTACTGCACGGAACGCCTCCAGAACTGACGCTGATATTAACTGCTAATGAGTTCTCCTTACTATTCTTCTAGGAGTTGGAAAGAAGGGAAAAAAAAAGTCAAGAAGATTCTGGCAGCCCCTGCACTTGAAGAAAATTATTCTTACACCTAGTTTTTGGGTTACATGTGATGTGGTTTATTCCTTAATTAAAGTTCTTGACTAAGAGGCAGGGCCCAGCATTCTCACTGTCAGATAACAGCCGGAACATTTGTCACACCTACACCACTTCTGCAAAACATGCGGCGTTACCCCAGACTGGACACCAACACTAAAAATACAACTAAAGTGAATGTACAGTGAATGTGCTTTTACGGCACGCGTATCATTTTTTAAGTAGCAATCTTTAGCAACAGCCAATGCATCAGCACCTAGAACCGGGGTCTCCACGCGTAGACCAAGAAGCTTCACCCTCTTGCCCCCTTCAGTCTCAGCCCTGCCTGTTGAGGGAGAAATTTTACTCACAAGTGGAGTAACAAATTCATTTCACATACCACTTTCCAGCAGCAACAACACCATTGACACAATATAGCATCATCAAAAATAATCAAATAGGGAAGAGAAGAGCGACTCCGAACAAAAAACCAAGCAGTCACAACAACACTCCAGACTGGGTCTCACTTCCTCGTTATCAAATTCAGGGAGGAGCAGTTGCAGACAAATAATTGAGGGTTAGGGTGTTGTGGTTTTTTGTTGTTTTTCATTTGTTTGCTTTAAATCTGTTTAAAACAGCCAAAGACAACAGTAGGAAATAAGAAGTCTTTGAATAAGCTCGCTCAGCACTGGCACATTTTCACTTTACATTGTTCTGGTTCTGCACTTTCATTTCTCAGTTGACAGGCTTTTTATTATGCTTCCAAATTTCCAAGGAAGCTCTGCGGTGTCAAACAGTTGCAGACTGGGTCTTGACCATGACAGTAAATTAAAACATATTTAAATTGCATGAAGCGTCACATATCTTCCAGAAAGTGGATAAAAGAACTGGATCCTCACCTGCAAAAGGTATTACAAGAACAACCTAACAGCTTTTTGACGTTACTATGAATACATGTATGAGATATTCAACTTGAGCAAGTCCTCAATAACACATATGCCTCAAAAACCCACTTATACAAAAGCAAGGGTTATATATGATTCAGAAAATCTCTTGCAGCATTTTCCAGATTTTAATCAAAATTCTGGGGTCAATTTTAATTAGCCAGATAAACTCCAGATCGCTTGGCTTGGCTACCAACCAATGTAATAACTCATACAACAGCAAAAAAGTCACCATTTCAGGTGAGTTTCTAACACCAAAGCTTACAATCACACCTTGCTTTTACCTGTGCCACCTCTGTGCTACAAGAGGCAGGCTGACCTCCCTCTGCACCAAACACCAAAGCACCTTCGTCATAGCAAAACCAGAAGGAACTCTCATGAATACAGAATACACTGATATTTACAGTTATTAAGGTATTGCTGCTTAGCTGTACGATATAAAAAAAGGCATGTTGCCTTGGAAAATGCTTTTGGCTTTCTGGCACAGGGCAGACACCAAGGCAGCGTACAGCCACACAAAAAACGGCAGTCCCTATGTAACTGAATGCACTGCCTGTGTAAACATCTGCAGGGATGTCAATGCTGCACAACTGCTTGCCTGTGCCTGGGCCACTGGGGAAAACAGTTTCTGAAAACAATGGAAGGAAGTGAAAGACTTCCAATTGAACCAGCGTCCTAAATAAATAGAGAAATATTTGAGAAAAGGTACCTGAACTCGGCCTAGAGCTGCTTCGCCTCACCCAACAGGCCTTAAGTTGGGAGACACACATTTTGAAACCAGTGCGCCAAAAGCACTCAAGGTCCCATGAAGTTCCACCTCATTTTCATTCGGTTTGTATCTCAGCAGCTTTGCAGAGAAGTCAGCAGCTCTTCAGGAACTCAGGAGAGATTTCGGAGCGGAGGGGAACACAACAAGGCCCAGGCGGGACGAGCGCTTTGCTCTCGCAGCAGGACGTCAGGCGGGCCTACCGCCCCGGCCCTCCGCTCCACAAGGGGGTGGGAAGCGCTCAGGAGCGGAGCAAAACGCACTCAGACCAGGCCCAAGCAGGGCCTGAGGCAGAAAGGCCCCAGGCAGCGAGGGGAGGCACCACTGCCGGCCGTGACAGGAGCCGGGCAGGTCGGGCTGCACCGCGCTTCGGGTGAAGGCCCCTGCTGAGGTGGCCTCTGTAACGCCCTGCAGCTCCAGCCCTTCCTCGTACACAGGAAAACCACTCTGTGGAATGAGCTCTGGGGCTTGGGGCTTTCTGCTTTGCATTGCTTTCAGGGCAGGAAGTGGTGCAAACCTGGCCTCCAGGAGCGTCAGCATTCCTGGCTGTGACATGGGGGCAGCTGTGCCCTTCCTGGACACATTACCGTGCTGTTTGTACCTCTGAGCCGCTCCAATGCCCTCAAATATCATGATATATGTACATACCTATGTATGTATGTGCGTTTCCACTCAAGTTACTCTGCCTCTCACAACCTCCCATCCCAAACCCCAGCGCAGCAGGAGGCAAGCCCCTCTATTTGGGTACCTTCTGTATAACAAAACAAAAAGCCGAGCCTTACATCGTTCCACAAATCCACGGGTTGTTTAAACACAGCCACGTGCATCTCTTAAACTACTGCCCCGACTCCCACCTCTCAACGCACACAGCATACAGATGAACTGTGAACACGAGCCGCTGCGCCCGAGGCAGGCGGGCTGCCGGTCAGCTGGCAGAGCCCGGCCGTGGGGTTCGCTCCCAAAAGGATGGAGCAAACAGAATAAACACAGCCGCATCAGAACGCTTCCTTCCTCTCTACTGCCCAATAATGTGCTCCCTTGCTTGCTCGTAAAATAAATCTGTCAGGATACCGTATGAGATTACCTATATATTTAAATGATGATCTTGGCTGATGATTACATTATCGCTGCGGTTCAGGGTACGTGCCGTGCAGAAGGCAGTCCAATCCTAGGAGAGTATTATTTTCGAGTGACTTTTATTGTCCATTATCTTACACCATCTCTGTCACAGCCGTGATGTCTGGTAGGAATAGTTCACAACAGAAATATCTCTGTCGTTAGTATTCTCATTGCAATTTAGGCAGATCAACCTTTAAATCTCATCCATCATACTGAAGAGCTTTGGCAAGGCAAGCGCAGTAATATATGCTTCCATGCAAAACCTAATTACAGGCTAGGTTAAAAAGCCTACCCCATCCCTTCTGCAGTGCAAGGTGACAGGGAGTCCTGAGCATCCCCGCGTTTCTCACTCTCCCTTTTTGCTGGTGGGAGTGCACAACCCGTTCATTACAGCAGACTGATTCTGTCTGGCACATGACAAACTTACTTGAACCTAACAATTAAACTTCTGACAGCGTTTCCAAAAGCAGAGAGTATTTACTGTAAATGCTTGACAATTTTTTTCCCTCTCTGCTCATCTCTCTCAACAGTCACCTTATGATGACTGGAAATTACCATACGCAAATAGCAGCCTAACATCCAAAAAAGCCTCATGTTAATGTGAAATACACACCTGCCAACACTGAAAATAAAAACAACCTATAAATACAAATGTTAAAGGGAAAAGACATGAGGAACGCCGCTGAAATGCGAGAGACGGGAGAGAACGCAGCAAGAGCCGAGGTAAGCAAACAGTTCAGTAAAAAAATGTTCAGAAAGAGTTGCCTGCAGAACGTGCAGCTGGCTGGAACGCTGCTGCGGCGGCGAGGCTGCCTACGGCCACCAGAAGCCGTGCCGAGGAAGGACCGTGCATTTTTTCTTACTAACAGCTCCAGATCGCAGTAAGGGAATCCAAGCAAGAACTGTTACGCAAAGAGCAGATGTATCATCAGTCAACAGTTCAAGAATTTAGGCTTAATATTAGGAAGAAACTGTATCTATGCATACACACCAGCAAATGTAATGCAGCATGAATTATGTACACGTGCAAAGCCCGAGAAAGCATAAAATATACGGACGCGTGAACAAACTCTTAAAAACAACATTAAGATCACCCAGTTACACAACTTCATTAGATTTAGTAATTCCATCCGTGACCAAAGGGCTAATATACCATCTAATATAATTTTATTCATCCTCAATGACATAAGCTCTAAAGGACAAATGAAAACCGGCAGAAATCAGCCTTCCTTCTCTTTAATATCAGGGAAGTCACAGCCTGCAATTTAACTTATACCTGCAATTTCATTTACAAAACCCTAAAAGGATGAGGATGTTTGTAACAAATTGACCGCTACCTAGAACAGAACCAAACTCTTCTCCCTGTTCAGGCATGTTCCATTTTACGAGTGCTGAAATTATTTATCGTGAAAGCAGGTGCAGATGGGGTTGCCTTAAGACTTTATGCAAACTTTTTGTGGAGAATCCCATTTGCACAAAGTCTTAACAGCCAGTAATGGAGTGCTGGCTTCTCGAAGACCCCAAATCCACCAAGAATGTTTTAGCAAAATGGCTGAAAAGCCCTAGAGCTTTTTCATTTTATGTCAACAACTGATATTCATTAAACAACTGCTGTGACAGACACTGTAATTCACTGTTCCATACCTAGAAGCAAAATGACATTAAGTCAACAAATTTTAAGCTAGTCGGAGCCATCTCACTGCGGATGTCAATAAAACAAATGCTTCCTGCCAATAATTAAATATCCATGTCAAACTTTTCACTCTCCTTTAAATCACTCTACATCCAGTTCGGGTCCATATTCCCATTTTTAGCAGGCAAGATCATCTTTTTCAAGTACGCTATAGTCTAGTTTGGCAGCAAAGCTAGTAAAAAGTCTTGGAAATAGCAAGGTCTCTGTCAGTGTTTTCCCCTTCTCAACTATGCTACTACACCTGAAGATGTTAGTGGAGTTAAGACAGTGAATCTGATAGAATGCTTTTTATGCCCATGACTTGCACTCATTCTCGCCACCAACCAGAAAGGCAGTTACCAGCTTACTTCTAATTTTGGTTCGAAATCTCTCATGTTCCCATTGTGTTTTTCTCCATACATCATCTCCTCGATGCAACAGCATCAACGATAATTTACACTGCCCTTACGCAGATGAGGTCTGATGTTGTCCCCTATGGCTCCAAACACACCAGCAGCTGCTGAACGATTTATTTCTACCTTTTATTTGTTCCTTGTTCCTACTGATATTATTTTCTTGTAAACCATCTATTCTTTTTGTGGTATGTAACATGGACGTGGAAGACAGGTTTAATGTGAGGTTTTTGTTTTTAGTGCTGTTTTTTTTTTTTTTTTAATATGTTGTGAAATCCACTTCTTAGAACTCGGTGCCAAATCAAAAGATATAATTGTTTTTAAGTCTTCTAAATATACTTTAAATGCTACGTAGCTCAATCCACTCATTACAAGGGATGGTTTCACATGGCTCCTATTAAACAGTCCTAGGATCGATGCCAAGGCTACTTGGTGATTTACAGTTACGACTAAGTAATCAATGTGACAACGAGATAAATGTTCCTTTTCACCAGCCTAACCGGACTAGTCCTACCTCTTGCTTCCCCGCACGGAATTTCCTCCTGCAACACCATGTGTAAATATTTACGTGCAGTGCTCCTCCTATCTGTAGATAAATATCAAATACGCATTTAAAATCAGAATTTAGTACGGATGGCAGTCAGCTGCATTTAAACTGACAACAGCTCCTTTGAAGACAGATAATACTGTAAATACAGAACTGCAACAGCAGGCTGCATTTTCCCCCAACTAATTTATATTCTTCTAGGCGCGATTTCGAGCCTTCCAAAAGTATTCATTTAATTCATTTTTACAGCCTTTGAAAGGGTAGAGACAGACCTCTCAGGCCACTACTAGCGTTAACGAAACACGTTAAAAATAAACACATACTAAATCTACCTGGAATTTTACCGTATTGCTTACTAAGCATGCAACAACACGCTTACCTTTTAATTTATAATGCAATAAAGCTTTCAAGCCTGAAGCCAAATTATTTAAGAACATTTCTGTTGTCCTTCTCAGAATTCATTCATTTCAGATGAAGGAAAGATTAAATATAGGCTGGAAATATATTCATAACATATACGTTCACAGAAACTGCCAGACATTTTCACATCATTAAATCACAACTGAAATAAGTAACACCGCACGCAGCCATGAAGCGTGCTCTGTCTGTACCCGTAACGCCAGCTTCGTTATCCCGCCGGCTGCAGCCTCCCTCCTGCATCGGGGGAACAACCAGCCATTGGCACCGAAGCAAGCAAGCTTACGGCTCTAGCAGCAAGCTGACAACCTACACGTGAAATACAGCCAGTTTCCACTCTCAACCAACACCCAAAGAGCCCCTGTAAGAACAAAGAGCCAAAATCTATGAGGGAAGACCAACTATTCCCAACCCACGGGGAACACATCCGATTTCTGCCAATCCCTGAAACACGTTCCCACCACGCACAACGAAGAACGCAAAGTATTTCCTCAGTTCACGTCAGATGGGCTCAAAATCCCTGAAACCTGCCGTAGCCACCCTGCTCACGCAGCTGAGCTCTACAGCCGTTAGTTTGTGTCTGTATAGCCAACAGGGCTACCTCAAACGGAGGGAAAAGGAACAGAGGAGGACATTATATATATATAACATATATTTATGTAGGCCCAACTTCAAAACATCAGAACAACAGCTTGAAGTATTTACATTTCTCATAATCAAAAGTAAGAGGAAATGATGCTGAGAATTATGCAGCCTAGCCAACGTGGAGACTCGTATGATTCAAATCCAAAGGCAACTTCAAAGCCACCTCGTAAACCCTCCGCACGACTCGCAGAGCAGCCAGATGCTAGCGCTGCAAGAGCTTCCCCGCATCTGGATCCTGCGAGCAACAGCCAAACGGAAGCAGAAACTCTTCCCCGTGTAAAAGACTTAGCATTTTTCTCCTTACAAAAATAGCTACATTAGAAACACGTTTGTATCATTCCTCCTCAAAAAATGCCAGGACGACTACTATCGTATGTTGCTATGAAGTGTCTTATCTGTACTAAATAAAACCATCGGTTTCCCTACCCGCTCCTGGAACCAAGAGCACAGGTTTGGGTTGGCTTGGTTTAAGATTCACGCGGCTCTGCACCTCGAGCACCTCCACGGCTCTGCCCGCGAGGCCCCTCCATCCCCTCTCCCACCCGGAGAGCAAGATTCACGCACCAGTGCCTTGCGAATCAAGGCTGCGGGGGGAAACAAGAAAGTTCTGTTCTTTGTGGAGTCTGCACAGCTACTTTTATTACTTATGTTGATGACAGACAGGGTTAATGACGCTCTTGCAGAGAACTCTCCCTTTCCTGGGCTAAATGCCCAAATTCTTTCAGGATTCACAAGACTGTCTGTTTAAATTGGGTCCAATTTTTTCTCCTACAGAGGCCTGCACAGAATGTTCTGACAAGAAGCTGGGAATCAGCCTTTTGAGAAAGCTCTGGCTAAACGCGCAAGCTCTGTGCGAGACAAAAACCATTCGGCACTACGTTCTGCCCCGCGTTTCATTATTCTAACAAGCCCCACTGCTGAGGCATAAGCCCAGAAGAATCAGCAGATTACTGAAACCCATAAAACTGCTGTCCTGCCCGCCCCACGCTTCTTTTTCTTCTTTCATTAAGAATTTGGGGGAGAAGTCCTGAAAGTACTAAAAGAAACCAAAACACCCAGCCGAAGCACAGAGTGCAATTTAGTTTTCAGCCATCTATGAACAAAGCAGAATGTAATTTTCCAACCATCTTGAATTACCAGTTTTTAGCAGTAATTATGCTGAACACACCTCAGAATACCTGCCGTGGGCCCGCTCGGCAGCAGGGACAACTCTTCACCATCAGGCCCTTGCAGAAACGCCAAGATTTGTCGCAGGGAGGAAAAAATATTCACAACAGTTCAAAATAAGCTGCAATGTTTTATCAATATCAAAGCAAATGGTGTTGAGAGCTTGTTAATACCCGTGTATAAAGCACTGTTTCTCATCAAGAGAAATAATTTTTTAAGTGCAACAAAATCCAGGTGAAGCCAACCCCCAGCAGTGAGATAGCGACACAGCAAAGCAAGTGCAAAAGCAGAAAAAGTCAAAATTAAATACACGGACAGCAAAGGAACAAGTTGAGCTGATGTGAAATGAACCAGCATAGAGAGCTAGTTAATAAATAAATGAACAAATAAATGAGTAACGATGTACCCAATTCTCTGGAAAAAACGTGAGCCGCTGGCGGGACAGACCCAGATCAGGAGCTAGGGAACCATCAGCTCTGCTGGGCTGACAGAATACGGATAAATACAGAATTGGTGCCTTTTGGTGTGCATGCGGAAGAGATTTTTACAGCAGTCATCGGCTTTTCACTGGCTAGTGACCAGTAGACACTTGGAAACGAACCGGGCTCAGTACGTGCCAGAGGAGCGTGAGCAACACGTCCAGAAACATCTCCCTGCGCGGGGGCCAAACGACACCCCCGTGCCCTTACTGGGAGAACCGGGCAATGCCGGTCATCCTGCCTGGCTCGAACCAAACCGTGTGCCAGGTCCCCAACCACCTCTCCGGTGAGACCACCGTCAGGCACCCGTCTCAGTATGGCCAACGGGACCCCGAGGGCTCCAAGACTTAGGGAACTGCATCTTCTGCCACTGCTGCCACAGGCGGTTGGTGACCGCCAGAACCCCGCGCCAGCCCCCGGTGGAGGCAAGGTGGGGCGAAAACATCTCACCTGGCTATCGACATTTCAGAGGAGTCAAAACTTCAGTGTGCAGCCCGAGCTCTAAATCCCTGCTAGACTTAAATACGGCAGCAAAGAAAAGCTGGTCTTCTTACCGCTCCTAAATCCTGATGGATTTTCTAATTAACTTGATTAACCCATCTCGCTCACTTCTCAAACACCCGTTCAGAACGGCCTCACAAACAAGCGATTTCTCAGCCCTGCAACGCGGGGCTTGCAGGAGAGCTTCATAAATCAATGGGGTTGAACTGAGGTTAAAAAATGCATTTGTGGCCAGCACAGAAGTCGGTGAGGAGGAAAGGGGAACCTGGCGCTTCGGGGAGAGGAAGAATTCCGGGAGGGCGAAACTGCCACGCTCAGCAGAGCATCCAGGCACCTGAGAGCCCCGTACCTCACCCCATGGTGACAGCATAGAGGAGAAGCTACTGAGAGCAGAGTGTGGAGCAGAATTAACGCCACGCACTGGGTGCTTGAACAAACCAGCCCTGGCTGGTACTGCTGATGACTTAAGGGTAGATAAAAACTTAAATACGGTCCGGTACAACGAACTGGAGACAGCCTCCGAAGGGAAAATACATTCCTCGTATCATCCAGCTGCTATTCTCAAACTCATTAGTGCCATCTATGTCGCCAATAAAACGAGCAAGCTGCCGTTCAGGCAGGATGGGACCCCGCGGACCTGGGGAGAAGCCTGCGGGAGAGCAGCGCTGGGTGAGCGCCTCGCTGCCCCCTCACCGGTGGAAGGGGAAGCAGAGGCAGTGCACATCTGACCTTCCCTCTGAAATGAAGCCTTTGTTTCCGTCGTTAGCCTTTTGGCATTTTGTTGATCCACAAGCAAATGAAATGTTGAGGGGGTTTGTGGAGGAGGAAGAAAGAGGCTGAGAGGGAACACCACAGCGTGACGTGCTCACAAGGCATAACCAGCAACAACAACGTTCAGCTGAATCTTTGAAAACAACACGTTCACTGTGTGTTACACCAAAAATGCTACAAGGTCTGCTTGTCCACGGCAATGAATCATGGTTTACATCTGGGAAGAAAGAAAAGTGCAACGAGAAATCAGGCTCCTCAGGGGATTTATTACATTTCACAGAGTCGCCACAGACGCTGAACCCTGCTTCTGCAGAAGCTGCACCTCGCCAACAGGCAGAACGGCGCAAATGAAAGCCCAGCAGATCACCCTTCAGCACTCCCAGGCTGCAAGAGGAAGAGCTCAGTACGAGGCTGCTCGGCCCCTCCGGCTGCACCCACCCTAGACCTTCCAGAAGATTCCCCACCCTTCTGCTTCTTCGAGAGCTTCGATTGCTGGCGAGCAGTCGGGGCTGCCCCCAGAACCAGGGTTTCCCAGTCACCACGATCTTCGAGACGTCCCAGCGAAAGGAGCGTGGACACCAGCATCAGGGGACGCCGCCGTGCTAACGCTGGCGGCGAGGGGAAAGGCAATCTCAAGAGGACAAACTGGAGCGCAGGGAGATCAGCTTTTCCAAAACCTGCCCAAAGCCCTCGACTCGGGCAGGTCTTCGCTTTACAACTGACGGCTTGTGCCAGCAGCCTCGAGCCGGCCCCCCCTCCTCGCCGCAGCACCAACGCCTCCCCGAGAGCTCACCAGCACGGCGATGTTTGACTTGCAGCCATCAACGGCCGACCAGAGATGCCCAAACATCATCTGCAGCAAGTGCGGCTTAAGCAGCTGCGGCGTGATTAACGGCCTTTTCTTCAGAGGGCCGCGGCGAGTTCTCCCCTCTCCCTCCATTAGCGCCGGAGCACAAAAGCTGCACTAAGTCATCGCAGTCACTGGAACGTACAAACAGGGAGGCTCAAAGAAATCCCAACAGGTCACGCCGTAAATTATGGCATTCCGCAATATACAAAGAAGCGAGAGCAAACACAGGTAAAGAACTGTACCCACCACTGTTTACCCTTGGATGGTAAAGTTCTTAGGGCTGACATAGCGTTATAAATTGAGTAATTGACCTGCAAGGAAGTAAGGAGCTCGGGAGAGTTAAAAATTACCCTATAAATACCATAAAGATTAACAGATTTGTAATACCCACCCAAGAAGCACTTACTCTAAGTAGAATGATTATGAAAACACAGCACGAGTATTTACTACGTAGCACCGACTCCAGTATATACAGACTGCCACGAAAGGCAGCGCTGGTTCTTAATATAGTGACAGCTGAAAGTCACCACTTAGATTTCCCTGCTGATTAAAGGGTAACGAACAGACACACGCAGCTCTGACTTATTTGCTTCTTTGAGACACAGTCGTGTATTCTGAAGGACCTTTCCAAGGCTTTTAGTTGCTGGTGTTCTGGCTCAGCACTTTTAAGTTTAGCACAGCTGTTTGACAGAAGGTCTCGTGGAACACTGACGGCGCAGGGGAACGAAAGCAGAGCTTCCATGACCAGAAGAGGGATTTTCCGTGTCCACGTTGGCTAACACCTATTTCAATCCGAGTCCCTACCACTGGGAGAAAAGGGACCTTAAATCACCTCCCAGGTTGTTCTCCCCATCTCCTCACCGTCATGACACCCGTATGCCCCGAGGACCAGAACCCACCAGACTCTCCTGGAGTCCTGGCAGTTCTCGGTGCTTCTATGAAGAAACGCAAAACGCTCCAAGGAGGAGAAGAAACACTCCTCCTCAGGATGGCAGAGAAACGTGTCCGCGAGGCTGCGGGCAGGGCAGAGACGTGAACTGGAAACCCTCAGAAGAATCGCACTGAATGCACTGTGAAGCAATCCGCCCTGCAGACCAGCGTTCCCCAGCTGCTGTTGCACCAACTACAGCAATTCCCATCCCCAGTTTAAAATTCACGAGGCTAAGGAAAAACTCCCCGCAGTGAAGCAGGACGAGGAGGCCCGCCGGCCCTCAGCGAGAGGGAGAAGGGGAAAGTGCATCTCCCTCGCCGCCCCGCACCGCGGCCAGCCTGGATTCAAGGCTCCGTCCCAGGCACACCGGGAGCCCTCGGCAGGCCGCGGGGTATTTCCCGGCTCGCAGACCGGACGGCAAAAGCAACCGGAGAGCGGCGCCTGTCACTGAGCTCTGCAAAATGAAAGACTTGCAAATCCTCCCAGGGCGTGGAGCAACACCTGCTCTGTCAGCAGGCTGGGCCGGGCGCGGGGTCACGGCCCGTATCGGCTCGGTTTTTGACCCCTGCGGAATCAGGGCGCTAGGTGAGGGGCCACCGGTCCCTCGGGATGGGGGACGGAGCCACGGGACGCCCCCAGACGGCTCGGGCGAGGCGGGACGTGGGGCTGAAACGCGAGACCGGGACCCCTCGGCAAGGTCCCTCAGCTGTCTCCCGGCCAGGCTGCGGCGCCCCTCTGGGGCTGCTGACAGCCGCTCATTTTGCGAATGGCCGCGCAGCACGGAGCTTCGTCGCCCCCTCCTCGCTGGGGAGCTCCCACCCCGCAGCGCCCAGGTGAGCCACGCACAGAGCCACACTCATCCGAGGCGCAGAGAACAACGGTGTCCGGACCCCTGCCCCAGGGTGGCATCAGAGCGAGAACTGCTTGAAATTACGAACCAAACCAGAGCCCAAGGGAAGGACAAACTGCCCAGAGGCTGGGAAGGGGCTGCTGCGTGCTTTGAGCCACCACGCGGAGCACGCGTCGTGCGCGGGGCCCACAGCTGAAGACCTGAGCTACCCAAAGCAGAACACCAAGAAATGGAAGAGCTGCCACGGGGCTGTGACACAGACGCTAACAGGCCAGGAGAACAACTGATGGTGAGGAGACAAGCGTAAGGGGAAAAGCTGCGTGACAGCTGCCGCCACTTTTTCAGTTAAAAAATAAAATAAAACCAAACCACAACCCCAGCATCTTCTGCACTTTGTGATCAGGCGTGCCCGAACAATTTCCGTGTGTTCTACGCTGTCACCGTGTTCTTGCTCCTGGGGAATACCTCGGTACCTCCGACCACCCCAACTTCTGATCCCAGAACCAAGTTGTGCACTTCTGTGCACGACCTCCATTCTCAGAACAACGTCAGGCATCACTTCTACCGTCTCAAGATCTTTGCTGAAAATGCTGCATTTAACAAAATCATTAGGCCTTTTATGTCTGAGCTTTTGGGGACTTCTCTGCTCTTGGACCGTGAGTGGACTGCATGGGTCTGCTACATGCGTCCTTGAGAGCTCCCAACTACCTGGTTTTGTTGTGCCAAACAGTACAACAACAGGACAGCCAATGCCACTTTATATAACAAAATGCAACAGACTCCGAAGAAGTAATTCATGAACTGCCTGCAAGTCACTGGAAGGGAAAAACACGCAGTTATCTCAGTGTCACCGCAGGAGAAGGAGTCTCGTCGTGCACGAGGATTACACCGCCTTAACCTGAGGAGGGGAAGATTAGAAAGCAGCGTTTAAGTAGATTTAGAATTCCAGGACGTTTTTTAAAAAAAAGAGCCCAAATAAATAATGCATTCTGACTTCTAAGCAAGCATTTGTGAGGTTTCAAGAACGCTTTGGAGTATGAAATTCCTAGAGTTTCACTTACCCCGCCTGCTTTCAAATCGATACTGTCTGCTGTCAGTTCACTGAAACGCGTAACAGGAAGCTCAGATTTGACTAAAAGGTGGCATTACGTTACTGCTGCTTTTGTATGGAAACCTTTTTAGAAGTAAGAATCTAAGGGGAAGTTTTTTTTCCTCTCCATCTGCGGCAGACAGCTGTTCACTGCCTGGAATCTGTGGCAGCAGACACTTAAAGTAGCACCAAGCCGAAGTAAACACTTCAGAAAGTTAATTTCTTTAATTGTACTGACACCGGAAAAGTGTTTGATACTTGCCACGTGAGCAATCAGATCATCTCATTAAGCACTAAAGCTGAACACCGTTGTAATTGATTTTATTTTAAAATGTATTTTAATGAAATATTTAAAATATCCTGAAAATTTTCAAAAATATGTTTAGAAATGTTAACGCAGTTCAGGAGACTTCTCGTGCATGCACGTCAGCGTGCAGCACGTCCAGATGTTCAAATACTTAGCACAGGTTAGAACTCGAAGTAATCTTGATCCAAGCCAATATGCATATAAAAAAATAAGCCGAGATAGAAAGAGACCTATCTGGCCATAAAAAGATTTGACAGCTTTACAGACTGCTGCGTTTGGACCGCTATTAAAAGCGGCTCCCCGTGGTCTTCTGCTTTTAAATAAAACCTAGCTCCCGAGTTCTACAAGTGTCCGCTTAGTGCCCTGCTCGCGAGGACCTCGGTTCTCCCGGCCCTGCCTCGATTCTCCCGGCCCTGCCTCGGTTCTCCCGGCCCTGCCTTTCAGCCACAGCAGCTCCACGCCGGCCTCAGAACCGAAGGGCACCCTCCCCAGTAAACCTGCCAGACGTTTTTAAGCAAGGGCTGAGTGTTCTCTCTAATTCAGACACGCTGCAGCAGTTGCAACCTGCTGGGAAAAACAAACAAACGAACCAATGAGCATGCTGTGCTTTTAAAAAGCATTTTCTTAAAGTCTAGATTTTGCATGCAAATTTTTTGGCTTCTGTTTCTCCCCGCCACCCCCCTCCTCTCGGCACCTGAGCACCCGTGAGGATCCCACAGCCTCCCCGGGGAGCCGCTGCGCTGTGCCCTACCAAAGCCAAGCTGTTGGTAGCAGAGGCCTCTCCTCGTCTCACCGCTGCAGGGCCAGGACCCGACGGACACCAGGCACCTCCGCACAGCCCCAGGACACCGCGGTGCCCGTGAGGGCTGCAGCACTCTGCACTGCTTTTGGTGTCACTGCACTCATACAGCAGCGCTGTGACTTTGCTCACGCCAAAGCACTGCGTCGTTAAAACCTGTCGCAGCATCTCCGAACGTGTCCTGCAGAGCCTGAGCTGGCACAAGGCAGCGAGCCGTGCTTCCCAGCGCTGGGACGGGGTGCGTGGCAGCACAGCCTCTTGAGCCCCGGGGAATCCAGGCTGGGGGATCTCGGCTGCTGCCCCCCGTGCACGTGCTGGGTGGGCCCGTGCCCCTCTGGGAGGAGCAGAAATCGCCCTTGCAGCAGCACGTTGAGGGGTTCAACACAGCCTGAGTTTTCTTTTTTGCTTCCTCAGCTTCACCCCAGCCCACCCCACGGGCCAGGCCTGGCACAGGGCAGGGGCAGCTCGGCAGCAGAGCCGCCCCGCAGGCCTCCCCCTCCTGCCCAAGACCCCGCGCTCGGGCCCTCAGCTCCGCAACCACAAGAACCCTCTGGGTCTGCTTCCAGGGCTGCAAGAACCTTGCTGGTCCTGCTTTTAAGCTGGACACGAAGACGCACCACGCCATTTCCTAACAAAACCTCTATTCACCACTTCTTTAAGCACAGTTCTGTGCCCAAGCATCACAGCCCCCTTCCATCCAGACACGCTAAATTTTAATACACTGAAGCAGTTGGTAAAGTAGCCCAGCGTCTAAAATGAAGTTCCAGGTTTTTTGTTTGTTTTTCCATTAGCTGGAGATAGACAACCTACATGGGTTCTTTGCCATGAACAACCCCTTCTAACAAGAGCATCCAAGAGTCAGGGCGGCAAAGGCTAAAAACCACAAGTCCGACACAACGTGCGTTCCGGAAGGCCTGCATCCCAACGAGGCCTTCACGTAGGACGGGGCAAGAGTCAGGCCCCTGGGGTTATACTGACGCCCGCTTTCATCATTCGTTTGTTGGCATCTTCCTCCGGGGCTGCCTCTGCCCTTCCAGCAACTCGTGACAACTCGTGCTTTAAATTCAGAACAAGTTAAGTTGGATTCTTCCTGCCTGCCCCGCTCGCTGGGTGCTCCAGTCCTGTGCTGCCATGTTGTCTATCTACTTTTCACAGCCTTAAGTTCAATGTATTTGGCACACATGAAGCAGGAAAAGGTGCGAAGTGCATTCACTAATTCATCCTCTGCACAGCTACAAAGTGTGCTCAAGGTGCGCGGAAAAACTCGCCTCCATTTTACAGCTACAAAAGTACAGGTCGAGAAAAAAAAAAAAAAAAAAAGTATTTTTGGCTCCTATCCCCATACGGAAACAAAAATTAAAAAATAGTCATTTTACTCTGAGTAAATAATTGCTAACAGATGAAAAAAGAACTGCAAAAAGACCCAAACACCGCTTTAAAGGCACTGACTGAAGGAGGCCTTCAGGCCGACAGCGAGGTCTGAACAAAGCCAAGCAGCGCGGTGCGAGACAAATCTCAGAATCTCCCACTATTTCCTCTGGCACAACCCCGATTACCATGAGAAATGAGAACACACGGCGTAGGCTCCATATTTTCAATACACGTTTGAGCGTTACACATTGGTATAAGACCTTTCGGGCAGGATCACAGCAGGCGAGTACTAAAAGAGTCAGTTTGCCCCCGTGGGCTGGGAGTCCAGGCTGCAAAGGTGCATCCAAACACCACGTCCCGTGCCTGCCCTGCCTTATGAAGCACGAGTTTGTCAAGAGAAGGGTTCGCGAGGAGCGGGGAAAGGCAGCGAGCGGAGGCGCGTCCTGTGCCAGGTGCTGGGCACAGCGCTGCTGTCCTGACAAGTTCTGCCGGGTGACAGCCGCCACTCGCGCCCCGTGCCCACACCGCACTTCCCACGGAAGATGCTCCTTTTCCAC
>CM021781.1:10227257-10319400 GCA_011076525.1 Nettapus auritus | reverse complement strand
CCCAGCGGCCGGTCCCGTTTGGTGTCTGTCGGCTCGCGTCCTCCCGGGCCTCGCCGCGCCGGGACGCGGCGGCGGGCACCAGCACCGTGCGGGGGCCAACCGAACGGGCCGTGCGAGCACAAGCGCGGGAGTTGGGCCCTGCTTGGAGCTCCTCCACCCGAAAATAATTCGGTTTTTTAAAAATCGATCCGCTGACCAAGGCCATTCGGTCCTGTGAGCAGCTGGCGTGGAGCTGGTGATGGCTGCGACCCCACGTAACGTAACGCAGGCACACGAAGAGAGTCGCAGCCAGCCCCGTGCAGACACAAAGAGGGGATCCCCGTCTTTGGGACAGGACCGATCTCGTCCCCTTTGTCATGGGCCTTTTTGTGTTTTCCCCAATTCCTTCAGACATCCCAAAGGGAAAGGCTCTGCTCTGCACCCCTCACTGTTGGGCATGGCCAGCACCTCCCCGCGCACTGCGGGCAGCCTGCGGGGCTGCTGCGTCCCCTCTGCCTCACCTGCGCAGGGCTGGGGGAACCAGTTACCTGTGGCGCCTGGGTCCAAATAAGTGGCTTTTGCCAGCAGACCTGCCTCACATAGTTTGAGCTCCTACGTCCCAGTTCTGCAGAAGCCGAGAAGTCCCGGCACGTCCTTGCGCAGGTGGCACTGTTTGTTCATCAGAACTGCCTTTAGGAAAACATTCTCGCTAAAGCCGTGCGGCCTCTGGCATCCAGAGAGACAAGAGAGCCGCAGCAACTGTTTGTGGGGTATTCGGGTTGCTTTGTACGATCTGAGCCTATCCTTTTGAAAACACCACTAAGTTTTGTTTTTGTTGTAAAGTTGTTTACACGAAGCTAACATAAATTTGTGCATCCAGTCTGGGTGAATATAAACACGATCCTTGCAGGGCCCCGGGTTTCTGATACGCCTCACAGTTAAGACGCTGAAGTCGATTCCATCTCCCTGAGCAGCTCTGATAGCGTAGATTTTTCTCTCGAGGGTGCAGATGCCTGCACAGCTATGCAATGCTTCTCACTAGAGACACAGCAATAGACACAACAGATGGAAACTGAGAGGCCACCTGGTTTTAAAGCAAATCATATCATCAATCTATCAGTACAAAATCTGAAACATGGGAAAGTGCTTAGGGAAACAAAATGAGTTCAATTCTCTTTTTTTCCTCCAAACTCAATTTTCTCAAGGTCTGTTGATGTGCCACTTGCAAAAACGCATTTCTTTCTCTTGAAAGAGACTGCCAGTGGATGGAGGTACAAGAACTTCCGTGTTTTACATCAAAACAAAACAAAGAGAAAGAAAAGGATCTTTTGTTAGGCTGCCAGCAGTTACTGTCTTGCTATTCAGAAAAGCTGTTTTCAAAAATCTGCTACATTCTTGTGCACAGCTTCACGATCCAGGTTTTTCACTGCTAAATTAGACGCACCAGACAGAATTACTTTGGATTATCAACAGCAATTCAGTTAAGAAAGAAAATTAAATTTCCTCAATTAAGTCTTGACAGAAATAGGCTTTCTTTCATGCAGCGTGCTGTGGTTCTGCCGCAGTCCTCCTCCAAACAACCCCAAAGCGAGAACTTCCAGAAGATGTCTGCGTTTTTCCTTCCCCGCTCTGCCTCTGAAGCTCTCCGGGCAAAGCTCCCGCGGTCACAGCCCCTCGGGTCTGGGCCCTGCTCTGCCCCGTGGCCTTGAGGCCACTGCGCTCACCCACACACAGCCACGAGCAGGCCACCGCAGCGCCGGGGCCGCGACAATCAAACAGGTACGGTCCCTTGTTTCTTGCGGGGGTGAAGGTTCCCGGTAGCCAGTCTGTGTCTGGAAAACCAGAATGATCTCAACCCAATTCTTCAAGGATTTTAAATCAGCATAGAGTCAATGGGATTGATTTACCTTATTCTGAGCGCTACATGCGACTGTCACCGTGTCCTTCATCCCCAGCCCCCTACGGACAAAACCCTGGCCCTAGTGGCTTAATACGTGCCTATTGTCCCGTTTGTTATTTTCCATTCTTAACAGCACCCACTGTGGAGACTTCTGCTAACGGTTATTTTCAGAAGATAAAAAAAAAAACACCCTTCTTCCTCAAATGAAGCTTGCAGGGCTTGAAGAGCTTCAGTTTTCCAGCAGTGGCTGGCGGGGATAGGCTGCGAAGTCTCCTCTCCCCGTGCAGGGCGGCAGCACGCCCTCCCCGCGCGCACCGCGTGCAGGCTGACTTTCGCGGTGTGTCTGCAGCCTGCACGCTCGCTTCTCAGATTTCTGTAAGGTTCGGGTCCCAAAGGAAGCATTAATGCTAAAGGAATGCATACCAGCGTGTAACTAGTCTAAAAGTCAGTACGAAATCTCTCCAACAGATTGCTCGGAGAAACACCTCTTTCTTACCGCGCTTGAGAGCTGCAGATTGATCTCGTGAGCATTTGTGCAACGGTTTAGTCTCAAACCGGTAAGGGTGCTGCACAAAGAGAGAAAGGGAATCGAAGCAGATTAAAAGGCGCTGGTCCTGGGGAAGATAAGCGACCCGGAGCTGCCACGTGACCCCGCGAGCGCTCCAGCTCGGCCGCCTGCGGATCTCATCAGGGAACCAGATGTGACCAGTGGCAGAATATCCTGCGCAGCGTGAGATCTGGAGTCTGTGATTGCCATCCAGGAAAGGGGAGATGGGAAAGTATGATGGAGAAAATGTCCTTTTTTTTTATATACAGAGTTTAATTGCTGAGAAGAAAGACACGTTTTCTTTTAAAGAAGAAGGGACGCTAGGAAGCAGGCTGAGGAAGGTGTCTGGAGGAAGGAGCAGAAGCAGTTTTTGCACCACAGAAAACCTCACGTCACTTCCTCTTTGCTGGTGGCTGTGCATTTGGAAGTCCTGCACGTGGAGATTCCGCGGAGAGGAGTGGTGGGCGCCTTGTCTCAGCCCCAGCGAAGGGTCTGGAGCTGAAGCCCGAGCCCTTGCATTTGTATTCAGACAAAGGCCAGGGAAGCGGCGCAGCAGCAGAGCGCCGGGGCGAGGCCCCCAGCAGCCCGCGTTGCCAAGCAGATGGGCTGCCGTGTTCTCAATCAACTCCAGTTTTTAAGGTCATGCCTAGATAATGAGCGTCACAGCACTCAAGCCTACAGATCATGAATATATGGATGAATATTGACTCACACATTTGCCTTTCTACAACTCCGTTCCTGTAACTTCCCCTGCGCCCCAGAGCCAGCACGTCCTCCCTCGTGGTGTCTCCAAGCCCTCAGCACCTCCGCCTGCGAGCTCCTGGCACCGTCCTCTCAGGAACGTCTCAGCATGGAGGGAGAAAGCAGAGAGGCCGGCCAGTGCCGGGCACAAAAGGGCTCCTTCAGCTGGACCTGAAAGCAAAGCCCCGCAGGAGGGCAGCCCCTTCCCCAGCTGCAGCCCTCTGAGAAGCCCTCGCCACCGCCGGGGGGTCGCTGCTGCTGAAACCCTCCTGGAGGCTGTTCTCGGAGGGTTGCCCAAGGAGTTGTGCACTAAGGTGCTTGGGCTCGGGGTGAACCCAGACCTCACCTGAGGCCGTCAGAGCCAGCTGCCGCACTGCTCCGTCAGCGACGGCACAGCCGCGCTGCTGAGTCTCCGTTTTCTTAATGAACTGTCTGAAGCCAGTCCCTGTTTATACAGTGCCTCTGGTTGTTAGCAGTACTTGAATGCCTTCCCTTACTCAGCCATGCTGCAGTTCTCATTTTTTGTTGCAGGTTTGCTTCCTCGGTTTCATGCGTGAAGAAAAAGAGAAAGAGGAAAAAGAAAAGAGGGAAAAAGAAAAAAAGGAAAGGGAAGGGAAGGGAAGGGAAGGGAAGGGGAAAAACAGAAGAAGGAAAAAGAAAAAGCAACTGAAGCAATTGAAGCCAGATTGAATGGCTGTGGCTTTAACAGTGCTAGGCCCTTCCCCTGTTTCCCTGACATTCCTCCTTGTGACCCCTTCCAAGTGTTCTGGGCGAGTTTCGCAGGAATGCACGGTTAGGCTCCGTCTCCGTGAGCACGGGCTGTTATTCGAAAGGAGCTGGCAGAGCCTCCCGGCTTTCACAGCCAGATGTTACGAGTGTGACCCTGCCAGAAGCTGCATGCGTGCACCTTCCCGTTCCCAGCCCCTTGCGCAGGGGATATTTTCTGAAGGATCTGTTCTGGGTAATGCGTTTGTGATTTGCTCTCTTCTTCACTTCTCAGGTCCGCTCGTAGCATCGGTGCTGTGTCAGTTCACAGCCAGAGGAAGTGGGATGCATTTTGCCATGAACTCCAGCAGGAGCAGGACAGCGTAACAACATGGCAGGACTTTGGGGTCCTGCTCCTGAGCCAGGACTCAAATTGCATTCAGTGTTGTGCATGAAAATTCAGAACAAAGGAAGATTCCTGCCACAAAAAGCCTGCAGGTAAGTTTTACATTTCAGGCTATCGGTATGGATACAGAGACAAAAGAATGCAAATGAAAAATGAGACGGTTCTGGTGCAATAGTAACAGCTTTTCTTCCATCTTCACCTTTCTCTACGTTCCTCCAGCTGATTAACAGAGATAGTGATACCCACACCCAGTCCTTTACAATGCAGTAATAAATCACTGCACGCCGCATGACAACTCCATCACCGTAACTTCGCGTCCCACATGATGCCTGCTCACAGATCTAAACAGTCTCAGTTTCAGCCAGCCTTCCCCTTTCTCTTCTATTGCTTTTCATAGTTTTGTATTAAATTCTAAATTTTGCAAGACAAAACCTTTGTCCCTTGTAGCAGCACACGGGATTCCCGACCGCTGTTACACTTTGAGGAGCTACTGCCCTAGAAACACAACACGCCTCAGAACGAACGACTTGGCACCTCGCTTCACTTATCCAGCTGTAGAATGGACATTGTTCCTCAAACGAGCAGAGGTGGAGGCGGAAATCATGAAGCTTACATCTAATACCACTTTATGATCCCAGGAATCAAACGGCAAATTTAACCTTTACAATAATATCACGAAAGGAAGTTGAAATAATGGCGCGGCACAGCTCTTAATGTTAAGGTGCTCTCTGTCCCTCCAGTGAGAGGTGCTGCAGAAATGCAGAGCATTATGTTTATTTATTAATAATCCCGCAAAGAAATTTTCATGATCGCCACTGGGGACTGCCTGACAGGTGACACAGGCGACCTCCTGCCAGGAGTGACATCTCTCCCCTACAATTTACATTCTCTAAATGATTTGCGATCAAATTACTTACAGCACAGATCAGCCTCTCCCCCCGCTATTCACTCGCAGCACCACATTCAACTGTTTGTTCCACAGAACCATAAAAATAATAATGTGGAAAGTCAGCGCCTCGGCTGCCACGGCATTCCAACACGGAAACGGCACGGTGGCCAGCAGATCGATTCCTGCTCTCATTTTCTCAGGCGCTGGGATTTGCATCTGGGGGAGATGCAGGTCGTTGGCTTGAAAAGAGCATTCGGAGTTCACATTCTGATTGCACAACCAGATAAACAAATGAAGCGTCCCAATTAGAGGGAAGAAAATAATCAGCCTGCAGCGTGGGGGTGCAGGGACCGAAAGGACCGAGGAGCACACGCGTTTGGAACAGTGAGAGGACAAACCCCCGGTATTTACCGGGCGTTAGGGAGACTGTAACCATCAGTGGCAGGGAACTGGTTAAGAGAATATTTTAAAGGTGCAAAGGGTCTCCCGACCTCTGCCACTGTCAGTTCTGTCAATGGGCCTACCGACGCCAGCGGAATAATTATGGCCTATATTTAGATTATGGATGCATCGGGCAGGGTGAAGGTTGAACATGAGGAACATGGTTGTTTGCAGTTCATTAGCGGTGGGAGCAGCCTAGGGTGGGAGGAGGGCACTGAACTGGATTCATCCCACCTGGAGTGCTTGTGCCGAGCTGCATAATGTCAGGGAAAGAGATCTGATTATATGTGGAAACAAAAGCAATAAACAACCGTGTTCAGGGTGTCACACCCGGCGAGCCGAAGAAAGGAAGGAAGGAAAGAGAGGAGAAAGCGAGACAAGCCTCTGGCTCTCGGCCACCTCATTTCTGTACGAACGAATGCAGTGGCCACCGAGAAATTGGCTGGCTGGAAAATGCAGAAAGGGTGATGCGAGCCCTGCGAGTGTGGTTTGTGGTGGCTGTGCAGGATGTCTCGCTGTATTCTGAGCTGACCGTACCAACCCGCGTGCCTGGAGTGCTGGTGATCGAGGGGAGGCTGGGCTCCCACAGGTGCTGAGGTGTGCTGTACTGTCCGCCGGACACGTGGATGCACAGCAGTGACACGGGGAGGGTTGCACAAGCAGGAGCTGGAGATCAGGGAAAAGGCACAACCCGTGAGCTTGGAAACGCTGCGCAGTGACTGGGCAGGACGCTGAGGCTGCCACTAGGACATAATCTTGGTTCTGACTGCTGGAGGAAAGAAATGACACAAGGTAAAGGATGCAGAAAGCAAAGTGGCAATGCAAACAGCACGGCCACGGCTCCCTACAACACGATTAAGCAAACCTAGGGGAGCTAATACTGCAAATACCGCCCAGGTTAGGTTGTGAGCTTTCCTTTTGCTAACTGCCGGACCTCCAAGCCAGCAGAAAGGTGAGCCCCAAGTGATTAAAGCTCAAAGTGCTCGCTGGAGCCCACGGCCGCCTGCTTAGGGAAGAGGAACCTGCATGCTCCGTGCTCTGCGTTCTCCCTGCTGTTCTTGCAGCTCCTTTTTGGCTTGGAAAGCAATCCTGAGAACCTTGAGCTGAAACTTTCCCAATTTTAAACTTATTCACATTACTGATGCCATGGCATCAAGGTCTGTTGTGAAACACAGCGCTTTCATTCTGATTCTTCATTCACGTCAGCATATTGCTTTGTCAAAGTCCTAGGTCTTTCTGAAGAGTCAGCAAACAAGAACTAAGGTTTTACCCAGGAATGCTGTGTAAAGGTGATGGTCAGGAGCAGGAAAAGCTCTGTTGTTTCTGTCTGCAGAGTATTGATTTCCCGTATGTGAATTTCCTTACGCACCCAGGTTTTGGTGGGGCCAGAAGGAAGATCACTTCTTGTTTCCTGGCGGTGTGTCTGTTGGGTGTGGGGAGCTACCAGAAGCCTCCCCCCTTTGTTATTCCCGTTTTGCAGACAGCACAGACACTGCAACGGGACAGCGTTGGCTTGGGGTCGCACAGCAAGTCAGTGGCAAGAAGAAATGAGGCCCCAGAAGGTCAGGTTTCCATTTTAAAGCAGGAAGGAGGAAAAGATTCTGTGCAAAGTAACAGATTCCAGCCCAAATCTAAAGCACGTTCAAGGGAAGGGAGGAGAGGAATGCTGTATGTAACGCCGCTGCGCAGGGCCACGCCAGCACTGCAGCTCCTCGGGGGTGCCCCTGCGCAGGCCCTTAGCTGCTGCTGTGTTGGAGCAGCCTCTAGGAAATCGCAAGTCAGATAAAGACGAGCTGCAGAGAATGGAAAATGGAAAACAGATGCCATACCATCACATTATTTCCTCAATGCAAGCTAAAAACAACTGACAGTTTCCCATCATACTGACGACTCGGGGCCCCAGTCAAACGGCTGGCAAAGTTTCTTCACTCCAAAACACTGGGGATAACGAGTTCAGAAGTTCTGAACAGCTGCTTTCCATGGATCATTTAGAATTTGCGATGCAAATATGAAAAATCCATCTTAAATGCCCTCAACTAATTGAGTGGAGTACATGAATACAAAGGAATAGATCACTGACCTTGGTGAAAACAGCACAGAAACCTTAATCTGCCCGGAGAGACCCAGAAGGTTACCGAGGAGCAGAAGGGAGCAGGAGCTGTGTACTCTCACCGGGTTCCTAACCGCTCGCCACGAGGCAGCTCCAAGCCCTTCCTTCGGGGAACACGCGGCAGTGCCCGGCTGCCCCCTCGCAAACCATGGCGCTGGAGCCAGAGGTGGTTGGAGCTGGGCTTCAGCCGGATGGCTGCTGTTGGACCTGACGATTCAAAGCAGAACTTGACACTGGGGGCGAAGAGAGAATGGTTAAAGACGCCATTTAGGAAAGGTGAGGAGGTGTTTTGGACAGCTCAGAAGGCACAAGGCGAAGGGCGCAGAAGGGCAGGGCTGGGCGGGCAGCAGGACGGAGGCTCTCCGGGGCTGCGGCACCGCCGCTCGCACACAGCCAGCGGGGGAAGAGGCACTGCTGGCAACCTGAAAGCAGAGGAGAAGTGTAGCTCTCCGGGCTGACGTGGCAGAGCCATGGAAAAACAAGAACGTGTTTGCGTGGCCCGGCTGTATGTTGCAAATCCCTAGCATTTTTCCTTAGCTAGGTGCATGCTCCCAAGGTATTAATTGTTAACCGGCAGCTGCCTGCGCGAGGGGCTGTTGGTGCTGCGCGAGGCTGGGCCGACAAGACGTTGCTCTCCCGAGGCTCCCTGTATGGAAAACAGCGGCAAGGTCCAGCAAGTCTCCCCAGTTGTAGTTTTCTAAAATTGGAGCGTCACGTCCGCTGGGCCGCGCATACCAGCCCCGGCCCTGTCAGCTGTTGCTCACTTTATCATCGTGTTCCTTCGCGGCGAGCGGATCGCCGGCTCCTGCGGCCGCGGGCACCGCCGCACCTTGCCCAGGTTGCGTCCGCGAGCAGCAGCGGCACGGCAGCGCTGCACACAGCGCCGACCAGCTGCTCCCCTCGGGCCTGAACAAGCAAGAAGCTCTCTTTAAAAGCTTGTAATTGTTGGTCACGTTCCAAGAGAGACAAAGGGATGTTGTAAAAACAGTTTCGTTGGAGCTTGGTGAAACACTGCGCCGGGGCAGAGGGGGCAGGTTTCTGTTGCGGGAAGGAGGTGGACGGCTTTGTTTCAATGCACGCTCACATTTTTCTGTGTGTGTTTTGACGGCACTCACTGGGATTTACATTTTCTAGAGCGGTTTTGTGCAGTTGCAGGGTTTCAGTGGCATTTCCGAGGAAGCGGCCCTGCGCCGTGCCCTGCCGGGCGGGTGTCGCTCAGGAAGCTGGCACTGCTGACTCGGCTCTCCGGAGAGCCCACGAAGCATCTCTGTCCCCGCTGCTGCGAACAACCACAGAGCACAAGCAGCGTGTCGGTGCCCCCGGTTCAAGCGCTGGGCAGGCAGCGGCTTCACTGCAAGCAGGAAGGAAGCGGAGGCACCACAGCGCTGCCACCGTTGTCAGAAATGAGAGCAGAGACAAGCGAGGAGAGAAGCGTCGGGGAGAAAGCCGGGATGGCGGTCAGGTGCCGTGCTACAGGCCTGGGAAAACGCTCCGGTCGTGCTCCGCTCGTTTCAGCTGAGGTCTGAATGCCCAGAAAGGGGCTGGAAGGTTGCCAAGACAACAGCGTTTGGAAAACCGCAGCGTGCAGGTTTGGACGGGGCCGGGGAACGTGCTCGAGTTATTTTGCAGTATCTGGAGCCACGAGCCAGCGAGAGAACGCTCACGGTCGGTAATGCCCAGCGGGAACCGACACGGCCGTCACAAACTTGCATTATTCCTTTTACTCGGCGCGATCCACATGTTTTTCATTAGGCCCAAATTGTAAAAGAAAATATATACGTATTAAATAAAAATACCAGAGTTCTGCGGACGTGTGCTTGGCAGTGTGCGTTCAGGTTACAAACGCTCGCGCTGTGTGTTGGAGAAAAAAGCTGTTTTACGAGGCTGCGATCTGCGGGCGAGTAACGAGAGACATGCCGTGTTCTCAGGCATGGTTTTGGCCCACACGTCCTCAAAAAGCAAATAAACAAAAGCAAGTAAACTAAATCATCCCGCACGTCAACGGCTCGGTCGGTTTGGGAAGATTAGTGCCTGGGAACAAAGGGGTTTATGGATCAGAGACCTCTCGGCTTTCCTGAGCGCTGCCGGCCTGGTTTCTAACGACGCAGGACCCCTGCATTCACTGCGCCCATCTGTCACCCCCACCCCTCCAGCTCCTCTCCGGCCTCGCTGCCCAGTGAAACAATTTCACCTCGTTCGGCAGGGGGCTGCAGGGGGCTCCAGCCGCTGAGAAACCTGTGGGAACGAGCAGTGAGTGCCGGGCAGCGCCGTAAGTCAAGGTGGCATTTACACCATAAAAGCACGCTGCGCTGGTGGAACGCACAGAAGGAAGCAGCCTCTGAGAACGGATTGTTTTCTGAGGGGCTGACTTCAAAATGAGTCATTTAGCACAGAGCAGCAATTGTGACTTTATTAAAAATCACCGTGCTCTGGGGCGAACTCCTCGGCTCGCTGCGTGTCCTGCCAACTCCTTCCTCAGAAAGTAGGTCCTGCCCAATTCCCATGGAAAAGCCCTGGAGCGGCTCCCAGCCCCGTCGTGCTCCCTGGGGACGCCGCTGGCATCCCGGCCGCGTGCTCGCTTCCTGCCTGCTCCAGGGCTGGAGCCCTCAGCCCTCAGCCCTCAGCCCTCAGCCCTCAGCCCTGAGCCCTGAGCCCTCAGCCCGCAGCGCCCCGTGCTCGGTTCACAACTTCTGCAGCCTTTGTACCAACTTCCTACTGTTCCTGTTCCCGTGCATTCACTAGGTACATTTGGTGCAGCGCTCAGGTGCTGCAAAGTTAATTAAATCAAGCAAAAATGCTCACGTGAGCTGAAAACGAGACCCCTCCCCGCAGGCCTGCAGACTGCAGCAGCTTGCCCGCCTCTGCCGAGGGGCAGGTACCCGCAGCGCCCGCGCGGCGCGGGCAGGACGCTGGGGAGGAAGAGCACAAAGGCAAGGAACAGCACGCGTGGGAGAAGCGGGGCTTCTCGTGCTGGGTTCCGGAGCCCTTCGTGGGATCCAGCAAACGCAGACACAGAACAGATTGGCGGCTCTGTATTTTAAGTGTGCGGACTTTGCACGGTGAATTTAAAGCTCTGTGTTCAACTCCTTTCTTCTCCCCCTCCACTAACAGGTTTTAGGGATGGAAATACTGATCTAAACGAAATCCCAGGAGCCTGACAATCCTTCTGCAGAACTTCCCTGAGACCCTGGGACGCTGCCAGCTTTATGTGATGGAAAGGAAGACTGCCAGGTCACAGGGCATGCCACAGATGGGATCTGACTTCTAAGCAGTTGTTTAATTTAGGCCTGGAACGCGATTTACGGGAGCCTATCTGAAATCACGGAGAAAAAAGGCACGGGGCTGGAGGGAAGAGGCAGGTACATGTGAACTCACGAGACAAACTGTCTGAAGGGCGAATATTCCTGTGGGAATAGAACGTCTCTGTTGTAAGGAGGGGAAATTGCCGCTTCAAGTCAGAAAATGCCTGCTAAGGGAGTGAACAGCAGCGGAGGGAAGAATGCGAGCACACACGTCCTGCCGTCCAGGTGGGATTTTGGGTTACTTCCCTGCCGCCCCGAGCCGGGCACACCCAGGACAGGACGCGCACCACGAGCTCGGCCCCTTCGTGCATCCGGCCCGGGCTCTGTGCCCCCAGCCCAGCGAGGCGCGGGCGTCTCGGGCACGTTCCCGGGGGGTTCGCCAGCCGCCTCCGCGGCTTTTTGTGCTGCTCCTGCTGTGCAGCACCTGGCCCAGAAGCAGGCCGGCCCTCCCGAGCACTTGTCGTTTTCTCTCTTCCCTCTCCTCCCCTCTTAAAACAAGAAAGAAAACAAAAGCATTTCCCCACAGGCCGCAGACAGAAGTGAGATGCAGGTGCAGGCTGCACAAAGCTAATGAGTTCAAACCCCAGCTCCCCGCACACCCTCACGTACGAGACGCCCGTGCTTTGAGGAGCACAGTGAAAGGAGCAGGAGCGCGTGCACCTGTAGGTTTCCTGACCCCGACCCACTCAGACCTCCCCGTGAAACACAAGCCCCCGCGAGGGCCGGCTGCAGGCCGGGAGCAGCACAGGCGGCGCCTCTCCCGTCGGGGTTCAGATCACCAGGGAGCCCCGCACCTCACCCCGTCCCACGGGGAAAGCACCCTCAGTGAGTCCTGGCAGCGAGGTGTCTTAATCACGGCGAGGCTTTGTAGGTCGGCGGGATGAGAAACGCGTTCCTCAGCTCTAGCCAGCCCCTTTCAGAACAGCCCCTGGCGTTTCTGCCGGCAGCTGAGGTTCCTGTGGTTCTTTTGCCTCTTTGCTACACACGGGGAGAGAGGGGAGCTGCCTCCTGCCCTGCCCTCGGCCGGCTGAGCCGAGTCCTGCCTGGGCCACAGAAACTCATCGCTGGGGTGGGGACACGCAGCCCATCCAGCCACCGAGGGACAGGTTCCCCGGGCTGGCCTGCCCAGGGGCCTGGACGCCGCTCGGTGACTTCCTGGAGCAGCCGGGCAGGCAGGACCGGCAGCGTCCCCGCGGCTGCTCGGCCCTTTGGTCAGCAGGGAACGCTGACGGCACGACGGGCACGGCCCAAACGTGGGGCACGCCGAGCGCTGGGGCGCACGCAGCCCCCGGCCACAGGGCTGAACCAACTCCCAGCACGGCCCCAGCAGAACCAGGCTGCGCGCTCAGACCAGCCCCCGGCCTCCCCGGGGACCGGCGTGCCCCGTGTCCCCTCGTTCCTTGCAGACCTTCGGCGGGGCACCAGGGGGAACAGGGGATGGTCCCGGCCCCCCCTCCCGGCAGCCTGGCTGGGCTTCCTCGCATTTCTTCCTCGCGGAAAGCACTGAGAGTCAATTTTTTCCCTGTTAAATCATCTGATTTTTTTGGCTCCCCCTCCGATAGGAATTCTTTCTTTTGCATTAATTTTGCCCGGTTCCAGCGCTGACCCATGTTTATGAAAGGGGCTTATGAGCTGCAATGTTAACTAGCCTCAGTTTGCTGATTCAGCAGCAGAATAAATAGGTAATTACACTCTGCCATATGTGTCTCTAATTCCGAATAGATGGTGTCCAAAAGGCGCTGCGCGTTACCAGCGGATGACTGGAGTTGGGACTGTAAAAATGAGTAAATTGGTCCCCAAGGCCAGAAAAAGCTCTGTCAAATCCCACTGTTTATATCATACTGAGTGGCTGACTTGTGGTTATTTTGTAATTTAATACTGCTAAATGTCAACGGGAAATCCTTTCAACTGCAGTTTGATACCTAGTGACAGAAAATCATTCAAGGCCCAGACAAAGCGGGGAGCTCGCAGAGGTGCGCTTTTGCCTTTTTAATCCCGGCGCGCGCAGCGCCGGGCGGCAGCCGCCCTGCCCCGAGGCGAGGCGCCGCTGCCGGTGCTGCCCCGAGCCCCGCGCCGTGCCCAGCCGGGGCGGCCGGCCCAGGGCCACCACGGCCTCGCCGCTCGTCCCGCTCAGCCGCGTGCGAGCCCGGCGCTGCGGCCAAGTGTTGGCGAGCGAGGAAGCGGAGCCCCGCGCGGCCGCGTTCCCCGGATGCTTCCTGTAAACAAATCCGCACGCTGATGCACACGCGAGGGCTGCGCGGAGAGCTGCTGGGAGGGGAGCTGCTGGGAGGGGAGCTGCTGGGAGGAGAGCTGCTGGGAGGAGAGCTGCTGGAAGGAGAGGTGCTGGGAGGAGAGCTGCTGGGAGGAGAGCTGCTCAGCACTTCTCCGTGTGCACGCACGGAGCTCTGCCCGGTGCAGGCTGGCGGCTCTTTGTGCCGGGCGGCAGCGGCCCCGTGTCGCAGGGCTGCTGTCCAAGCGGGGCCCGTCGCACCTGACACGCTTTGCTCGGGCTGTCTGCGGCAGATCTCCCGTCTCGAGGGGCCCCGCGGAGTAATTAGAGGTCTGAGAGCCGGACAAAGCCCGTCTGCTGGACAGGGTAATTTACAAACGCTCAGACTGTCCACATCGCTAAGCCAAAGGGGAAGCTTAATTAGAGGCACGGGAGAAATTCATCTGGGAGGAAATTAGGGCGGAGAAGCCCCCCGGCCCCACAGCCAGCACCCGCCTGCCCCTCCGAGCCTCCTGCGGCTGGCACGGGCCGGGCAGCGGGGGCTCGCGGGCAGCAACGGGCTCGTCCCGGCCCCAGGAGCGGGCCCGGGGCCGCCGCCTGCTCCCTGCCCGCGCTCCTCCCGCCCCGCCAGCTCCGCGAGGCGCCCGCGCCGGCTCCAGCGGCTCTCGCGGGCTGCGTGGCCCTGCCTTATGTCTGCGGTTGGCAGCTCGGGCTAATGGGGTCTGCGGGGAAGCTGTTTCACACTCGGTTCCTGTGTTATACATGGCTGGCTGCAAAGGGGGGGAGCCGCACAAGCTGCTCAGGCAATATGTCTGCACAGATCCCGCAGGATCCTGTCTGCTGCTCTCCGGTGATCCCCCAGGATCCGGTCTGCTCGCTCAGGGTTAGGCCAGAGGCTTCTAGAAAATGACGGCCAGGCAGCTCGAGGCTTCCTCGGCTGGGCTGGGGCAAGAGTAGATTTGCAGCAGGAGCCGCCTGGCTCCACGCAGCACCAAGGCACAGGCGTGAAGTCAGAGCAGGCAGGAGCCTGTCCCGGCACCCGGAGCGTCTTGTGCCAGAGCTGCTGGGTCTGTGCCCATTCCACACGGAAGCGCTTCACGGGGTTGTTACCTGCGAACTCCCCAGAAGGCCGGGGAAGACCTGGTACTTAGGAGACAATGTTCATATATCGGGATCCCCTCTTCCCGCCTGGGGGACGGAGCTGCTTTGTGGCTGAGGATGATGAAGGCTGGGGTGCAGAGAGCCCCAGCTCTGCTCCAGCCATTTGCTCTGGGGCTTTGAACAAATCCTGTTTGGCCCAGCTTCTTGTGGGCACCTGACAGAGACAGGAGCCAGCATCCAAACGAGTTCTTTGTCTCAGTGTCTTACTTTCCTTTTGTAAGCTGGGATAACTCTATCTCACCACTTCCTCGGGGTGGTTCTGGTCATCATGCGCCTGTTTGAAGCACGGCGAGATTTGCAGACGAAAGGAATAGGGTGATGCAATGGTGCTGCGTGACTGCTGGACCTGGGTCCTCAGCCTCCGCCCTGCACCCACACCGAGCGGCTCCTGGCGGCCCTGCGGGCGCTGGCAGAGCAGCCACAGCACCGAGGGAGGGCCGGCGACGTCCGGCCGCGACGGGCAGGGAGGCTGCTGCCACCCCGGCAGCCCCAGTACCGCCGTGAACACCTGCACTTCTGCAGGACTGGCAAACCCCAGTTGCTGCTGCGAGGGGCGAAGGCTCCTGAATTCTCCCTCCGGATCTGCAGCGCGGTTCTGGGAGAGGGAAATGCCCGTCATGCAGTAATCGCTGCCCGCCGCGGCTGGCGGGGATGCTCAGGGCCGTAAATGCCATCGTGGAGCCCCAGGGGAGTTTCCCTCCCACCTACGGGTTCCTGCCACACTGCGGAGGGAGGCGAGGTTTGCTTCCTTCCTGACCATAACCTACTCCTTGCTCTTCTGGTGAACAGATCCGAATCGGGCTTGCAGCTCCCTGGTTCCCCGGACGGGTGATTCAAGCAGTGGGTCCCCTGCTCTGCCTTTCTAAGTACAAAAACTCAAGAACTGTGACCAGGAAAATAAAGTCAATTCATTCACTGGCATGGATGAGCCTTGGGAAGCCCCGTGCCAGCCCAGCACACAGGGGATGGGCTCATCCTCAGAATGATTGGGGTGCTACAGCCCCCGCTGAGTGTGCTAAGCACACCTCTCACTAACACAGCGTCCGACAACACAGCTGCCTGGGGCCAGGCGGGAATGCCGGCCGCTCCAGGCAACAGCCTGACGCCCACCCAAAAAGCAGGAGCTGCCCTGGCTCACAAGGGCAGAGTCAAAGACTTCCACGGCAGGCCACGGAGCTCAGGTTAGGACTGGCTCCTGCACAGCCCAGCACCTCCCGCAGCTTTTACCTGCAGCCAGGGAGGCACAGGAGAAGCGTGGGCTGTCCCCAGCCGCTGCAGATTACTGCTCATGTGATCTTCCCTTCCCCGTGGCCCCACTTGGCCCAGAACCCGGATTCCAGGGCACCCACACTGCGCTGCATCTTCAGGCCTTGCTCTGCCGGAGCCCGCTGGGATGGCTGCTGCATGCACACCGCGCCTGTGAGCGGAGATAAGGCTGCTGGAACGGAGATACGGCGGGTAGGGGATTTCCTAGCTCGTGGCAGCACCTCAGATTTCGACTTCTGAGATCAGCAGAGGGAAAAGTCTAGTTTGCACAACAGTCCCTGTGAAGCAGGGCGGCACTCCTAGGCAGCACAACCAGCTTCACTCTGACGCTCCCGAAGCCGAGCTAACCCCGGAACCGCCTCCCTCCAAAGCCCCCTGCGGCCACGGAGGGTCCCAAAGACGCCCGGTGCTGTCGGCTGCAGCGAGGTCTCTGTGCCAGCCGTACCCCCGGGCATTCTGCCCCGCATCCCCGAGCCTCGTGCCAAGGGCTGTCTGCCCCGTGTGGCCGGGAGACACGGCAAAGAGGACACCCGGGCACCACGGCCCTTCACACCGGGCACGGCGAGCAAAGCGGTGTCTGGCAGGTAGGAGCAGGGCTGTGCCGAGCCGTCACTTGGCAGGACGGTGGCCACGTGGCCGGGGCACTGACGTGCCCTTCTCCAGCCCGGTGGGGCGGCAGGGACACGGGGAAGGACGCGGGGAGCCTTGGGGACAAACACGGAGCGCTGCGTGCCGGGGAGGGGCTTGGCGAGGGGCTGCGCCTTGGCACGCCGGGCTTGCCGTGTGCCCCCCGCCTGCGGGGACACCTGCCAAGGCCTTCCGCTGCGCCCGGGAGAGATTAAAGGATGGAGTGGCTGGCGGTTCAGGCTCGGTTCATTAGGAAGAATCCCGTTAATTGGGTATTAGCTGGCCTCTGCTGGGGATCGGGGACACATGGGCTGGGAATACAGGAGCGGCGGTGTGACGCTTGTCAGACATTTGAACTTTGGCAGGCTGGGCTGGCTGGCACGGGGCGGGCAGGGCGGCCCTCAGCTGCCACGTCAGGCCGTGCCCCTCGGAGACTCGGGGCTGCTATTGTCTTGGCCAGACTAATCCCCCATGCTGGGATGCTGGGCTGGTTCTCCTCCCGGTCCCAGATTGCGTGTCACACCTCCTGGGCTTTGCTCCGTTTAAAAATACATGTTTGGGGCTTAATCTGTGCTGCTGCAGGGCACAAAGACCGGGCTGGCCCTGGGATCACCTGACATCGAGTCCTGAAACAAAGCCCTTAGGGCAGAGTCCTCATACTCTGGCACTAAAGTCTCAATTCCTGTCGCCTGGAAACATAACAGGATTGTCTCCGTTTAGCGGGATTATGTCTGAAAAAGCCTTTTGTTACCGCCACTCCGCTCCAGGGCTGACAGCTGAATCGAACCAGATGGGAGTCCCCTGGTCAGGGCGAGGAGACGGCGCGGGGCTGACCTCGGACAAGTCGCCTCCTTGCCCTACACTTGGCCTCTCCTCCCGGGGCCGAGGGGAGGGAGAGGCCTTGGGAGACCAAACGCCTTTTGCCCCGGGCACGGCAGTGAGCTGCGCGCGGCCAGAGCAGGGCCAGGGGTTGTGGCCACTTTTGTCCCTCTCTGACCTGAAAGCGAGCCTCGCACGTACGGCGGAAGCGCTGGGGGCCGCGCGTGTGACGAGCGGCGATGCAGCGGTCGTGGCCACGGGGCCGTGAAGACGGGCGGCACGGCACAGCCAGCAGCGAGCTGCCCCTGCTCTGCAGCCCCGAGGATGCTGCCGGAGGTGCTCCCAGCCGGAGGTGCTCCCAGCCGGAGGTGCTCCCAGCCGGAGGTGCTCCCAGCCAGAGGTGCTCCCAGCCGGAGGTGCCTCCAGCCTGCGCTGCCCCCGGCCGCTCCCCTGGCACTCGCGCGGCTGCAGCGGCGCCGGAGCCGCTCTACCTTTAAGGCACGAGGTATGCTGTACGCAGCGAGAAGGTTTGCCTAATTAGCTCCGATTGTATATGACATTGTCATGTTGATTTACTAAATATACGCGGGAAATCTCTTTATTTCACCAGCTGATTGGTGACATAATCCGGGGCTGTAAGGAGCAGCCTTGACACCAATTCCCTCTGGTTATGTTACCTGTCTTTTCCACCTGCAATCGCATCAATGAAGCCCACGAGGAACTTCAATAACTAATTTATTCATTTTGCTTCTGATTTATAGTAAAAAGGAAAGGATGTCAGGATACACTTGTCTAGAATGACAATCAAGCCCAGAACCCTTCCAAGCTCGCGCCTTCTCAAGAAGCAGAAGGCTTCACCTCGGCAGCGTGTGCATTGTGAGGGTTGCAATTACCAACCACTTCTGTGTTGCTGTAGGCTCTCACCAGCGGGGAGAAAGTTTCCAGACAACACGCGCCTGGAAAAGTCAATTACCCGGCTCCCTTACCCGCTACAGCAATGGGCACCCCGGCTGACACACGGCTTCTCTGTTGTGCTTCTCATGCCCCCACTTGCCCCAGAAAAATCACTCTGCCTTCACCGGGCGGTGCTGAGGACACACTTCTCCACTGCCCCACGGGGAAAGGGCACCACGAGCCCTGGGATCGCTTGTGTGAGCAGCAGGCGCAGCACGGAGGCTCAGGTTGGTAGAGATGGATCCACAGCTGATGCTGGATGAGTCCCAGAAACAGGGCCGTATGGCCCAAGGAGCTTCCACATTATCCAACCTTCCTTAAAGAAAATGGACTCCACAACGGCTCTTCAAATCTCATCCTAAACATTCTCCCATCTTGTGTGACTCGAGGAATTTTTTAACGTTTGACCTGACCATGCACCAGAAGGCCAAGACTTTGCCCCGCAGATGAAGAGAAGAGAAATACTTATCGATCTGTGCAGAGGCAGCACTGAGCTCTCCTTCGGAAGAGAACACAGCCCGGTGTGATCCGTCGGAACGCCGCTGCTGCGAGCCGGCGGTGCCCTGGCGTGCTGCTGCAGCCGCCCCTCGCACCGTGCGGGAAGGAGCCGGCACCGCTGCTCCTGCCCAGGCCACCACAGCGGCATTTCCCGTTGCCCACTACCCTGACTGGCATTGCTCCCCAAAACTGGGGCTTCTTCTAAGGCCCAGCCCGTGGCTGAAGCAGGATTCCCAGGGACACACCGTGGAAGGGGCTTCGCGCTGGCAGAGGCGCGCTGGGACACCACGAATGCCTCCTTCAGCGCTTCTCCCGGCTGCCCCAGTTTCTCCCCAAGTGCCTGCAACAACAGAAGTCACAGACCGAACGCCTTCCCCATGCTCACAGGCTGTCCTCGTCACTGCAGCGCTCCTGATCGCAGTGAAACGAGAGGCTCATTTGGCAGGGCGCGGAGGGGAGCGGGGCCGGCTGCTCAAAGGGCCGTGCAGATCCCGTGTGTCAGGCGTGGAGCCTGGCTCAGCACGGCGAGGCAGGGGACAGGGGAGCGTGCGGCTCCATTGGACGAGAGCCTAGTTAAGATCCGTCTGTGTCAGCCCAAAGCTTAATCTGGATTGATGCAAACTGCAGAAAGTATCATTAGAGACTGTCTGGGGAAGTCAGAGAGCTTCTCTGCTCCCTTCTTGTCTTCCCCAGTAATAGAGATATTTCTGTTTACAAAGGTGGACTTGATCCTCAGAATTTCCTCTGCAGATCTCGAGTATTTGCATGTGTCACCCTCTTTTCCCTGGCTCATTAATCACTCACTGTGCTTGTCAAATCGGAGCAGCGCCTGCTGTGCTCCCGCAACCTGCTCCGGGGGCCCCAGGCTGTTCGTGGCGCTGCCTCGCAGCACTTCAGAAGGCAGCCACCCGCCACGTGCCCCACGCTCGCACCCCGAGAGCCCCGCGTCGGGAGCTCGGCACGGGAGCAGCTCGAGGCTGGTTGTTTGCTGCAGCACAGAATGCTCTCCCTAAATCCCAAATAAAACAGCCTTCAGCATCCCTGGGGGCAGCCTGGCGTCTCTCACGCTCGGGCACACATACCCTCTGCTGGGCCCAGCGTGCGGCGAGCCCAGGTCCCTGCTCTCGGCCGGGGCACCGAGCCCTCAAGGGGCCGAGCAGAGCCACCGCAGCTACCCGCTGCTGTGCACAGCCCAGACCTCCGACCTCTCCCTCTTCCCTCACATCCTCACTGCTTGGTTTGTTTTCTTCCTGTTCGAAAACAAGAAGAAAAAAAGAGAAAAAGCATTTTGGTACACGGCATCATGTTCGCTGCCCTTAGGGGCCATCAGGATAGGGTTTTCTCCCCGGGCAGCTCACCACAGAGCCGCACTCGCTCCTGGGTTTTCTTGTCCTAGTAGCAACGGCTTTGCAGCACAGTCCTGGTTTTGATACGAGGTGAAAGCACGAGGTGAAAGCACGCCTTGCCTGCACGCCGGGGCACTGGGATAAAGATGTTCAGAGCGGGGACAGCCCGGCCGGGCAAGCCAGGTCTGGGCACAGCTTGAGCACGTCCCGGGCAGCGGGCCGCAGGGCAGCGCGGGCTCGTCTCGCCGTGCAGGGCTCCGGCTGATTAGGAGCGAAGCCATCTCCTCCTTCCTGCCTCCCCCGTCAGCTGCAGGACGCGGCTCCCAGGAGCTGCTCCCCTTCTTCCCTCCCTTTCCTAATGGCTGGTCTCTGCGAGTGGAACGCGGAGCTGGGTCCTGCTAGGGCTGGGGAAATTCAATATTGCTGAAACCAGGACAGGAAACAGCGATGTGTGCCTGCAGTCACAGCTCCGCATTAAGTAATTTGTGTTAAACTGAGGATGACACAATGAAATGCTGAAATTTCCTTGTCTGTCCCAGCGTGCTGGGCTCCGTGACCTTCAAAGGTTCCGTCTGGAAATTGCAGGTATTTGCAGGGCGCCCACCCCCTCGTCACAAGCTCTGACACACGCGTTAGGCATTTACCGAAGCCGACCTACTGGGGAGGGAGCAGGGCCGAGGGAGGCTCGGTGTCAGGGCTGCGCGCAGAGCGGACGTTTCCCTGTAAATCACCGAAGGCAGCAATCCCCCAGGCCCAAGGCAGCTCGTTTCATCTGAAGATTTTCAGCAAAAATGTCCCTGAGCTTCCCGGTGTGCGGAGCGCGGGGAGGCCGGTGTCCCAGGAGATTCCCAGTTCCTAGACTATTCCTGCCTATTTTTAGTCCCGTCAGAAATACCCCAGCGGCACTGCCCGTCGCTCCTGACGTCCGCACCACCCCAGGGCAGCTGGGCTCTGGCCGAGGAGTGGAAAAAGTGAACTCTGCCTCGTCTCCGGTTGCAGCAGGGAGCGGAGGGCTCCAGGAGCAGCACGGGGCTGAGGTTCTGCCCACGCCGTTCCCTTTGCTCCGCAGGCACCGAGGCCTGCACACCGGACGGATCCCACGTACCTGCGGCTGGTACGGCGTGTCCGCGGGGCAGGGACCACCGAGCTCCTGCCTTATCTCCCTCTTCTGACCTTGCGCCGGTGAAGATCAGTTTGACAGGCAGTCTGAAACCAAAGCTTAATGTGAAGTTACACCTCAAGTCCTATTTGAGTGTTGAAATGAAAGTGGAAACCTCTATTTGAATCCTATTAACAGCTATTAAACTTCCCAGAGAAGTTATTAACAAGTTATTGATAGGTGTGCTCAGCAGCTGAGCAACGAAAAGGGAAAACCAAGACCATGGAGAGCTAGGAAGGTAACGCCACAGCCACACTTGGGTACAAACAATCGCAGGGAAGTGTCTCACTCGTGGTTTTCCATACGAGTGGCAGCGGGAACACACAAATCCCTCGTTGTTAGCCGTGGTGCTGAGCTGCCCCAGCCCGGGACGCAGCGGTGCGGGTTGAGGGACGGCAGCGAGCTGCTGTGGGAAGCCCCAAACAGCCCAAACCCCGACCTCACCGCACACGGCACGGCCACAGCCCGGCTCCTGCAGCATCGCAGCGCGTCCCCGCAGCCTCCTCGGCGGTGTTCTGCTACCTGTGCAGACTTCTGCTCAGCTGCGCTGCGCTGAGGTACAAGACACGCCATTTCCACAGCCTGGCGGTAAGCTTTGGCTACTGTTAATTAGGAAATTGCAACGGGAGCCCTGAAAATAGAGTTCTCACGCCTGTGAAAGCAAGGAGAGGGCCAACCGAGCAACACTTCTCCTCACTAACTCGCTTAATGATGTGCTTGAATTTCAGCTCCTGCTTAGGCCTTCCACTGAAGCGTTACACTGAGCTGGGACGCGCAGTGCTTGATTTCTCCTCCATGTGAGGCTCACGTGTCTGCAGTGGCTGGCCGGGGCAGCACCGAGCCACTGGTGTGCTCTGGGCTCCGGGAACTCCTGCCTCATTGCTCCGTCTCACCCCCAGAAGTCTTGCGCAGAACTCCTGAATTTCACAGTTCTTTTCCTTATCTGGGTATTTATGGCTCCAGCTCCGTTCTCCATCTTCTTCCACCTTATCTTTAGGTCAGTTTGCTCCTTGTCCTCGTGTGAATGAAGTCTCACAGATGGCGTTGTGTAGCAATTAGCAGAAGCCTTTTCTTTTAACCCTTCTGCCATTTCTTCTGCTGTTTTCACACACACTTCCATTCATATTTCATCCCTGTCAAACCAAGTGTTTCTGTTAAAACTCTCTGTGGACACAGGAAGGCCGGGCACACCCCCGCTATTGGATGGCAATTAAACAATTCACTTGCCTCTAAACTTTCCTCCAGTCTACTGTAATCTTTATCAAGACAATCGAGCCAAACCAAAGCAAATTAATAGAGATATGCCTGCTCAAAGCAAATAATCGTTAGAGCGATCTCTCTGGCCGGGGAGGGTTTCCCTCTCGTCTTTTCTTGCTGTTCACAGAGTCCCTGGCAAGGAAAGGACACGTTTCATTTTCTCCACTTCAGTGGGGTGATCTAATGGGCTGGGGCGGACCAAGCTCTGGAGCACGGTACGAACGGGCAGCGGCCATTAGAGGATGCAGGAACAAGACAGATCAGCCCTTCGTAGCTTCGGGTCCTCCGCGTCGCCCGTGGGATTGAGCTAACGCGAGAGTCAGCCACACAGCAAACCGCTCGGGGACTGAACGCCTCCCCCAAGGCAGGCGGAGGGGCACGGAGGAGGAGCGGTGGCACAGAGCCGCAATTAGGGAGGCTTTGCCGGGAGGGGAGCAGGGGAAGGGGCTTCCCCGTCGCGGCGTGCAGGGAAGCAGAGCGAGGAGCGGTGAGGGCCCTGCGGTGCCGCTCCCAGGCACACGGCTGCGTCCGCAGCTTCGAGCTGCGGCTGGGAGGCGGCCCCGTGCCCACGGAGCAGTCGGCAGCCAGAGCACTGCAACCCCCTTTGGCTCGTCCCCGTGGGGCAGCGGGGTGCTCATTGGACTCTTCTAGGAGCACTCCCTGGTATAAGTCATCATGAGAAGGTCATTTCAAAGATCCTGGAGTCGGCATCACTCAGGAGCCCAGCCTGCACTTCCCCACACGGGCACTTGGACCAGAACTGCCCACAGCTCCCCCGGGCACGGCAGCAGGAACAGGCCCGTGTCACCGCTCTCGCCGCTCGCCCCAGAAAGCTGAGCTTCTGCCTGGAATACCTGTGAGCATACAGAACCGGAGTCTGAAACAGTTATTGTAGAACAGAAGTGAAAGTCGTGCTCCGACACACCACCTCGTTCCTGGAACAGGCACAGAAGCTAAATTAGCTGTAGCGATTAGTCACTGCTCTGACCTCGTGCTTGGGCCAGCGGGGAGTCACGGGGCTGAAGCAATGCCATTTCCTTTGAAAAATGATTCAAAAGTCTTATGCACACCACACTTCCCAGCCAAATGTTGTGTCTCCTAATTCCACCCTGATACTTCTTACAGGTAGTCAAACACCACGTCCCTCTGAAGTGCCTGTAGGGCCACCAGTCCCGGCTTGCCAGAGGGTTCTGCTCCTGTGTTTTTCTCCTTCCACAAGGCCCGGGAAAGAAAACATTACCAGGTGAAGGTGCAAGAAGGCAGACCAGCCTCCCAAGGTGTCCTGGAAGAGAGTCCGAAGGCCTGCGATGCAGCTGTTGCTACTGTACGTGCGTCTGTGCCCCTGGGCGTGCCGACAGGACGAGGGAGCTCTGCTTTTCCCACTGCTTGCTCCCTGTGGGCTCAGCACCACGAGTGGATTCAGACAGATCCAGTGGATTCAGACAGATTCAGAAGGCATCCTCACCTCCCCGCGGGCACCTGCCCGGGCACGGCGCGGCAAGCAGCTTACAGACGAGTGCACTTCAGTGTGACCCTCTGAAAGGCAGTTACCGCTAATGGGGGAAGGCAGAGGGAGAATAAACATGCATTTTTCAAAAGCCGGTGTAAAAATGGTGTGGAATTAAGCTAGCAGAACAGAAATTACAGCTGGAGCCCAGGATCCAGGCTGAATAACGGAACAGCTGGAGGCCTTGTCCTTGAGGTGCCAGGGGGTGGCCTGTTCCTCAGATAGCTATTTACCACTAGCACATTTCCAGACCTATTGGAAAGTCTTGCTACAGTTTCAAAACAATGGTCCCCTCTCCTTATGCCAAAATTATGAAAAAAAAAGGCTGATAAAATACAGAGTAGCCTCACAAGCAATTGGCGGTATGGCAGCTCCTACCCACTGGGTATAATTTTTAACAACCCAAACCAGCTCCAGAATAAAGCACAGAAAATGTCAGCCCTTTGTATGAAAGGGCTTTTGAAAAGCCAAGCTGATTCCAATTTGCCGGAGGCTTTAAGACAGCATATGTCACAGCGCCCAGGAACTGCGAGCCGGAGAGCTGGCTCCAACGTGCCGGATAACGGAGCCGCCACTGCGCGTCCGGCGAGCTGCGGCTGCCACCCTGCTCCTGGTAGCAGTTTCCAGCACGCTGGCACTCGGTCCAGGCCACCTGCAAGCCAGATCTGGTCTGTCGGAGGAAACTGGGACCTATTTTAGTAGCCCAGCTGCAGCTCGGCTCATTTGCAAGAGGCAGCCTGCCACATCAGAACTCCTTTAGGAAGCACCAGGAGGCAATCCAATCTGCTGCCTCCCGCGCGAGGAGGGTGGGAGGGTGCATCTCAGGCCCTGCTTACACGGCGAGCGGAGGGGATTGCTGCCGGAGGCGGGAGGAGGCGAGGGCTGTCTCCTCACCGGCCACCCTCCGCTGGGCTCCAGGGAAGAGCTCTGACATCCCCAGGATGAGGCAGAATCCCCGGGGCCACCGCATTTTGTGCCAGCGTCTCACGGAGACTGCCAGGGCCTGGCACTGACAAGGGATGCCGGTGTCCTCGACAGCCAGCACCCAGCTGAACAAAGAGGCAGGAGGGTCAGGACCGGTCTCTGCAGACCTGGTGGAGCAGCAGAGCCGAAGCTTGCCCTGGCTCTTCACCTGGGGCTCCGGCACGTGGTGCAGCCCGATGAGCCGCGTGCTGCAGACAGCACAGCAATGCCTGTGCCGTGACGCCCGGCCTCCCCTGGCTGCCCCGAGGCGCTGCCAGCCGCCTGCCCCCGCCTGGCCGTGCAGCCCAGGGGACGGCCCCGTGCCAGCAGCCGCAGGGGCTGGGGCTGTACCCGTGCCCTCGGCGGCAGCGCCCAGGCAGCGCCGCAGTGCTGGGAGCTGTCACGGCACCCGTGGGTGACACGTGCCCAGGGAGCACGGAGAAGGCTGAGCCGGAGCAGAATAACCAAGTACTGCCATCGTCTCCCAGGCCCGGCCTTTTATCAGACGCAGCTTCCTTCTCTGTAGTCATCCGTTCCTGTTCTCCTGCCAGAACGCAAGCTCAGACCGAACACGCAGGGATGACTGCAATGGCATCGTTCCCGTGCTCACTGCAGCCCTGTGTCCCCTTTCTTGCTCTGCCTGGAAGGGATTTGCTCAACCCCCTGAGCAGAAACAATAAAAGTGCCCCTGTGCAGGCAAGTGTCAGCCTCCGGGAAGAGCAGCGCTGTTCAGGGCTATTTTTGTTCCAGTAAAAAGGACTGCAAATACAAGCAGAGAAAACAAGAGACCCGTGTCCTGCAGGGAGGGAATCCGGTCACTCCCACCTCGACCGGCCCGCTCCAGCAGCAGAAGCTCACGGCCAGGTGGTGTGGACAGGAATGAGTCAGACCAGGACTGGTCATGAAGCCAGCAGGAAATGAGATGCGTTCTCGGTGCAAAATGTGCTTATCGGAGGGCTGGAATTACGATGGTCCTTTTCTTAAGGAATGTTTTTAATGGAAATGTTCCTAGTGTTTTTTTAAGACAAAGGCCTAATGTTTCACATTTGTTGCTTTTATTTTCTCATTACAGGGAAAGGTTTTTAAACCACACACAGGCTGTCACTCTTAGGATGAAATGTTCCCCCAGCGTGAGCCTGCAGTCAACATCCCCAGAACGCGAGCCCGCTGGTAGGAGTGACCACGAAGCAGCACATCCCAACCCACCCCAACAACGTCCCGTAAGGAAATTACGGGCTCACGATTGCTGACAATGATACCGGCAGTAATTAATCTCCCGGATCCTGCCTTACAGGGCCGTGGATGCCTTGGTGTGGGCGAGGGGATGTTTCCACCACCTGCGTGCCCGGACACCGGCGGGCACGGGGCATGCAGGGGGTGCAGCACCCTGCCGGGCAGCTGGGGCAGGCGCGCTCCGCAGGTCAGGAGGAAAACCCCGCTTTCAGGTGGTGGAAGGAGCTGCCGAGCCCTCACAGCCACCGCCCCGCACAGCACATCAGCGCTGGAGGACTTCAGCACGGGTCTTGGCCCTGGACAGCAACGCCATCACACTGAGCCCACAAGCGCTGGGGTTTACCGCAGCGCAAGAGTGGGGAAGTTGCAGCTACAGCGATGAATAAAGACACAGAGATAAGGAGGGTGTGAAATCCGTAACCAGAGCGCGCCAAGCAGCCGGGGAGGAGTGGGGCAGAGCAGGCAGGGCACCGGGAGGGCTCGGAGAAGCCAGGACAGGCATTAATTAACCTGCTGCAGGTGCCAGGAGAGCCGGGGGAGCTCAGCACCCAACGCCTCACGACTCCTCGGCCTCGTAAGGAGACCCACAGCAAAGCAGGGGCCGCCAGGGGCAACAGCTGGGTGCTGCATCGCGGGAGCCAGGGCCGTGGCCCACATCCTTCCTGCCCCGACCGCAGAGGGCCTGGCTCCAGGAACCGGCCTGCCTGGGGGGAGCCCGGTGTGAGCGCTGCCCACGAGCTGCCCATGGCTCGCAGCAGCCACACGCTTCAAAACCGAGCCTCAGAGAGCGGTATTTCCTTCACGGGGGAAAAAAAAATAAGTCTTGCTCGCCTGGAAGGCAGCTGACGCCGAGATTCGAAAGGGGCCCTGGAACAGGCAAAGAGCCAGGACAAAGCTGCCTTCGGAGCTGCCACGGCCAGGGCTGAGCTCGGGGCCCTGGGCCGGGACTGACTCACGCTGCTGCCTGGAACGGGGCCCGTCCAAACTCTCCCACTTTGATCACCTTTTGCAGAAAAATGACGTAAAGATTAGACGCTCGTTAACATCTGTGCAAGCCATTCGCTGCAGCAGCTTATCTCGTCTGCTATTTGCCTGTGGAAAAAAAAGAAAAGTGAGAAATGGCGTGCACAGGAAAGCCCCAGCACCACAGTGCTGGAAAGATGCTGCTGGAAAGTCCGCCGGGTCCCTGAGCAGCGCTCTTGCTTCTTCACCCACAGGAATTTCCACGGAGGCAGAAGCAGCTCAGGGCTGGGGCTTCCCGGCCCAACTCCCACCGTCACGATGCCGGGTTACGCGGTTAACTGGATGCTCTCTGCTTTTGGAAAATGGTTCAGTGAGCACAGCTGTCACCAAACAGCCGCGTAGCAGGGACTGAACAAATGCATTCAGGGGAAATCAGATAATGGAGGCGGAGAGCGTCCTGTGATCCATTTAACTGTGCCTGCTCCCAGGAGAGCACCACGGAGGCCGCTGGATTTGGGAAACCAGCCTGGCCACGCGCACGCCGCTGGTGGGAGACGCTCACGGACAGCAGGGCAGGGCGGGGGGACAGAAGGGGTGATGCTCAGCAGGCTGCGGGACCACCGGGGACATCAGTGGCAGCCTCACTGAGCAGGGCTGGGGCAGGCGTGGGTGCCGCTCTCCTGCCGGAGCAAACCTCAGCGAGCTGCTGGCTGCACAGAGCCTGTCCCAGGTGGAATCTCACCAAGGAGCCACGCGGTATCTCCGCTGAGCCAGGTGAGTCCTGCAGCATCACCTGGCTCAGACAGACTCAGACCACTCTCCCCCTGTCGGCTTAGTAATTAAGAAGTTGTTCTTGCCAGGTTAAGCACTCATCTTTCTTTACAGAGCAGCCAGCTCTGTTTACCCCTAATTGCACTCTAGGTAAGAGGTTAAGAGGAGAAAGGACCTTATTATCTGGGTGAGCTGAAAACAAATCCCCTACCAGGAGGGCCCGTGCAGCTGCCTGCGCTTCTCCAAGGGCAGGGCTCTGCCTCTGGAACCTCCCCGGAGCCTCATCGCCACCCCAGAGAATTAATTATCTGCTCCTTGTGCCTGGGCAGAGAGCGGAGGAGAGGCGATTTCTTTGTGTTACGAGCGGAGTTGTGAGGCTGATGAACTAGGCCTAGCTCAGTGCTCAAAGTCAATTACAGCCCAGCCTGGACCAGCTCAGGGCCGTGCAGCGCCCCTGGCACAGGGATGCACGTGTCCACGCGCACGGAGCCGAGCCGAGCAAGGCAGGATTTCTCCTGCAAGGGGCTGAGAGGACTCACGCTGATCCTATCGATCGGCCGAGGTCCGCGGGACAAACCCCTCGCGGTGCTAGCCAGGCCCGGCAGTCCCGGGAAGCAGCGGCGTGGCTACCGACGCCTGGCGTGCCGGCGACGGGCGACCCCGGCGCAGGTGCTGGCTTCGGGGCACCCAGCAGCGCAGCCCCCGGGAGGGAGGCAGCAGTGGCTCCGTGCTCCGCAGGTCTGTCCCAGCCAGAAACGAGCGAGGCCAGCAGGCAGCAACCAGCAGCCAGCACGAGCTGGGAGCGCAGGGAGCGCGTGGGGCGGCTGCTGGGCACCCGCTGGGGTGCCGGCAGCACTCAGTGAGGCGGAACTGAAGGGAAGGCGCACAGGGGGCTTCACGCAGAGCATCGGGACCCGAGGGGTTTTAAGTACACAGTATCAGAAGTGCCGAATTCTCCGATTGCCCTTCACCCGAAGACGTCGCTCTCCCCACAATCACTTCTGTCCCAGGGAGGTGGGGCCGCTTGGAGGGCTTCTTCCCGGGCTCATTTCTCCGCAGATGCACTTGCATTTCCCATGCAACTCAGCAACCACGCTGATCTTCTCCGGGCAGGGATGCTTCCTGACACAGCCAAGAGCAGCTGGAGTACGCTCTCTGTGGGAAGCACGGCGCGCTCTCGGCAGGAACTCCTTTCCCATCTCCTGAGCACACCAGTCAGTTCTGAAGCAATTCCTTCTTCTCAGTTAACAACGCAAAGCGCTGGCAGATTACCCAGCTTAAAAAGTAATTGAAACTGCACTTTTAATACACTTCAGGAAACATTTCTGAAAACATTGCCACTTCCAGTCTGCAGCCATGACAGTAGCGTCTGAAAGAAGCACAGTGCAGTGAAACCTCTCCCTTAAAGTCAGAGCTCTTGAAATTTCTGCTGCTTCAAGCTGCTGCTTCTGTTCTTTATTCACTTAAAAGGTGAGGGAAATAGGCATAGTCGGGATCAGATTTTGTTGTTTTAAAACTCGTGGAAGTAAATACTTTGATCTAATCACATGTAAATTATGTGTCACTGCTAAAATATGGGCCCGCATGGAAATCTCAGATACAAAAGCAGTCATCACCGTCTCCGTGTAGAATGAAAAGAAATGTAGAATATTAAAATCGGGAAGTTCAACTTTATTAGCATAACAGCTTCGGTTTATATTCATGTGCACCAAAAATGCACTCACAGCAAAATGACTTAGGAAGAAGAAAAGCCCTGATTCAGCACAGTCACACAACTTGTGCTGAGCTTTAAGCATGTGCCTAAGTCCAGCTGGGCTTAGGTCCAGATGAAGAAAAGTCCTCCGATAGTCAAAACAAAGCCAATAAAAGTTGAATGGATTGCAGGCTGACCAAAAAATCCAGGATAGTTTTTATCTGAGTTCAGTCTTTGTTTCAATTCAAGTGTGTTCCGTCGTTACACGTCTCTTTGTCCGGGCCTAGCCCAGGTCCTCTGAGGCCAATAAATTCCCAACGAACACTATCCTTGAAGGATGGAGGACGAAAGCTTCCAGGCTGCATCTATCTTCTGCTGACGGCGGAAGAGCTGGGTGGAGCAGCTACAGGTAACGGCAGCCGAGGAGAGCATCCTGGTGCGTGCGGAGAGCTGGACAGGACGCGCCTCTCTCCGGTGAAATATGAAAATGTCAGAGATGTGACGAATGCTCGGGGCCGTGCCTTGCCCCCTGCTCCCCTCTCCCTCCTGCGCTGGTGGCAGTCCAGAGCCCCAGGGCACCACGTCCCAGCCCGTCCTGCCTGGGAGGTGTCACCCCACAGCCGCAGATGTGTACCCCAGGTGTGTACAGCCAGGGAAGGAGAAGCCTGCCGTCAGTGAAGCTAGAAACATTGGTGTAAAATCACAACAAAAATGATTGTTCTCCAAGTGAGGAAGGAGCACTGAGTAACCTGGACAGAGGGCTGTCCTTCTGTGAGGCACCGGCTGCAGGGACACACATTTCACGATGATGCCCTAAAAGCCCTGAGCCCCCCAAAACCCTTTGGTGCTCTGAATTGAAGCATTTCCCAACAATCTTCCTCTTGCCAGGGCAGCAGCACCACACCCCATGCACTGTGGAGCGCGGCCGGCCCCATGCACACGGGAGGAGATCGCGGCTTTCTCTCCCTGCACACGAGGTGACTTCCCTCTGTTTGCTGTGAGCTTTTGCAAAAGGTTCCTTTCATCAGCTGCCTTTGAGGTTCTTTGAAAAATGGAAATAATTAGGCACGTGTATTTTCATTGGCACAGAGAGGCTGAAGCCTGATCTGAAAGGCTTTCCCTTTGCAAGAAAATAATAGGTCCAATTAAATGTACTTTATTCTCTGAAGTTCAAACGCCGTAGCTCTGGGGGCAAGAATTCCGTGCGGAACGGGGATATAGGTATGTATGGGACTGGGGTTAAGCAGAATCTGCTCGGGTTCGTAAAACGATGCTGATGATTAATAGGGAAGCGAGGGGTGAAAGGGTGCCGCTGCCGTCCAGAGGGACAACAGAAAGCCCTGCGTCCACTGGTGCTGGGTCCACTGGGGATGGAGGGACTGTGTCTGCATCTGTAATCACACGCCAGGCTGCGCAACGACGGTAGCTGTGATGAAACACACGGGCCCCGAAGGGAGCAAGATCAGACCCCTCATTATCACTCAGGATTCCTCGCTCAGTTAATTCTTGCAAGAAGTTTCTAAAGTTTCAAAGGAATATAAATCTTATCAAAGCGTTCCTAATTGCGTGTACGTGGCAGGTAGGGAGTCACCGAGCTCGGGCTGCAGGGCCGGGGCAGCAGAGCTCTCTGGAACCGGCGCGAAGGTCTGACGCTGCGTGCAAAGCTCACTGCGGAACCAAAGCCTTAGAAATGTTAACCGAAAGGAAAACTGCAGTTAAAAACATCCAGAGGATGCCTAGAAATAATTAAAATCATGTGAGACAAATCAACATGCTCCTCTGCTTATGGGCCTTGGCTCTCCAGGGGCCAGCGCCTGTCTTTGCTGCCTGCGATGGCTTCCTTCCCATACGCCTGGACAAAAGACACTTTATTACAGTAATTTATCACCCCATAAAAGTGGCTTTCTTGTATTGCTGAATAATTTTGAAAGAAATATGTTTTAAAAATTAAAAATGCAGTCGGTGTATGCACACTCAGGTCTGCTGGGAGACATTTCTGCAACTACTGTAACTGCCTGGGTAGTTTTAATACCTCTACCTTCTATTATTTAAAGTATGATGATATTTTTTCCTTCTCCGAGCTTTGTCAGCTATAAATAAAATATAAGGGTTGAATTGTACAGGGTATCTGTAAGCACTTCCATTATTGATACTTAATGTTACTTGGAGGGGCTGCTCAGACCGTGGCGCTTCTCGTTTGCACCAGACCCTGAGGCCCAACCGCGAGAAGCGGGAGGTGCGTGTCCGGGGGGTCCTTTTCTCTGTGTTTTGTCCTCCGTCTTCCAGCAAGAAAATGGGGCACAGCCACCCCCACCTAATGAAACGTTTAACTAGGATGCTTGCGGAACTTGTGAGAACTGCCTGCTGGGGTGCAGGATTAACTGGAAGAGCTTCCTAGGACAATGCCAGGACGCAGACAATGCTCACACAAGGTCTAGAGCTGGGGCCACGATCCTGAAACGGCACCAACTTGTTTTGCATTTCTTCTCCTAGGGCTCCAGGGCTCTTTGCCTGCTGCTTTCTCCCCAGCTCTGGAACAAAGGGAGCCCCTGCTCCTGGTACTCATCATTTAAGGTGTCACCCGGATTTACCTCAATGGATGAAGTGGTATGAATCCTGCCCTCCCTGCCGTTTATTCCATGGTTTTTAGCCCGTTGGCAGACTCCAGCCCATGCAGCCAGGACCCGGGCGCCGTGCCGAAGCCGGACCACGGCTGGGTAAGGGCAGGCACGGCCAGACTGAGCCGTCTGCGTGTCCGCAGGGACACGGGGAGGGCAATGGTCGGGGCAGCACCTCCAGCACCCGACGCACCGCGACGGGAAGGGGCAGGGGGCCGGGAGCTTTCCCAGGAGCTAATGACCACCTTTGGTTTTACAGCAGCCCGGAGAGATCACAGAGCAACGGACTGCCAGTCAGCCCCGAGAACACACCAGCATTTGCCTGATGAATCAGTAAGCACCCTGAGCTGAATTTCCCCTTCATATTCTCTGTTTTCCATATTGCCTCAGAACTGGTAATGACTGCATCAGATACCCTTTGCCAGCCACACGCTAATTACAGATCTGCAACCGGTCCCGATGCCTCTTCAAACCACAAGATGATAAAATTAGATCATTACTCACATCACCCTCTTTGCAGACAATTATCAGAGGGATGCAACCGTATCTCCCCATTTCGTTTTCTAAGAAGTGACTTCAAGACCCGCAGAGTGAGACAGTGAGTCATGCTCAGAGGTTTCTTCATCAGCTTTTGTTTAATCAGAGTTAACAAAATGTAGCGCTGTTCTCTGGGCACAGATACCTGAACACGAACGCACGCAGCGGCTCTTCCTTTCCAGGAGCAGCCGCACAAAGCTCAGGCTGTGAGTAAACCCGAATCACCGGGCTACATGATAAAGCCAGAGGGGCTGCCAGGCACATCGCAGGCACCGGGATCACAGCGAAAGCAGAAGGGTGGGAGCCGGCACCCAGCCACGAGCAGAAGGGAGAGTCCCCGAGTTATTTCACTGGCAGATGGACTCCGTCTGTACCGCGCATCCCTGAGCTGCCATTTCAGTTGGAAACACAGCGAGCGGCGGCACAGACACCGGGCAGGGCGCTGGGGACTGGTGCTGGGGTACGTCTACACCGACGCTCACTTGTGGGGCTCGCAGGTTGTGGTGCAGGCACGGAGCTGCCCGGGGGGAGAGCAGTGGCTCGCCTGGCCAGCGCCCTGCCTCCACCAGCGGCCAGGGGCAGGTGCCTGGGGGGCGGTTTGAAGCCCAGCCTCCAGTTTGGGTGCATTTATGAAGTTGTTTGGGGAGAGACGCACCGGGCTGAGCCGGGCTTTTCCCACACACACACTGCAGCCTTCCCAGTTTCTGAAGTGCCACAACTCCGAGTCCTGCTCGCACTTCCCCTGCAGCCAGCTGTGTGTTTCAGGCCATCCCAGCCAGGCCTGCCCTGATGATGCTTCGCGCTATGGCACCAGCCTTACAAGGCATTAATAAATAATGGCTTGATATTGTTGGCTCGCTCTGTATGTAAGCAGCATGTGTCCGAAATGGTTACCAGCACATCAGTGGAAGCTACCACGGATAATTATAAGCTACAATTAAACGCAATCTATTGCTCTGCTGGACTGTGTAGCAGTGTGTAATAAAAGATTAACTACTTATTAAAACAGCTACAAGTATTTCATTAACCTTTATGCATTATTTCTAATGGGGCTTGCCTACGCCGCAGTCACTGCAGTGACTGAGGGGACTAAGTGACAGAGGCAGCGGGCAGGATACGAGCAGCCCTGTTCTGGGGCTGTGACTAACAGCGAGTGCTTATCCCGAGTATTACCCCAGCTCTTTGGGCCACATTTCTGGCCCTTGCTGAGCCGTGCGCTGCGGCTAGCAGCACACAACCAACAGGTACAACAGGCGGAGCTGCAGCCCCGGGGGAGCACAACCAGAGCCGACTTCTTGGCGCCCTGCGTGACACGGCTCTGGCAGAGGCAGCCCCCCCCGCGCAGTGCCCGTTCCCAGTGCTGGCATCCCAGACTGGACGCCCTGGCTGCCGTCCTGCGGGCTGCGAAGACATGTTGCCTCTGCATAGTGGCCATTCCCCGTAATTCTCTAGTGACCAGTTGAACTCTTGCCCCTGGTTTCCTTCCCGTAATAGAAATCAGACGAGTCTGTTTCCCGGCGAGGAGTTCTGCAGGGAGCCCTGGATGTCTGTGCTCACCTTCACCCCCGCTGGCAACTCCCACACCGTCCGTTTGCACCTGGGGAGTCGAGATGCATTCGGTTCACCTCTTATCGGCCGGATCTGGATTTACACCAACGTATGGAAACTCGGGCAAAATCTATTCTCTGGGCACACGCTATTAGCTCTGCTGATTACTCCCAGCAGTACTTACCACTGGATAAGAGAGGCTTTCAGAACTGAAGTACTTCAAGGACTGTGTTTCCTCCACAGAAGCTAGTCTGCTTCTTGAACACCCTGCTACTTGAAGCTCTTTCTGCCCATGGCAGCCTATTACAAGCCTGCAGAAACTAAATCGACTCAAAAAGGGTTTGCGACCGAAAAGTGGTTTTCAGGAATGCCTTTTAAGTGTGTAAAATAGCTTCGTGGCCTGTTGAAAGCCATCAAGAGGGAATGCTTGAGGAACAGTGTTTGGAGACAGCAGAAAATAGCTCTTCATTCCAAAGGATGGGAAAGTGTCTTTAGTTCTCTCGTCCTCTCCTATGCAAATGACTTCCTTTAATGTGCCTGGTCCTAGAGTGATAAAGGACACACCTTCCCCATCAGATGAAAGTACCATCTCGTCTCTGTGTTCCTTATCAGGCTTTCGCCGTGCAGGACAGACTCGGAATTCCTCCTTTAACGTCTCAGACTCGGCTGCGTTTAAGCCCCCGCATTACCTCCTATTTGGCTCTCCAGCCTCACCAGCTCTCATCCGAGACCCCTCCTAGGCCGCAGCCTGCCTTTATTCACTGCGGTGGGACCTCGTCACACCCAAGGGACCTCCACTATGCTTGATCTGAAAGGTGTGTGGCACGTGGAAACAACAGCCTTCGGAACATCCACGCAGTTGTGTAACCTCAGCCAGGGTTCAGAAGTTGTACAGACAACTCCCTGCATCACTGCCCGCCTCAACACACTGCTCGCAGCCGCTTCTGCTGTGCCGAGACGCGGTTCCTGCCTGCTCCTACCTTTTGCTTCTGAAGGTTGGAGCCTCTCTGATATATCAAGGCTAGGAGGAGAAGAAGGATTTTGCTAACAAAGATTTGCGATCCCCATCGGTTTGCATCTGGGACTTCCACACCAAACGAAGCTCTTGGCTGGCATGGCTAGATGTCACGACGGCGATGCGGGGTTGCCCCGGTCTTAGGTTGCTGCTGCCCCCAAACAGCTCGAAGCAGAGGGCTTGGGAACGCCTCAGAGAACTCGGGAGAAGTTTCCAGCCTGCAAAGTTAGTTGAGGAGTTTCTTTCTATGCAGATCTACTTTAGGTGATACACAGTTAATTAGGAACGCAGGCGCCTTGTTTCCACTGGACTATCCGTGTGCCGAAGCTTGTCTGGGAGAGGAACCCTTCCCAGGTCCTGTTACCAGGGGCACATCCGAAAGCTCCCGGCACAGGAGCCCCACGTTTGAGCAGCAGCGTGACTCACCACGAGGGATAAAACATCAGCCTGCGGGAAGGGCTCCAGGAGCACTGCCAGGTCCGCCTGCCCCGGGCTCCTGCCCCCCGAGCAGCTGGCAAACGGAGGTGCTTACCAGCTCGGCACTACTTGTGAGTGATGAGGCGAGCCGGAGATGCACACTGCCTTTCGGCCCTGATCAATCTTTGACCCAGACGTTACTTTGCAACGCTGAATTCCAAGAATAGACTGTATAAAAGAGACTCAGTTTTGTTAATCTCAGGGACCCGGTTTTGCAGTGCAGTCCCCCCAAACAGTAGCAGAAGTTGCCCTGTTGCAAATGGGGAAAGGTTACGAAAGATGTGGCAGGTAGCAAAGGTTCTGTAAAGCTTTTCTTTGGCTTGTGTCTCCTTGGGCGTTGAAAATGTGGTTTTCTACTGTGACATTGTACACAGGGCGTGGAGCACAAGGAAATCTGTGAGCTCTTTCTGGAGAGCAAATGCCTTTCAGTTATGGCGTGCACAAACTTCGATGCCTCACGCACGATTTAGCAAAAATGCAGCACTTCGCTAAATTGTCCTTGTGTTTGCTTCATGCCACTCACTGCTTTCAAACGCAGAAAGCACTCTTCTCCTTGTCAAAGATCCAAAGAAGACAAGCCTCAGAAGAGAGCATTCCTGCCCAGGGCTGGATCCAGAGCTCTGCACTTGACTCAGTTCATAACAAGTGTCCCTGAACTGGCTGTTTACAGCATGAATGGAATATTTTTCACCCTTTGTTTGCCTCACTTCTTGGCACTTCTGCAAACTACGAAAAGCTGAAAAATGTGAAGCTTGCCAAGAACTGTAAATATGAAAAATTAATCTTTCCTCTGTAGTCTGGCAGTCACACCCCACGTCTCACATCGGATCTTGAGCAACACCTGAGCTTCTCCTACGAAATGGTGCAGAGCTGGGGCTCCGCACACACCTTGCGCAGGTGCCCTCTCTCCTTCGTAACGTCGGAGCAGGCGGGCGCTGCCGCACAGCTCAGTCAGTTGCCTCCTCCACAAGCACGCAGCTTTTAAAACAAATCCTTGGCTGTTTTCGTCCTTCTGGCCCATTTTCCAATTTATCTCATCCACTGAGGCAGTCGCGGGTATTTCAAACGTGTCTCTAAGCATCTGAAATAACTTTTCGGACTTCCTGCTGCCAGAGTTGCTTTTGGAAGCAAGCAAGCAGGAAAATTGCCCGGTGTCGAGGTGCTGAGCAGGGCCAAGCACCCAGGCAGCAGTGGAGGTGTGCAGGAGGAGAGCCTCCCTGGGCCCCTGCGAGTCCAGCAGCCGCTGTGCGTGCTGCCGTCAGTCCCTGACACCTCAAGCCCCGGTGTGCCCGGGACCGGGAAGCACAGCCCGCCGTGCCCCACTCCCCGTCAGCGGAGCCAAACCCGCTGCCTTCCCAAGCGCTGCAGATGCAAACTGGCCTCGTTCCGCTGCAGTTGGCTGGAGCCCACCAGCTCACACCGGCACTCGGATCCCACCCATCCTCTTGGCAAGGCCACCGGAGGGTTGTTTACACGGCTGGCCACCGCTTGGCCCACGTTAGTGCTTCAAATATATAAAATACTGCACGCAAGTTGAGATGGGATTGCTTGAATGGGGAGGGATTATCAGGAAGCCAGGCTGGGCAAGCAACCGCGCGATGCGCACGCCTCGTCCCATCCCCTGAAACGCGGCCCCGGCCGCTCCGCTCCATGCCCCGCTCAGGCAGGCAGCGGCCGGCAGGGCTCGGAGCAGAGCGGCGCTGGGAGCAGCCGGCCCCGGCAGGCTGTAACAGGAGCTGCGGGCCCAGCCGCAGGCGCTGTGCAACTCTCCTTGATGCCACCACGGCCGCTCGCTTGGAGCCCTGGCACGGTTTCGGCGTTTCTCGGACAGCGTCGTATCAAGTTACTGCTAAGATCTGCGAAGAGGTGTTTGCTTCCCTGAGTTTTGTTCCAGTCGATGCAAAGTGAAGGAGCGAGGAGGGGAGAAGACGGCGCCCTGCGAGTCCCGGGCCTGCCTCGGTGCCTTCCAGGGCCGGCCGTGCCTGCCAGGCGCCCACCTCCACGCGGCTCCGTGGAGGAGCCAGGACAAGAAGGGACTCCTCCATTTACTTCTAAGTGCCTGAGACCAGAATACAATTTTGTGTTTCTTTCTTGGGTCAGGAATGTGTTTGTAGCTTGGAGCTAATTAAAACGCTAAATTACCTCTAGCAACTGCAGAGAAAAAGCAGAGGAAAGTCATAATTTAATTACTTGTGAGAAATACTTTTAAGTTGCTTGGTTCATTCTGAGATCAACAGCCGAAACCACTAAGATCTGACACTGCGGTGGGTTTTCAGAACAGAAGCAGTAACATTTCTGCCTGTAGGAACTTCCTCTGGTTCCCCTCCTGGCACTACGGGACCTTCAGGAAGCCGCCTGAAACAGGCACAAAACCTTGGTTGTGGCAAGGAGCCAGCCCCGCTCTGAGCCCTGCTGCACGAAGGCAATGCAGACAAACACACCCAGCGCCAGCGCACGGCGCTGATCCCGGACCGACCCCGGCCGCACGCAGCACGGTGCTGAGCACCTCCACAGGCAGGCGGACCACACCGGCAGCAACGAGAGGAAAGCTGAACTCGCTGGGAAATGAGCCCTCGGCAGCGCACGTAAGGTCACGCTGAAGTGTCCACTTCAACGGCCCTGCCTGGAGCTCCAGCCCCTGCCTTCAGCACCCTGCGGGGCTCTGCGGATGCAGCTCAGCGCCCGATGCCACGCGCTGTGCTCCCAGCAGGGCCTGATCCTGACCCCAAAGCCAGGGCCGTGTGGCTGGGCGGTAGGGAGGGCCTTGGAAGGACACGAGTCTCCACCGTGAAGTACGTATCCCGCCCAGACACGCCGCTGAAGTACATCTTTCTCATTTGGAGAAGCGGATTTTGCCATCCTCCCCCAGCCTTTTGAGCTCAGAAATGTTAACAAACGCTGCGCTTCAGAGGTATGAACGAGGCTGTCCTGATAATGTGTCTCTCTAGATTCCTGTCATGCTGCCCCGGCGATACTCAGCGTGATAATGAAGGCAGCAGGGAAGGAGGAACAGAGAAAATAGCAAACAACCCGGGAATAATGTGGAGTTGCCATGAAGAGTCACAGATCCGCTTACTGGAATTTAGAGCAGTTTGATTTTTTCTCTGAAGCCCTGCTTGTTGTGGCAGAAGCAGGACGCGGCAGCACCGCCCAACAGGGCTCGGCACGGCAGGGGCGGCCCAGGTACAGGTGGAAAGGTCTGGGCCAGGCATCGTCAGCCCAAAGACACTCCTCGCCCACAGGGAGCAGGGGGAAGGAGAGGGTGCAAGCAGCCCCTCACGGCCTCGAGCCATTCCTGCTTAACCTGGCCTTGTCTCAGCACCGCGCGTGACCTCTCCTCCCCAGCCGTGCCCGGGCGCAGGGAGCAGGCTGAACTTCGGCGGCTCGCTGGGCTCCCAGAAGTGACAAAGGGCCTTCTCGTTTCCGCAGAGCTCTGTTGACAGGGATTCATCTCCCTGTGAGATGATTTTGTTCGTATTGTCATTTGTTTCGTACCTTTCGTAACAGACGCAGTGGTTAATTTGCTGTACCTCAATACACTGAGATTTCGGTGACTTTTCTGTCAGTTCCCATAACTCATTTTGATGGGAGCCCATTGGATTTTAATGGAAACCTATTAGGTGAACATATTGCAATCATTAATGAACCCGATGTGTGATTAGACAGGGAACCACCTAAAGGCAATTAAAACCTATCAAGACCACGAGAGAATAAAGAGAAGGGAACTTAGTCTTGTTTAAGACAACCAGCGCAGACAATGATCTGAGAAGAAATTAAATAATCCTTGATGAACAAAAGTTGTGTAGGTGGCTACCTACACACGCAAGGGTTTCTTTGGAAAATCAACCATTACAGCAGTTGGTTTCTGTTCTGTCTGTTCTGTTCTGCTGCAGGTGATGTTTAGACAGAGAGGCTCGGCCTCTTCCTTCCTATTGCCTCACTGACATTTTGCCTATCCCCTGGTCCTCTGTGTCTGGGGCAGAAGGGCTCAGAGTCCTTCTGACACCTCTGTTCTTGTAGGCCCAGGCAGATGGAAGCAAAGGAGCGGTAAAGCTGCTTGTTTCAGCAGGATTTCCTGGGTGACATTGTGCCTGGACGGCGCACACGTAATTTTCAGTGTGTGTTCAGGGCAGCACAGAGCTTGCACGCAGCTAACAGGGAGCACAGAAACGGCAATGGCCCAAAGGAAGGATTCCAAGTGTGGCGGGGAGTAGGGCCGTGTCCCACCCTACGTTTTCTTTCCATCTTATGTTTCTGCCCCACTGAAAGGTTTCTTGGTGCCAGGGATTTATCCCCACGGCCACGAAGGGCTAGCTTCCCAAAGAGAAAGCTGCAGGCTCAGAAGGTGTCCCCGGATCACTGAGAAACGCCTCAGAATCACAGGAAATCCTACGGCTCGCCAACCACTAGACAACTAAAAGGTCCCCACTCGGCTGTCACTGACCTGCTCTGAGTGCCCCTGGTGCAGAAGGCAGGGAACGTGATTAGCTGGCGGGCGATGTCCACCGAATGCCATTCCTGAGCACGCCTCAGTCCCCGTTCGGCAGCCTCAGCAGCGAGGCTGCCTCCCCATCCACTGGCAAAGGCTTTCGCCAAGATTTTAGAATTCAACAATGAAACAGGCCTGCAACTAAAACATTTATCTGGCAGTTTTCCCTCTTTAAGTCAAAGTGTTATGTTGGCACACTGCGCTGTGGGTGGCGATTTGCCAGAGAAAAGCATGTGTTGGAAAACCTTGCTCAATATTATAGCAATCTCGTGCTCGCAAGCCTCGTACGACGCGAGGAGGAGCCTGCCAGCAGGGCTCGCAGCCGGCCTCCCCTCTTCCCCAGGCAGGCACGGAGCAGAGCTCCACAGCGGCCCGGAGCAGTGGGGAATCGAGGCGCCGCTGGCCGCGGCCTCGCGTGCTGCTGGGGGGCTGCGGAGGAGCGGGAGAGGCGGGGGCGCCGGGACTGCCGTCAGCACGACTGAGCTGGCCTGCAGGAGGAAGCTTTGCGGAGGACAGCACGGAAAGACGGGGGGGTATAGCTCAGAAACATTTCCTCCTGGGTGCTCAAGTTTCTCTGGGGCCAGCCCGAGTGTTTTTATATGGGGCAGATAATCTTCGCTGGAGCAGAAAGACTGCAGGGGCTTGCCGGCAGCACGGAAAAACGCGCTGAGGAGGCAGCGGTAACTTAATATGCACGAGAGGCCTGGCCTCAGAAGCCACTTGCATCATTCATTTAGCAACACTCAAGCCATGGAGCAAGAGCCGGGCCTCCAAGTACGCGCTGGGCATTGTGCTGCTGCCAAGCTCCTTCCGAGGGGAGCCAAGGAGCCAGCCAGGGCAGAAACAAGAGGACGAAACGGAGCGTTACAGAGCCGACCAAACCCAGGGCGCTCCTTCCCCTGTGCCCCGCTGGCCGGGTGCCGGGCCAGGTACAGGACCAGCAGGAGATGGGCCGTGAGCCCGGGGCCACCCCGCTGTCTGTCCCGGCACTGCCGGACGGGCACGGCAGGAGGGCAGCAGCAGAGGCTGATGCCACAGCTCAGCGCCGTGCCAGTGGAGCTGTTCCCCGAGCACACGCAGCCGAGCACTGCGCTGTGTCTCCGGGCTGAAGTTCAGATTTGGGGGTGTTTCTAGAGGGAGGTCTCTGAGGTGCAGAAGTCCAGTTAAAGCGGGGCTCTAACAGCTTCTGAGGCATGTCCTGGGGTCACTGGGTGAGACAGGGGGCTCTGCTTCATTAGGTGGTGAGAAGTGCGGCCTTGTCTTTGAGTTCTTAGTTGGGATTGGGATTTCTCAGTGCTCTTCACATGAAAGCAACATTCCTCTCACGGCCATGCAGGCGCAGCACTACTGCAGGAGTCGCTCTGAATCACCTGGGTACGGAAGGTAGGGCGCAGATAAATGCTCACAGCTCTTGGCACAGACTCACAACAGCGATGCAGCACCGCAAACGTGTTAGCGAAGCAAAGTTCCTATCAGTCATACAGCTACAGGAAATGAACAGCCCAACCTGCACGGTTATCGCAAAGTGTGGTTACAGCAAGAGCAATTTCATTTGTATGTAATGAGGTTTCCAAGTAAAGACGCTCTGGGTTTTCTAGGATCTTCATCTCGCTCTATTTAAAGCTACCAGCAGGGCAGATGTCACACAGGAAATCGCACCGCTGGGCAGCTGAGCTCCTGCAGCAGCAGAGCCGCTGCGCTCCTGAGTTGCACAGAGCAAATACTGGAATCTAGCACACCTCAGTGGAAGTCAGCAGAAGAGCCCCCGTGGCAGGGCTGCCATGCGTGGTGCGCTTGCTGCTCCAGCCATCCCGCAGAGCCCCTCGGACTTACGGTGCCGGGAGGCAGCGGCCATCCCGGGTGAAAGGGTCAGAAAATTAACGCGTGGGGCCGCCGGTGCCCAGGACTGCTGTGCAGAGAGGGGGGCATTTCACTTCCCCCCAGAAACGCGTGAAGGGCCAGAGGGGGAAAACACGTGGCTGTGATTAATGCCCCAAGCTTTTATTAATAAACCTTCACAATTCTATCTGCGCCACCTCCGTGATGCCAGGAGCTGCTGTGCTCTCAGGTCTCTAAGTTTGCTTTGAAAAAAAACACGGAGCCTACATTAATATTGTGCATGTGCCATTAACTTATGTGCACATAAATTAATATTGTGCATGTGCCATTAATCGAGCCTTCCCTCAAAATGCCTCCCTCCTGGCAGAAGCGCATGCAACGCATGTGCTTGAAAACCTCCTCAGGACTGCTGGTCTGTTTCCTATTTGCCCTCCATTTGAACGGAAGCAGGAGATTAGAAAAAAATCCCTTCCTTTTCTGCAGGTTGCTTGCCTTCTGTCCCTGCGGTGTGGGGGCCGTGCCCCTGCTGCAGCCGCGCTGCCCGTCCTGCTGCACGCTGCGGGCTGGGATTTTTGAGCTTCGGGAGAGAACCCCAGTCCTGCTAACGACAGGTTCTCCACTCACAGGTACTTCCTACGTGGGGGACATCACTCCATTCCTCCTCTTTCCCCAAACCACAAGCAAAAGCTTTAATCACCTTTTCTTACCTTTTAAGATATTTAACCCTCTTCTTACCCTGGGCAAGCTCAAAAACTAATTTGCCTTTAATCTGTGCCTGATGTCTCCTGAGACGTGTGCTTTTGTGGCTTTCCACCGCCAGAGACCACAGGTTTAAAACAAAGCAACGTCTGAGGTGGGAGGTGGGATCTGGAGCGTTCGCACACTTTTGTCCTTGTTTTATGCCCCAAGCTGCCACTGATGGAGGCCATGAGCAGCACGTGCAGGAGTGAACGGGTAGCAGGGAACCTGCGGTGTAATTCTGCTTTCACTGTTCCAATCTAACGTATCTCAACGTTAACGTTGTCCTTCGGTAGCTTTATTTGCTATTTGGTGTTTGGATTCACTAAACCTAACAGAACCATTTCAGACCTGTCACGGTCACTCCGGGCTGTCTCAAGCCCTTCTCACGCTGTGGGTATCAACCCCCCGGTTTCTGTCCTCGCCTAGACCAGCCCCCCTCCCAGTCCTGCCTTCCCAAGACACAGCTCTCCTGCCCCAATATCATGCACGAATCATACCTGTATATCACATTAGCACCGTGATAGCCTATTTTCATCCTGATCCTCACACTTACTCCTGGCTCTAAATTGTTCTTTATAAAGAGGTCTGCAGGGACCTTGTTATTTTTATTGCTGTAATAAGGCAGCTCTACAGGAGAGAAGGGAAGTGTTTAGAAAGATAGCAAAGACCCGGGGGCTGCCTGAATGTCAGGGAGGGCCTGTTGCAGAGGCCAAGCAACTTGGGCTCTCGCCTTGGTGAGCACAAACCCCTTTGGCCTGCGAAACGGGCACCAGGCAGTAAAACACAAAGGGTGATGCTGCCCGGCTCGAGGATTAACCTGCGCCAGGATCCCTGACCAAGACAGGAGGCAGAGCAGAGCTGTAACGCCTCCTCAGAGGGTGCTTTGGAGCGGTGGATTTGGATTCCCTCTGATCCTCAGGGAACAGGCTCCTTCGGCAGCGATGACCTAAACCCTGGGGAACTGCTTAGCAAGAGCAAATTAGCAGCAGCCCATTTCTGTATTTCAGGTAACTCGGAGCACAGGCTCAGCAGGCCGGTAACAGGCGAGGAGCTGCAGGAGGCACTGGGGCACACGGGCACCGCACAGCTGCCTGGCAGCCTCCTGCCCTGCCCAGCGCCCAGCCCAGGGAGCTCTGGGGGCATTCCCAAGTCTGTGCATCCGTCAGCATGACCGTCCTGCACCTCTAAGTGACACTTTCACCCCGGCTTTTCCCATGCAGCTCCTACCAGCAGTAACTAGGAGGTCTGCCGAGCGCATGCAGAAAGCCCTAGCTGGAGAGCTGGACAGCAAAGCCTCCGACCAGGCTGCTTTAACAGCAAAGGCGTTTCCTAGAAAGATTTTGAAAGGAGCACACAACATGAGTCTTGCTCTTCCCTGGCTGTTCGGGGTCACCATCACCTTCAGGCTGAGGGGTTGGGGGCTGCAGCAATGCTCCCAGGACGGGGACTGACTGAAGGCTGAGCACACGGCGGCGCATCACCACACTCACCTCTCAAGACCCAACAGAACTGGTTCCCAGAAAGGACAGAAGGAGAAGAGGCTTGGTGGACATAGGGAGATGAAGTAACAGACGGCCATGTAAGCAGTGCATGTCCACTGAGAGAGTCGGTGCGCTGGCTGCAATAGCTATTGATCCCGTTAGTGCTATCGTCAAGCTGGAAAGCAAGTCCTCCAGCGTGCATGCCAGAAGGTCAGGGCCCAGACTCAATTTCCAAATCAGGCAGTAATAACACAGAGAGAGAACGCCGAAGGTGACGCAAGTGTTAAGAGACTTCCAGGACTGCAGCTGAAGCAAAAGCAAACATTAAATAAATTGGGTGACAAGAGCCGTGCCCATCCTTGCTGCAGACACACTTGCCGAGCAGAGATGCTCAGAACGCTTTTGTTCAAATGTCAAAACCCAGAAAATGCTGCTTCAGGAACGGAAGTGCTCCCTGGGAACATGGGCAGCTCAGCAAAGCTTGAAACAAGAGCGTTTCTGAACAATTTGTTCCTCCATCCTGAAGTCCGTATCCCCACATACTTTAATATATCATAATATATATATCATATATAACTGTATATATCATCCCCGACACTCGGAAACCATTGCGCTGAGACGCCTCCGTATTAGAGCAAGGTAATGTTCTGAGAATGACGTTTGGCGTTTTTCGTCCCAACTGAAATGTCTGGGACGTTTTGTCCAATGTAGTATTTCAACATTTTGATTTTTATTACAATTTAGGACCAAAAAAAAAATCTAAAAGATCAGAATTTCTTGGGGGACCAATATTTTGTTTTCCAAACAGCCTTACTGCTGAGGAACTAAAAAGATAGTGTCTTGGGAAGTGATTCAGTGCTGCAGCAGCATCTCAGACATAAGAGCACACTGTACTAATAGATGAGGCTGTTGTATGATGCTAATATGGAAACGAGAGCTCCAGCAAACTGTTCCTCTCCCTGGTGAACAGCCGAGCTCAGTAGCTCACAACTGTTTGCTTTACAAGCTCCCTTGTTGTTGCCACGAGGCCAAGCACACATATTTAGTTCCCTCAGCGTTCCTGCAAGACTTAATACTTATTCCAGGTTCCCTCTTGGCGCACAGAATTTGCTGGTTTGATCCAGAAGTGAAAGCAGCTTTTCTTGTCTCAATCCCATTGCCTTCAGCAAGTGGCAACTCGTTTTTCCGAGTACGCTGGGATCGAAAGCAAGAGCTCTCGACAGCATACCTGTGACACCCGTAACCGCCTGGCCTGGAAGATGCGCAGCAGGCCATCCTGCCACCGTTATCTGAGCTCCTTTTAAGATCTCACAGGGCAGGGACTGATCTGCCCATTGCAATGGGTTTGACTAATATTCCATTACCTATCCCGACTGAAAATGTTGTTTGATTTAGGTTCAAAGAGCTCATTATATAGGGATTTTTTTTTTTCTCAGACAGCAAAAAAATCAAGTGCAGAGTAAAAAAGTATCAAATGCTCAGCTAATTACATTTTGCCAAGGTTTGGTTGGTGTCTGACTGTATCCGACATTGTGCTCATTACCAGTTGTATAATATAATTTCTACTGCACAGTTAATTAGTACCCAAAAAGTAACCAAAGGAATTTATACAAGCCTGGTTGGAGGACACGAAATAAATCACTGAGGAATAGGTCTGGGGAAAGTCCCCAGTGAGGCCGTTTTCCTACTGAAGCAAAGCACTCAGAGCTTTAACTTCCCAACCAGACATGTTTCGGAGAAGCTCAGAAGCATCTCCAGGACTGCCTCAGTGCCCGGGTCACACAGCTACACTCCATCTCCCTCCACGAGCCATGTGCTTTATCTAGTCGATGTCAGCAGATTTCAGCGGGACCCGGCTCGGGCCGGGAATCACGCTTGCCGTTGGCTTGGCAGAAGCCCCGAGCGACATCCAGCCTGAGCGCGGCTCCTTTCATCGCAGCGCGTCGCTTCCAAGCCTGTCCGCCCGTGATGGCTCATTCCAAACATCTGAAGCTGACAGAGAAGTATCACTTAAGCACTAACACAGATACCTCTGCCTTCCACCACGGCGTTCGTCCTGAGACAGTGGAAAATGTCATCGATCCTTTGAAGCCACGAGCGCTGTGACAGGCCAGCTGACAGACCGGCTCCCTCCCGGCTCGCCAGGCTCCCCCAGGTTCTGCGCGGCCGGAATTGCCTTCCCAGCTGTGCGGCGTCGCCCTCCTGAAAGGTTTTGGCCGGAGCTGCTCACCGCTGCGGGGCCGGGACACGCTGAAAAGCTGTTGCTTCCATTTTGAGGCAGAAGTGTGCGCATCAGATGGGATCTGCTGCCTCTGGGGGTTTGGGTCGTTCTCCAAGTCAGCTGAGCTATTCTGAACTCGGGGCTGAACGTGGAAGGAACAGCGCTTTGTTTATTCCTTCCAAAGCAGCCCGTTCGCTCCTACTTTCTGCCCTTTTCCATTCAGACGCTTTTGCCCTTTGAAACATTTCCAGTTGTTTCCCCCCCAGCCCAAAGAGAGAATAAAATTTACTACGTACATGTGTGTACTCTCTGTGAGGCTCTTCCAGCAGCTCAGCAAGAAATGCAGCCCACAGGGAGGTATTAAAGGCAATGACCATCCCAGACTGTTTAAAGGGAAGTCAGATACCAGTAACCAAATACATTGCCATAAAACGCATTGCTCTGTCTGGATCTGCATTTGCCATCATTTTAAAGCCTAGAAGCGGTCTCCAATTTGCCTGCATTGGAATCCGTCATTATTCACCACTCCTCCCAACTCCGATGTGATCTGCAAACTAGGAAATCTTGCTTTCTATGTCCTCAGCCAAGTCTTTCATACACTGTAACTATCAGAAAGACCAGGATCCGCCAGTGCAGTCTCCTACAGTACACGCTCCTTTATTAACTTGTCTTTCATCTTGAAAGGCTTCTATTTATGCCTCCTTTCCCCACTCTGCTCCTGTCCTCTGGCCAATTTTCAATCAGTGAGCCAATTCTTCCCCTTTCCAACTCCCCACCTTTAGACATTAACCTCCGACGTGGGACCCTGTCAAACACCGTCTGAAGATCCAAGCCTCTCCCGACTGCTGCTTAGCCTCTTGTCTATGCTGCCAGGAGCGTATGTTCTAAAAAAAGAAATTTCCAAAAGTTAGCGAGGCAGAAAAGGTCCTTTCCGGAAACCACACTGGCTATCTTTGGTCAAGCTGTGCGTTTCTCAACAGGCCACCTTTCATCTATTAAAACATTTTCTAAGACTCGTCTTCACCTGAAGAGAAACGAACTTCCCTGCAAGACCCTGGTGCACATCTGGGTTGTTCCTTAAATAATGGTGGGAGGCTGTCCGCCTTCCACCTTTGAGGAATCTCCTGCAAAACACTTCAGCTCTGTGAAGTGCCTGTGAAAACCTTTCCAATTTAGACCCACAGTTCCTTTAACCTCTCTAATAAGAGAGCCATAGAGTAGGGGGTTTGGTACCAACCATCCACTTCACACCCTCGCTCCCTGAAAGCTTCGTTTTCTGTGCTCTCTTTTCCTTTGAGGAATAAAGTCTGGTTTCCACCTTTCTACTTACAACTTTGGTCCAGGCGGCTCCTCTCTGACTCAGGTGTATTCTCCCTGCCAGTAGCCAAGCCTGACATTTCTACTTTCCTCTTTATGCTTCCCTACTCCACAGCCAATAGATTAAAACAAAATTAGCTTCCATCTTTGCCTCCGGCCCTTTCCTTCCTGCTGACACGCAGACTCCGCCAGCTTGTTCTCACCCTGCTCGGCTCCAATGCCAAAATGTCCCCAATTACCAAAGAATCCCATATATCCTGCTCTGTGTGTGATCACTCCTACACCATTATCTTGCCGCTCAATTCATAGCCTCTGCCTGGAAGCCGCAGTAAACCTGTCTCGATGTGCCACTTTACATCCACAGCGAGTCCCCTTGGTCTCCAGAGGAGCGTCTCAGCTCACAGTCACCTTCCTGCTATGCCATTTACAGAGATATGTGTGTGCACAAACGGCTCCCTTCCTTGCATGCCAGATGAGATGAATATCTTATGTTGCTTACATAGCCTCGTAAACAGGTATTTTCCCATGCCACCGTGTTGCTTTGCGTGATTAGAAAGAGCTGACTTAAACACATTCAGATGGTTGCACGGGCTAGTTGCAGTGCGCTGTGTGGAGCTGTTGCAATTTTTATCCTCCATATCTCCAAACTGTCCTGGACAAAGATGCTATGTCTGTAAAATGGGAAGGAGCAAGATCAAAACTGACCTGGTGTTCTTGGGCTTGGGTCGTTGTGGGAGCTTGGTGGGAAGGGATTAAAAGATCGGCCCCAAATTATTTATGTGTTCAGCACAGACTGAATTCCTCGCAGCTTCAGTTCGTCCCAAATGTACCGATGGAGGAAGACATTAAAATTGCTCTGCTCCATCTGCCCTACTTCAACACGCTTCATACTAGGTAAGGCAAGCCTGTTCTTCACTTCTCCTTGAGCAGCTTCGTCCTGGTGTTCAGCCACCCAGGGCAGTGACAGTTCCTGGCCAGAAGCCTTTCCAATCTCCTGGACATGGAGGGATGAAGCAGCAATTCTTCAGGCAGCCGGAGGAGAAGGACTGAGAGCTGACCTCTCGCCACGGTACTGCCCAGGCAGACACACCAGCTGACAAACGTCCAACAGCGGTCTACCGCGAGCAGCAGCGAGGTCAAGAGGAAAGAGCGGCTCCTCCAGGGTCTCCCAGCCCCAGCTGCACGCACCCGGCCAGGCCTGGCTGCGGGAGGGTTCCTTCTGCACGGGAACCATGCCGGGCCTGTCGCAGGTGCTTGCTCGGCTGCCTCTCACGGCCTTGCCGAGATCGCGGCACGTTAGTCCAGCAGAAGTGGTGGGGATGCTGGAAGGCCGGCCGGGCACCGCATGGGCACGGCCTGGGAGCTCGCCGCAGCCTCACCCGTCGCACCCAGCTGCGGGCCCCCAGCACAACGAGCTCGTCCTTGGCACCGCGCTTCCCTCCCGCTGCACCCAAAGAGCGCCAAGGTCACATTCGCCCAGCCGCGGGCTGCGGGGAAGCTTTGTTTGCTTCAGACGAGCCAGGGGGAGCAGACGAGAGAGAGTCAGTCAGTGTTATCACAACTAATGCAGCTCATTAGAATTGTTTTAAACTCTGAAAGCAAATGAATATCTAATGAGATTTCCCCCCAGGTGTAATTAGCAATAAGCTTTACATTGCTCTAAAAATACCCTCCAATTTTTTGAAAAACTAAATGCAGATAACTGGAAGCTCTAGTTACACTTAATGAACTGAACAAAGCACATTGAAAACTAAGAATATTTTAATTGTGTTTATTTAGCCTTCAGCAAAGGATCTAAGACATTTTCATAATCATCAAATTAATTCCAAAATGCTGCTTTGTAAGTCGTCCAGCTAGCAATGTCGCTGTTGATCACATACAGCGGACTATTTCCCGATCGGACAGTCAATTTACTGAACAATGCATTATTCAAGGACCTGAAGCCATCTCCGCACCAATCTTGCCTTCCTCCCACAGGCTGCTTAGCGTACAGAAGAGTTCATCAGCCCAAGAAGAAGCACTGCACTTCTGCTCCGTGATAATAAACACCACCAGGTATTCTCTTCCTTCCGTATTTGCCCCAGAAAGAATGGTGAGGAAAATACTCATTTTCTTCAAAATTCTCCAGAATTACTGAAGTGGGTACCGCCTTCCACATTCACCTCAAACCAGTCGATAAGCTGGCTTCCTATCAGCGAGCACCCCGATGACTGATTTTGGCAAAGACCAGACAGAGCTGTCTGAAACTGACCTTTGAAAGGGAAGAAGCTACAGCTGGACACGTGTATCATCTTTCCCTGGAAGAGCTTAGGGCTCCGACCCGGTTTTGATTAATTCAGCAAAATATCAGCCAGATGCTGCATCAGTTTCTCACGTCTGGTGATGGCTGCGGCACCGGGAGAAGGAGCCCAGCCCATGCGAGCAGGCCACGGGACGGGAGCAGGGCAACTCTCCCTCCTGCTCCTGCTGACCGCGCTGCACCCCCGCAGCCCAGGCCGGGGCCAGAGAGCAGCCTTGCTGCGCTTCTGCACGGGGCTCCAGGTAGTCAGATCCCATCCATGTCCTCTGTGCCTTGCTCGCTGGCTTCCTCTGAAGCATCGCAAAGGAGAGTTAATTAATTCTGACCACTCCTAATAGTCTTCTGGGTCGCAAATTGGCGATTCGGCTTCATTAATTTGATTTCTAACATTTCATCCTTTGCACTCTCTGCCCGATTAGCTTCCTGAAATTTAGTTTCAGTAAATGGGATGAGCAAGGCAGAAACTTCCAAAGAGATTTTCCTCACCGGCGTTTGGAGGACAAGGCACGGCGCAAAGCCCTGGACCGGCGGCTGAGGTCACCTCCTCTTTGCGAACTTCTTTTTGCGACAGGCTGCACTTGGGTCCCTTGCAGAGGAGCCACCGACTGCCCCTTCACATTCCTCACTCCAGAAAAGCCCCAGTGCAAACTGCACCAGAGTACGGCCAGGCGACAGAGCTGAACAAAGAACTCACTTTTCTGATAGCGTTTTAAAATAAAAGCTGGCATTAATTCGTAGGCGTATGTACGCAGAGGCCACGTACCCGCCAAGTGCTGTGTTCTCTATACGTGCGGTGTCAGAAAAACAAAGCAAACCGGGTCAGCTGCTCCGGGGGAGCAAGGCTCTGAGTCACTGAACTGCTCCTCGGCCTTACGCCACTTCCAGACGGGTCCTTGTCGTGAGACCCCCTGAAAGAGTGAATCGCAGGTGGAGGAAACGAATGCATTATTATATACCTGGGATCTGCGTGGGGTTTAAAAACTGATTTTTTTGCAGTGATCCAAAGACCATTACAGCTCCTTTTCTGGTTTTCAGATTGTAACTGGACGTGTTCATATTTGTCTCTCCGTAAGTTTTTACTCCATTCCACTGAACAGCATATTTACCCTTCTTCCAGTGAGGGACTGAACCCAATTCTTTCACAGTAGGACCTAATCTTTCCTCCCACTAAATAAAAGCTTCAGTGTACTTCTACTTCCCAATTGATGTACGCACAGAACACATTCCAGCCAGGAAGGGAGAGAACAGGAAGGACATCAGTCTCATTCAAAACGCAGCATCTTCTCCTGTGATGCTGAAGGTTTCGTGAGGAGGTCTGAGGAAAACTAGAAAATGTCCTGTGGCCCCAGAATTGTTTTCCTTTTGCCTCCATTTAGATTACTGAGGAACGTCAACCAGAATCAACGCCCAGATCGTTGAGCACCGCAGCCGAAGCCACGGCTTCTCCGTGGGTCTGACTCAGAGAGGTGCATGTGGCTTTGCCCCAAAACCACACGGCGATGCAAGTCTGGGGATAAGCCCCGCGCTGTCACGGCGGAGATGTGAAAGCGGCTGGTCCCACCAGGCTTGTGGGTGCACTGCAACACCACAGCTCCAGCGACAAAAGGAGACAGATTTCCGAGGCCAAAGGAAATCTTGGGGCTAAGACATTTTCTAGGAAATGAGGTGAAACGTGCAGGTGTACGCCCAGAGCAGCACAACCTGAGAGAGAAAACAAACCCACAGCTGTGGCTGGAAAATAAACCTGCTCTCGGCAGCGCAGCCTTTCACATCACGGGAGCCAATGAACAAGTGCTCGAGTGTTCTCACTGCTCAGACATGTGCAACCTGGACCCTTCGCCGGGCTCATTGTTCCCTTGCAAAAGGCCCTTTTAGAGCAAGCCCGGCAAGCCTGAGAGGGGACGGAGGACAATGGCAATCTCTCCCATTCAGCAGCAGAGGCCTAGGAAATATTTGCTACTCCAGGAGAGCAGCAGAGGCGCCTTTTCAAAGCTCCCTTTGCTGGGAGCTGAGTGACAGCTGAATCACAGTGCTGCTTTCCAAGAGCCAGACCTCAGTAGCACTGCCAAGAGTGGCCTGTTGTATTCAGAGCCCCGACACAGCTGCAGTTACTGGGAGGTCCTGCCATTGTCCTCCCCCAGCAGAAAGATGTTTCTGTCCCCCCTTCGTAGACCTCCATCGCTGCCCAGTACAGGCGTGCTGAATGAAAATGTCAGCAGCAAGCGTCGAGCAGATGTGAAGGGACCGTGCTCTCTGACCTGGATTCACCCATCACGTGGGCCGGCGCTGCTGGATGGAGAACGGCTTTGAGACAACCCCAGGGGGATGGGGCGCTGCCGCTTCAAACGGCGCGAATGTGGGGCACGAACCTGAGCAGCGCAGGAACGGGGCCGCGAGGGAGGCGGGAAGTCCTCCAGGAGACACTGGGGAAGAGCTCAGCGCTGCGAGAGCCGAGCAGGATGCGTGCCCTCCGCAGGTACTGGAGGCTTCTGCACAGCGCACTGGTCCCACACTGTGAACACCCTGGGTTGGAAGGGAGGCGGTAAGCTCCAGATCCCAGTTTTGTGAAAGTAAAGCTGATAAAAAGTAGAAGTTTTAAAGAGCATTAATAAAACAATATGTCCGGGAAGTGAAGCTGACAGCCTGTGGTGTCATTCTGTCTGCAGAACAGTACAATGAAATTTATTCAAAACAAAAGAAAAAACGTGAAAATAACTAGTACAGTTTCACAGTCCAAAATAAATAATATGCAGGAAAAAACAACAGAACCGAGTAAACTAAGAAAAAAATGTCACGAACGTTCAAAACAAATTCAAGAGCGTCCTGTCCCCATTATGTTTGGAGACTTCTGCAGCGAGTGCTAGAGCTGCAGCTCATTACCAAGCGCTCACGTTGGGATCCTTGACATCCGTGGGAGGCACCCAACACCCGACCGCGCGCCGCCCGCAGCCCCGCTGGGCGCGAGGTGTCGGCGTCTGGGGAGACGACGGAGCAGCACGGCTGGTAGCTGGGCGAGGGAAGGGAAAATACTTGGGAGGTCCGTCAGCGGGGCAAGCGGTGTGGTCCAGGGGGATTTTGCTTCGTTTGGGAAACAACGGGACGCTTACGGAAGGGGCTGCGCTCCTGGGGATAGTACAGGGGAGCAGCTGCCTCGCGCTGTCAGCCAGATCACAGCGAGCTCCGCATCCAAGGGCTGGACGCGAGCCAGGTGCGCTAAGTGACTGCAGAGATACCTCAGATACGGGGATGGCGATCTCTCGCCAGGTTTGAAATGCAGATGAGGGTCTGCAGAAAGGGCAGCAACACAAATATCTCGGAGCTGAGAAAAGCCGACTTTGAAGGGAAACGAGACAAAGCTGAAGGAAATTGGCTGGGATTCAATAAGGCCTGAGAAATGCACAATGGAAAGGGCTTAATGCAGTCAGAAAGTAATTACATTAAAATAATTCCACCCCACAACGTCTTTTGCATCATCAGAATTTTTTTTCGTGTTCTTTCTCAACCCGTGGCGGGAGCCAACGGTCTCACAAGGAAAAAGTCCTGACAGAAAGCTCGCGTGCCGAGGCACTAACGGCACGGGACCCACGAAGAGACTGCTCTCAGCCACAGGAGGAAGGCAGAGCCCCGGGGCGGCAGGAAGGCGGCGGCTCGCTCAGGTGTGCAGGAGGAATAGCCACCGCTCTCAAAGAGCTCCCGGGCAGAAGGTCAGCGCCGTGAGTGACACAAGCAAACTAGAGGGATGGAGCAACTTCTTCCCCACGCTTCAAACCAAGCGAAGTGCCAGTACCGACAGCACAATGGGGCCATTGAAACCGGAGAGTGATAATGGGAGAGGAGGCGGCACCATACAGCTTAAAACCAAAGCAGATTCTTCCCAGAATTCACTCCCAGAGGCATTGCAGACTGCGGGGAAAAACAAGAGGGTAAAAATAGATTCAACTCTGATCCACAGTAATTGCACAACAGGGATAATGGGGATCTCAGAGGTGGAGATAATAAAGCGGCAGAGTTTTAAAAGTGAAAACTGTGAGCACCAAGAATTAAAGCAGGAGTTGACAAATCTGGAAACTACATCTTAAAATGCCTCAGCCCTGGGCTGGCCAGGACCCTTCTCAGAGCCCCGGGCCGGGTCCTCCAAGGACTCCTGCTGCCTCCGCAGCCAGGGCCCCCCGCTAGGAGAGCGCGGTGCTCGCAGCCTGCGCCGCCACCGAGCCCTGGGGAGAGGGAAAACACTGCGCTCCTGACCCCCGCTGCAAACGGAGCAGAAATGAAGCCCCCACCTCCTCCTCTCGCCATCTGCTTAGCTGTCCCGAGGAACGGCGGGGCTCACCAGCCCCGCGGGACTTTTCCAGCTCTCAGTTCTGGGGAGAGCTCGCACCGAACAAACGACCTGGGCGCTAACTCAAACAGCTCGCTCTGCCCATGTGTGTATCTCTGTTCCGTCTGCCTCAGAAGGCAAGGTAATTTGACAAATAAAACGAGCGACCTGAATCTTAAAATCTACCAGGAGAATTACTTCCAAGTGTCTGTTCCCTGAATGCATCAGGCACACTGAGCAGGAGGCTCGGTGACTGAGCAGGAGCAGCCCGTGCGGGGGCTGCCCGCCAGGCCGCGGGGTTATGGGGACGTCTCCCCAGCTGCCAGCAGTGCCACCAGGGCAGCTCCTAGTCCCGCTTTCCTCTCCCCAAACGCCGCTGGTGCCTCCCGCCCGCCAGCGAGGGCAGCTCAGTGCCACGGCCCCTGGGCAGGAGCTGGGCGCAGCTCATTGCATCGGCGCGTACAAGCTGATGAGAACAGGGGCAATCACCACGGGCACTGGCGGGTTCACGTGCCAAAAAATGCTGACTCTTCCTCCTCCCCAAAGCAACCAAGGGATAAAGAAGAGACGCTTTGATTTCTCTTCCATTGCTTTCCTTTCTCTGAGCCAGTAGGCTGTGTTCATGTCGTGTTTCAAAAGTTCTCACACGGCCACAAAGATTAGAAATATATTTTCTAAAACGAGAGCCTAAATTGCACAAATACTCATTTCTTTCAACATCTGGAAGAAATGCCCCACCAAATGCCGTAGGACTTAGTCACGTTACCAACAGGACACCAGCGAGCTCTCTTCCAGGAACCCCAGCGTGGTCCGGGTGCCCGATTCCCAAGAGCAGTGCTGCCTCGGGAACAGCTCCAAGCAATCCTCCCTCCGCCTCTGCGCCAGGCCTTGGAGCAGCACGGCCTTCCAGGGCTGGCAGCTCCGCACATCTCTCAGACCACATTCCGACTACTACACGCAGCTGTACAACCGGCCGTGCCTTGCGCACAGAACAGCCCCGGCGTGTGACCACACCACGCTTCAGGAAGTTCGGAAAACTGCTTTCCGTCATCACTCCTCCTCTTGCCAGGGAGAAAAGAAAAGAAAAAGTTGAGTTTTGCCTCCTAACAGAAGCACTAACTATTTCTTTCACATAACAAAGCCAAGCAAAAGAAACGTAACGCCCACTAAGGGCACAGCTTCGGGGTGGGAAGCCGCGGGAGCCGCTGCTGGAGGTTATCGATGGAGCCCCGGGCATCACAGAGAGACTCGAAGCTCCCCAAAGGCACAGCCTTCTGCTGAGTGTGGAGCACCGCGTCTCTCGCCGTGTCACGCTACATTATACGCACCTCAGGGCAGAGATGTGTGTCATTTCTCTCTGAGTAACACATTTCTGATGGGATCCAGACAAGGCTGAGGGGGCGACGGGGTTTGGGGGGAAATGAGGTGGTTTTGATTCAAACCCTGGCTTCCTTCAAAGTGCTGTGGTCTGCTTAGAATGTCTGTGGACATCACTTTACAGCAATTTAACGCGCCCACTCACACACAAAAAATCCCCGGGGGTTGTAAACCCTGATTTGCAGCTGGACCCAAACGAGAAACTTGTGCAAACAGCACGCCAGGACGCGGCGGCGCTGCCAAACTGCTGTGGCCGGACAAGAGAGCAGAGGCAGAGCTGCCACGGGAGCCACAAGCTCCACCAGCTCGCCGCTGGCTTTGCCCGTACCGTCCTGGGGAGCTGCAGGCAGCTCCCGAGTGACCCCTTCCTACTGCCAGGAGAGCCCAAGGCGTGCTGGCAGCAGCGCTGACCCCGACCGGCGCTGCCCTGCGGCCGTCTGGTGGGCTCCCAGCACTAGGTGGTCTGGCTGGAGGCAGAGCCTGAAGGGCAGCAGAATGCGTGCGCAGGCACATGGGTTTCCTCATGTCCACCACATTATAACTAAAAATATTTCAACAGCTGTTTCTTTTTGCTGCAGGGGAAGGCAAGGAAAAGGAAGCACATGGCCCAAGTTGCTATCTCAAGGATATTTGCCTTAACGTTGCTGCTAAGAAGAGCAGACGTTAACTATTTGGTCAAAAACCTACGTCCTGCTGCAGGCTGAAGAGCTGCGAGTTCCCCGTCCCAGCAGCAAACAATTCCCAAGCAGCCAGCTCCCGACAGAGACCTTGTGGGCACCCAGACTGCCTTCCCACTGCCCGGTGCAACGCAGGTAGCGGTTCACGGCCTCGGCAGGCTTTTTTGGGGGGAAATGAGGTGGTTTTGATTCAAACCCTGACTTCCTTCAAAGTGCTGTGGTCTACCCTCCGAAGCACAACTGCTGCTGAAGAGCCATGAGCAGGAGGGAGGGCCCGGAGGCCCCCGGAGGAGCGGAGATGCGGTGCCCCTCGTACCGCATCCAAGGCCCCACGCGGCACAGGCTGCCGGCACAAGCAGGCGCTGCCATCTCCGTGCCCTCTGCACTCAGTCCGCAGGGCCCGTGCTGCCTCGGATCGGAGGGCAGGCATTTCCCTTTCAGGAGGTTTTACGAGAGCTTTAGGACTATCTCCTGGAAGCAAACCCTTGGCCTTGCGGCTCGCTTTAGGCTCCGCTGCAGCTGCCCTGGAGGAAACGTTGCCTTCATGCTGATTCCTGGTGGGATGCCTGATCTGGCAAGGCAGCATCCCCTGTATTTTAACCGTCTAGTAAATATTTCAGATGCTTCTGGCTCGCAGTTCATGCATTAGAAACAGTCTTGTCCCAGGATAACAAGCTACCCCTGCCTAGAAAGAGCAGCAGTTTGCGCCTTCTATCCGAGCACATGAGAGAACAGGAGCAGTGTCACCATCCTTAGCTAATTTGGCACTTCAAGCAAGAACGGGGCTTTTATCTCTTCCTTTTCATTATAACATGGTGAGACACACATTAGATATCAATAAGTAACTAAGCTGGCTACAGAGGACAAACAAATAATTGCAGACGGTTGCTTGGTAAGTGATAAGCCTTTTGGGGCTCAATCACCACCTGTAGGCAAGCTTTGATTCAAACATGAGATCATGGAAGAGAAAGTCAGACACAAAGCAGACGCACAGAGAGCAGCACATCATTTCTTCTGGTACCTGGGACAGCAAACACGAGCAAGCACGGCTCCCGTGAAACCCATGGGGGGAAAGAGGCAGAGGGAGTTGCGCCAACACTCTTCTACCCACCCGCATCCGTACGGGTTCTTTGCTCCTCCCTGTTCCCGCCTGAGTACCTAGGCTCTGTCACGGGATGATCCTCCAAAAGCAACGGCTGCCCCGAGGGAGGGACCTTGTGCCCCTGCGGAAGGGCCTGGGGATCCGGCCCTCCTCACCGCTGCGCACAGCCGGGCACCCAGCACGGCACCCACCTGAGCAGCGTCTCCTCGGGCAGGACACCCACACAGCAGCTTTAAGCTCATTCCCAAAGCCAGGGCAAAACAGAGAAAAATAACCGGGACCATAACCGTGTGCTGAGTACGTACAGCCCAGAGAATTTGGTTCCGCTCCGGGAAGATGCAGCCAGGCTGAGACGCTGCTAAGGCTGGGAAGAAAACCTCCATGCCTCGGCCCTTGCACCGCAGCCCTGTGTTATGAAGTTGGCTCCCACTTCTAGAGCATTTTCGACACAAATGCTTCCAAGCTCCAGGTTGGTACCTTCAGCCTGGGACCTCCTTGGCGTGACAGCTTGCTTCACCTGTAAGCAAAGCCAAAACGTCAAGCGGCCGCGCGGCCGAGGGCAGCGTCGCGGGGAGCGGCACCCAGCGCAGCGGGCGATGGAGGCGGGGAGCGGGGTTGCCCCTGTTGCCCTGCCTGCCTCTGCTGGGGGCAAGGCGAGGGGGCTTCGGGACCACCGCCCTCAGCGGGGCCTTCCTGGGGCTTCATTAGCAAGCGCAGTAGCCACTAGATGGCAAACTCACAGCCAAAACAGAACTCGGTTGACCGTAAGGGACTCCCCAAACGCTGCAGAATCGGGGGTGCAAAAAGCCCAGGTGGTTTGAGAAGCGGGCAGACACGGCTAGCTCCTTCACCGAGCTCACTTCGGCTGTTGCTGTCCCACCACTGCCCTGCGTGCAGGGAGCCACAAGGGGTGTGCTTCCACCCCTGGCAAACCACCCCCGGGGATTTAAGGGCACTTCCAAACGTCCTGGGCACAGTTACGGTGGGAGGGACAAAACAAATTCCTGCACATCTACTACAACAGCTATCACTAAAGCCAGACAGAACTGCAGCCTGCAGATAACGTGGTAAGGGAGCCCGGGTTGCAGACGATGTATTATTCATTGGTAGCACCGCAAGCCTCCAGCCAATCCAGCTTTTTCAGCGGGGGCTGCGGGAAAGGTGGGGCCGCTATGCAAATCAGGAGAGCCTCGCAAATGACTCGTACATATTAGCTGCATGTCTGCGAAAAGGAATGAACTGCACGGTAGCCAAAGCTCTACAGAAGCAATCATCTTTGTCTCGCAAAGTGGCCATCTGTATTTTATGTCAGCTTGTTATTATCCCAAATCAGTTCTTGAGCAAAGATCAAAGCTGGTCTGGGTGAAGCAGCCCGCACTCCTTATACGCTGGTAATTTTCCTGAGCAGGAGTCCTTTCCAGCCGCTGCAGCCCCAGCAATGGGCATTGTTACACGTGTTCTGAAAAAATCTGGGTCACGCCGAGCCAAAATTTCAGCAAAGATGCTGAGGAAGCTCCCTGCCTCCGCACCCAGAGCCTGAGCATTCAACATTGCCGTGCGCCTGCAGGAACACGTGGGCAGCAGAGCGATGCCGTCCTACAGAGAGCCCAACACCTACCGCTCCGCTAAGGGTGGAAGCACCCCTCACTGCAAGAAGAGTACAAAATAGATCTGGTTTTGTTCGGTGTCCAAAGGTACAAACTGCCACTGATTTAAACACGCTGCCTTACAGGGCAAGACAAACTTCCAGGCACGTTAACATTCCTAGCAAAGCGCTGATCAGAACAGTTCTCCCTTTCACAGCACACCCAGCAGTTCATTACCCCGGTGCAGCAGCAACGCCTGCTGTACTCCGAGCAGCAGCAGTTGCTGCGTACCCAGGCCCAAATATTCTTTCAATCCACACTTACTTTAAGAATGCCAAGCAAGAATAATAAATTCACAGTCCCACAAGCATCGGTGAAACGATTTGCCTGGCCGATGATACTGCTCCGTGTCCCTGAGCAAAGCCAGCCTAAACAAACAAACAGAGGGATCCTGCTGATCCCTGCTGTGTGTCTGCAGAGCCACTCATCAAAACCCGCAATACAATTTCCCAGATTACCTTCTCCCGTCATTTATTGCTAAGTTTTGCAGCAGTCCTGAACCACAGTAACTGCACCAGAGCTGCTGACCGCCCAGCTCAGGGGGCTGCTTGCCGCTGAGGTGCAGTGCCCACCTGCTCCTGGCGGCTGGGAGCTTCGGCTCCAGGAGAGAGATTTTCACTCACTCCCTGCAAAGACCCAAAGTGAGGCACCCAGAGGTCCGTTTGGAAGGCTGATCCGCACACGCTCTCTGCTCCGTCTTTTTCAGTTCCACACATTTAGACAAGCTGGACAAATTTCTCCTGAAAGGGTACCGGGCAACCTTAATCTGCAACACATTGCTCCCTTTGGAGCCTTCTGGTTCCGCTGCTTCCCTGCTTTCGCACCCACTCTGTTAAATCGTTGACACATCTCATAAGCATGTCCGTTATGACCAACATATTTGATCAGTATGTTTCGAACCTGAGCACTGCACTTGCCCATTTAATGAGCAATATTTCAGACATTTTCCAAACTTCCTGTCACCAGCATTAACTAACACACGAGCGCTCCAGACAGGCTCTTTTGTTCGGAGCAGCTGTGCTGTAAAACAGGCTGAGCATCTCTGCGGCCACGAACTGCTCTCCAAGGTCTCCCCATCCCCAGCCTGCCATATGTTGCCCCTATAGCTCGTACAAACTCTTTCATTTCCTCTCTATCCTGTTGCATTTCATCAGGTTAATCTAAGAGCGCACGCCGGCATCCGAACGCCGGCTGTTTGTAGCGCTCCGCCGTTGTGCAGAGGGCGAACAGCCCTCACCTGGAGATCCGGACACGGCGTCTCGCTGAGCTCGCTGTCTTTTAGGCCTCTCCAGCTTGTGCCTCTCCTGCTTCCAAGGAACACTTTGGGAGCACTGGGGCCCACACCCAAGGCAGTCCATGACAAAGCCAGTGGCAACTGTTCCCAATAGCGGGGATGAACACTGGCACCACTAAAGACGAAAAACAACCTTGAGACGAAGGGCTGATCAGAATGAAATGCCGATGAAGATGCAACCCTCTGATCCCTGGTCGGGACTCCACGTTCCCAGAATCCACATCCCAGCCTAAAACCCCAACACGACAAGTGAGCAAAAGCGCCACCGGGTGCAGCTCCACGGCCAATTAGGTGAAGGAGACCTCTTCGACATCCCCACACGCGGCCCAGAGGCACGCAGCAGAGGCAGTTCCGTGGTGGGATACTCAATGGCTCCCCCCTGCACCCACCGCCCACTGGCTCCATCTCCCCGTCCCGGAGCAAGGAGGCCGTGCCCCGCCGCAGTGCCGCCCCCCTCTGCAGCAGCCTCACACCACGCAAGCACGAGGCAGCAAGACCGGCACGGCACGGAAAGCAGCGAGCCCTGGGCTGCAGGGCAGAGCTACTTCAGGGGATCCCAGCAACAGCGACGGAGCTCCCGCATAGCCCATAGGTCTGCCAAGCAAACACAACATCTAGCTCATCCGCACCCAGACACGGGCTTGTGTCAACAGCAGCTTTTGAGAAAGGCTGAGACCCACAGGCAAGGCGCAGCCGCTGGAGAGGCACAGACATCACGTGCCTCACGAGGGGAGCGTTTGTGTCCCCGAGGCTTTGCATGAGCCTGTGGGGCCTCGCTAACGTGACAAGTAGCAATGGTGAGAGTGAGGAAACGTTCGCAGTCTCTTGAGCAACAAATACCAAGAGGAGCCTCTTCAGTTCTCAGTTTCAGCTCTGGAGGCCAACAAGACATGAATATACGCCCACCCCCTCCAGCGGACAGCTCACGCCCGGTGCCCCGAACAACCCCAGCAGGCCGCGAGCATCAGCAGCACCAAACTGCTCTCCCCTGGGAGCGAGCCAAGGCTGTGAATGTAAGGCACAGGATGTGATTTCCTGCCCCTCCCACAAAAGGAAGCTACAGCCCAAAAGGTAGAGAAAGAACTATTAATCCCAGAACAACCATTTAATGTTGGTGCTCACATGATGCAGCTGCAGAAATACCACTTCGATTCAGACAGAACTTGTAAGATGCCAAGCATGCCGGACTCACGACACATAGCAGGAGATACCAGATCCGGGTGCCAAGAAGAGGAATTACCATTCACAGGCCCCTAAAGAAAGATGCCTCTAGGACCATCACTCCTCGGACAGAACTCCTTAATGAAGAAAATACTAGAAAACCGTTTTAAAAACTGCAGATCCAGTTCTACTTCATACCGCCTATACGAGCCGCCAGCAGCAAGGTGCTGGGCTCCTTGGGAAAGGAGCAGCTTATGGACTGAAAGGAAAACTAATGCACAACCCCAGCAGGTTTGCTTCTGGGCTTTAAAAAGAGATGGAGAAATAAGCAGCGCTATTGAGGCAGCGCAGAGATGGGCTGCACAATTCCAGTAGCTGCTGCCTGCTTCAGCACAATGGAGCAGGATGAATAGGAGCCCTGATGTGGCTGACTCACCCTCATTACTCAACAGCCGAAAATGGGGGGGGGAGGGTGTCTCTGGAGGAGATCAGAAAATATATTTTTAGGTGTGAGGCTGTACGGATTATGCAGCCGAGCCTCAAGGGCCTGTTATTTTCCACGGGCTGCATCTGCACGATGTAAGAACTCTCCCGCGTGCAGAGCTCAACAACTACTTCTGTTTTCGGAGCGTCTGCAACCATTTGCGGAAGACTGCCAGACGAGCACGCGCAGACACACCGTGCTGTCGTGGGGACCTGCCTTCTGCTCTTTCTCACTACGGTTTTCCTCAGCCTAAAATCAGAAGTATGTTCCGTTGTGCCTTTGTGCAAGAAAACGTAACACGGGAGTGTTTATTTACCTGTGAGCAGCGTAACCTTCACAGATCGATATCACAACCCTTCACGCTTATTTTCAGTGCCTCGTTCAATTGAACTTGGAAATTCCAGCGTATCTTGAGCGAGTGCTGAGCAGCTGCGAGCTAGCCAAGGGATCACGTTCCCACAGATGGTATCAGAGTCCAAAGCCCTTCGTGTTTGACTGCGGGATGTGTACAGGTCAAACGAGAAGTTACGCTGTCTGGGAACGAAGTTTCACAATCCTTGCAGCCAGCGTTACTTCGTTTGGCAGTTCTTTGATTTCATGCCGTTCTCTTGCAAAGCGCTATTTTACGGTGGGGGGGTTCTGCAGAGGCAATTCGAGGCCAATTAACTCCCACCGGAGGCCATCTTCTATGCAAATTGTGGCATCTCCAAACTTTGTAGCTCCTGCACGAGCAGCCTGATTAGATGTAAAGCTGGAAGCGGTGCTTGCACTAACCCGACACGTGTCCACAGAGGGGCATCGGGCTTTGAGGTCTGGGGAGGTGATTAGGAGCTAGGAGCCTTTAACTGCAGATCTGCTCAGGATTATTAATTACACTCCGCCAAACTTCTTACCCTCGTTTTACAACCTGTCAGAGCCACGCAGTGAATTCACCAGACGGGGAAGAAGGAAGATGTGTACACGGGGCTGGCTCAGCACAGCGCCGGGGCCAGTCCAAGGACGGCCCTAACAACAGAGTTCGCTCAGGAAAAGGGAAATGGCCGGTGACAAACAACAACTTGCTCTTGCTTGTCATTTGCAGCACTAGGAAGGATGCTGTGAAGCCCAGAAAGAGCAAAAAGCATAAAACCACAGCATCTGTCCAACCAGAAACTGCTTCGGTGTGCTGGCTGCTCTGCTCAGTAACGACCCAGAATTTGAGCTTTGGAATATGTCTTTGGGAGGCAGTGGCCTTGCAAACGCCCATAAAAGTTACAAAAGAGACAAAGCTTAAGAGAAACCCGTCTTCTCGGGATGGCTCCAGAAATCAGGTGAGCGTGAGGACCCCAGGTACCTGCCCTTTGGGCAGTGTGGGTGCTGCTGCCTTCAGCTCGCACCTGGCCGCTGCCTGAGGAGGTGAACTGTGCAATGTCTTTTTTTTTTTTAAAGCAAAGCTCAAGAGCTGTTTGGCAGATACACGCTTCGGATTGCTAGGCAGGCACACGGATCTGCTGTCTGTGTAGCCGAGAGGCTGGCCTGACTCCCCCAGGAGCTTTATCTCCTGACCTCGCGCATTCAGCAGACACTGTAAAGGGCACAGAGGTCATCGGGCAGCCCGCCTGCAACAGCCAGGGCGATAGAGAACTGTGCTTTGGAGACAAAATGATTGTTGGATATGTGAGAATAAGACAGAGACCGGGGGAGAAGAGGTGGTGGGAGCACACCAGGCAGTTTCTCACACCGTGCCCCTCCTCGAACTGCCCAAAGCACTCGTGGCATCGCCTCCAAAGCTGAAGGCGGGCGGTAAGCACGGACACGGGACGGGCACTGCTGCTGACTGAGCTCTGCAGCCTTCTCAGCACCCAGAACCCAACCGTCCTACATCGGCCTGGCCTGAACATCTGCAGTCCAGGCCTGGTCTGAGCGGATCCCTGCTCCAGGCTGTGCCCGGGACACAGATGAGAATTATCCAAGCGGGTCTGGATTGGATCCACCTGCCCTGCCCGTTCTGCTGCGGCCTCAGAGCTTTCCAGAGGTATTCAGTGTCTGTCTTCCCATGAGCTTCCAGAATTAATCACCAGTGTATGAATTTGGCTTCCCATCCCTCTTCCCAGCCGACAGGAACTGATGGCACCAACTGCCATCACCACGCAAGACAAGTGATTCCCTCACTGGCATGGCAGACGTGTGCCAGCCAGGAAGAGATCCGATCATCAGACTTGCTTGTTTTGGCTTTCCAGTGCACAAAAGGCTGTTTTTCTCAGAATTAGGGTGACTGCAACGATCTGTTTTTAGACAGAGTTAGAACCACAAGATAAAAGAGGCAGAAATCTTCTCATCTGCATATTTATCATCAAAATGCAGCAACTGCATAATTTAAGCTTAGTGTTAAAAATATTGTATGTATATTTTAAGGTCTTCCTACTCAGGTGCAAAGGAGACATGCTTTCACTAGGGGGGTTAATTATTTCCTAATGGTGTGAAAACAACAGGAAAAAAGGAATCAAAAGGAATTTTCTTACCCTCCCCCCCACCCCGAGGCGCAGCGCAGACATCTCGTCCACATCCACATCCCTCACAGACACACGGTGAGGCGAACAACGACAGGGCTGAGGCTGGTGAGCAGAAGCGACCGGCTATCCGAGCACGATCCACCCGCTTAGCGAGAGGACTTGATCACCGCGAGCTGCCCTGCCTCACTGCTGTCTTTCCCCTGGCTGCTTCCTCAGAAGAGACGTTTCTTACACGACCTCCGCTCGGCCCACGCGGACGTGCGATGTTCCAGGCAGGACCTTGCATTTACCCCAGGAAGCATCCTCTGCCCTGCTCCTCGCAGGAAGCCCTGTGCAGCTCCCTGACCGCTCAGCACCGTCCCCGTGCAGGCTGCAGCCTGGCCGTGGCAGCTGCCGTCCCCCAGCTGCCGCAGCTCCCCGTGCTCCGCTGCCTGCCTCCGCGTCCTCACACGGCCACACCACCCACCCTGCTGCCACGGCCCCGCGCCGCCCGTAACCAGCCGACGTGCACGTGTGGCTTCTGTTTAAAGAGACGAGTCGGAGGGGCAGCACATGACAACACGCCGCAGCCTGAAGACAGCCGATCAAACCAATAAATCCCCGCTCGCTCCCCAACAGCTGTAGCCCAATTAAACTCAACAGTTCACAGGTGTTCACGTAATGACTTTAACACAAAACGCACCGTTCCCTTTAGGGGCCTTTAAAAAAATTTAGAGCTCTTTAAATTTTATATACCAACAACATCAAACCAAAGTAGGAAATAATAAAGAAGGAAAGGAGATAGAGCAAAGAAAATAACACGGTGTCAGCATCGGCAACAGCCTAATTAAACAACAGCCACCAGGAAAACGCACGTCCTGCTCACCCAGACACAGCCCTCTCGAGTTCCGTGTGCCGACGTGGAAGCAGTTTGCTGCCCAGCCTTCCCAGATCGGCGCAGCAGCCACACTTTCATTCATCGAGTCCCTCTGCCTCCGGCACAGCGCTGTGAATGAACGCGCCCCAGCAAAGCGGAGGCCCGAGTCGATCGCTCCTCTCCAACTCCTAACTTCCCCGGCGGGAGGCCGAGCGCGGGCTGCTCTGCGTGCCGTGCCTCTCGAGGTGACTGCTGAGCCCGCACCTTGCTGTGGCCTTGCAGCACGTGGCAGCGGACGCAGGGAGCCCCGCCGACGCTGCCAGCCTTGTTCAGGCCGCCTGCACCAGCAGCAGGCTCTTGCTAGGCGCCTCCTTGTTCCCGGGTGTGTTACACCTCGCCTGCAGTTGGGGCCTCAACACCGTTACACCCTGTGTGGCTCTCCCATGGGCTGCAGGCGTTCCTCTCCTTCCCAGTCCCCTTCTGCCCCACCTGCTCCCACCGACCTGCAGACACGAGCCCGTAGTGGTGTCAGGACCACAGCTCGGAGCTGCGGGAGGGACGAGGAGTCAGGAAAAATGGTTCTCATAAACCCAGAGAAGGAAGCAGCAGGCTGGAGGAGAATGGATACTTTGGGGACCAGGCAGGGAACTGATGAGGCCAAGAAATGGCCATATGGCAGGCCTGGGGCATCTCGCTCCAAGGCTTCTTTATTAGTGCCCTTGATTAATGATGGGATTGTGACTCCTGGCTTTCCTACGGCGAGATGCTGAAGCCAAAGCGGATCTGAAGCTTCTGCTTTGAAGCAGTTCTGCCTTCAGCTTTTCGTTCTTACACAGATGTGAAGTATTCTCACCAAGAAACAGTTTTGTCCAAAAGATTTTTTGAAGAGGGGCAGTGGAAAAGGTGCCGGCTCTGTTGTCAGTCAGAAGGTGCTGGGAGGGGAAATCAGTTTCTCTCCATCTTACCAAAAACTAAGGACACAAAACACTGAAATAGTTCAAGGCTTCAAAACATGAAGTTACACTGCCAAAACAGTGTCAAAGAGGGCTTTTCCAGGGATCCTAAAGAGGATAAAAGCCCATCGTGGTGGGCCTGTGAGGCCAGGAATTTGCACAGGACCAAAGCGGGCAGCTCCAGATCTTGAAGTCTGGTTTTTCATTGCACAGAGAGCAGCAGTAAATCCCTGGCCTCGGTCTGCCTTCCCTGAACGTGAAATCTGGAATCTCTTCCCAGAACCAAAGGGATGCGGGGTTCCATCCTGTGTCGTCTCTGCACGGAGGGGGTTAGGAGAGCGCTGCCAACGTCCTGCTGGCACTGCAAAATGGAAGCTCCCTGCGAACGGCTCAGAGCAGTACGGGGGCTCTGCAGCCACAGCGCGGCCATGCACCTACAGCACGCTGGGCCCCAACCTGGGAGATTCCTCTAGGAATTACTGTAATATAAATAGTAAATAAATAGGAATCATTATCTGAGGATGATAACCAGTGATTTAGATATGAAAAGGCCCCGGGATGCAAGTGCTAATCTCCTGAGATGCTCAGCCATCCTTTCAAGATGCATGAAGACACGTAAGTAGGCTAATTACAACGGAAAATGTCTCTTGTATATAAATCTCATCTAAATTCAGAAGTGGTGCAAAAACAAATTGAGAAGATACCCAGGAAAAGTTCAATAGTGTAGCTGGGAAAGGTTAATTTTTAGAGATTATTTTAACATAACCCAGAAGCTCCTGAAATACAAAAATAATTAAACCTGAAATAGCAACTGCAAGTGTCACACCAGAAAGGCACTCTGAAACGAACAGAACTATTGAACTGTGGAAGCATCATGGCAAAAAACACAACAATTTCACTTTCTTAGTTTAGTTTCAATTTATAATTCACACGAGTAGCTTAAACACGTCGATTTGAGATCAAAACAGAACTGCAGGTTACATAGCATCTGTTCTATAGGAGGGTGCTGTGTGCACTGAGATAATTTTAGATGAACGTGTTATAAACAAGATCTGTGGAACATTGCAGAGTAGCAAGTTTTGAGAGAGAAAAACATACAGTTTAAACGCATCAATTGTTTAGAATGTTCAGCGTGCGGTTGTGAAGCGATCAACCCAGTAACCTGCCTTCTGCAGCAGGACAGCTCACGGAGATGAAACAGTTCCTTCCTCTGCATTTCAGGCGAGCCTCGTTCAGCATTTGGAGAAGCACAGCCCCACTCGGCAAACTTGGCGATCACAAGCCACAGCTTTTAGCCGCTGTGCTTCTTTTCTAAGAGGTCTGCCTCTAGGCCGAGACTGGAGATTCCTCACCGACACGGCACTCCGGTGCGAGGTCACCTCTCAGCACACTTTACCAATCCCACAAGTCCAACAGAAACTCAGATGGCAGTTAAAATTTTAAATCTAGAAGTGTAAGTTAGAATTAGTTAGATTTGTATTTAATAGTTTTTTTTGCCATGTTGAAAAGAACAGGTGTGCGTGTAACAGGTACTTCTGACACAGCGTCAATTCACGGATACAAAGGGAATCTGTGTCAAAGAGCAATCAAACCTAAACGCATGTTCGTGGTAGAGGTACAGTTCTGGTTAGAAAACGGCATTTCATACGTGAACGCGTTAGAAGAAGGCACTTCGTGTGTGAGTGTTAATGAACATGCATCAAGACGGTTTTCCAGCAGAATGCAAGATTTGCAAAAATAATATGAACCCAGCTACAAACACACGACAAAAGTCAGTTCAACTGATTGATAATCCTACTCAGGCTGCCGGGGAACATTTCCCTGAAATGATTCCTCCCTTGCTAGGTTATTTATGGTTTGCTTTGTAGCCTGACAGCAGCAACTGACACCCTGCAAAGAATCAGGATAAGAAGGGAAAGCAGCTAGCACCAGCTCCCCCCGCGACACCCTACCCTTCTGGTTCCCAGGCTGAGGCATCCCCTACGGAGCCGCCACAGCTCACACGCTGCAGGGACAACGTGCTGTGCTGGGCTGGGGGCGGCCCTCGGCCGCCTGTGCTGCCGGACACAGCGCCCAGGTACAGTCGGGGCAGCTCGGGGGTGTGGGCTGCTTCAGCTCTGCACCGCTTCGGTGCTCCCCTCTGCAGATCTACTGAGCCCCTGCAGCACCGTAAGAGTCCTCGCCCGAGCAAAACCAATGCTGAATTGTGGTGTTTTTCATCATCCAGAGCGAGGTCTAATTATAACCTGCTGCCCTAGTAATAGCCCAATCCCGCTACAGCGCGGTTGCTCTCAAGCCCTTCTTTCTTCCCCAGCTTTCCTCGCCACCCCTGAGCCTGCTGAACCGATGTGAGACAGCCACATGAGGCGCACCCCACCCAGTGACTCCATTCTGCTGCCACAAAGACCGGCTGGAGGCTGCAGCAGCCCCGCTCTGCCCCGAGGAGCACAGACAAACGGGTCTGGCCCGGTCGCACGGCTGCCCCTGAAAACCCTGCTGCAGCTGCGGAAGAAAGCGGAGTGACAGGGACCGTCAGGCACGGAGCCACAGCAGCATCGGCAGGGACGCCAATCCCACCTCCGCTGCGTAAAACTGCCCAACAGCAGCAGCCCTCAGCAGAAGTTACAGAAGGCTGGCATCAGCAGAGCAGGGCTGCAAGGGAGGGCCCTGGTGCGAAGCGAAGGCACAGCCACCCCGCAGCCAGCGCCGGCCTCCTGCAGTGCTCTGCCACGGGACAAACTACACCGAGCCTCTGAAAGCACGCTGCCCGGCACCAAACGGCAGGCTGGACAAGGCCGTGGCTGTGGGGCAGGGCAGACGGACACCGCTTGGCCAGGCAGGGTCTCCCCCATCCCGCTGCAGCCTTGGAGGGCTGTGGCGAGGGCGAGGAGTCCACCTGCTGTCTGCACGGGCTGCTCGCGGCGCGCTGTGACCTCCTCCCAGCCCTCCCCAGACACCAGCCGCTTCCCCGCACTCATCTCCTCGCATGCTGAGCCAATGCTCCGTCACTCACAAAGTTTATATTTAAGTAAGCCCTTATGGTGAACTCAAATTAAATATAACTCGGTTGAATGTGACACCATGAGAGAACCGAGGCTGGAGGCAAGAGAGAACGCGAAGGAGATCACAGCCAAACCGATGCATGTAACACCGCGGTTACATCTGACTGCGCCGCACGCCGAGCTTGTTTCTTTTCAGCTCTGCTGCGGTGTTGGTTGCACTGCGGTCATCCTCGCGTGTCCTCCTGCTTTATGTCTCACGGACAGACACACGGATCTTCAGGTATTACAGAGAGAATGAAAGTTCAGCCAAACGCTTGTCGCCCCGACCTGTCAGCACCTACAAGAGTGCCAGACTGACAGAGGCACGAGCAGGGAAGTCAGCACCTCCGAAAAGGCAGGGACCTCAGGACGGATTTTGGAGTCTGCTGACAATAACAACAACCAGCTCCTAGCTAATGTCCCGGTGCCACCCCTCCGTGCTGCCTGCAGCACACGCTGGGCTCTTTGAGCAGGGCTCAAAATCTGCCTGGAGAGTGGCCCGGGGGGCTGGACACAAGAACAGACCAGAGCTGGGGGTGTGCATATTAGCGAGGACAAAATTAAACAGCCAGGCATAAAAAACAAACAGCCATTAGGTGATGAGGAAGTGTGGCCACTGCAACAAGGGAGGGAAGCTGTACCACTGTGGTAGGGCAGTTCACAAGAAATAACAAGAAAGTGAACCAGAGCTTCCAGCCTGTTGCACCCAGGTGCTCACACCGAGCTGTGTGCTTGGTTCCCTAGAACTTTTCACTGGCTTAGGGATGAACCACTTCTGGCAGCAGCAGAGATTTCACGCAGGCCAGTGAGGCACCAAAAGCCACATCAGTCCTCACGTTATGAACCTGACTGACCCATCCACGCATATTTAAGAAACTGGTCCTGTTAGCTGCATTGTAAGCAAACAGAACTGTTCCTGTCTCTGTCCCTGCAGCCTAAAAGCAAGTCCAGCCCAGATCTCCTCCGCTCTGACCGACCGACTTCCTCCACGGCCACTTGCTCTGGCTGACGGCTGTGAAATCCACCGTGTTCAGCACAAACTGGGCCAGGGCAAGGACAAGCAGAGGAGCAGGGGGAAAAGCCTGATCAGGAAACTTGTTGGACTTGCAAGAGTTAAAGATGCTGCGTGCCCCAGTGACTGTCTCCAGCACCGATAAAAGCGTGTGTTGAAACATATGCTAGGCAAGCCCTGCTTTGTCCTGCTGCAATCTCTTCAATTATTTTTTGTGTTGTGTATTTTACAAAGGATAAATCATGGAACATTTCAAGAAATGTTTTCTCATTCTAAAACTTATCAAAATATTGCTGACACTGATCCATGGCTGGGAATGTCATTCCTGAATAAACATGATGTCATTCTCATTCCATTCATACTTCTCCTGGACAGCTGCTGTCAGCCTCAGTGAAGAAAAATGCCACCTCACGGGTGACAGCTGCCACTTGAGGTACTTTGTATATCAGCCTCCATACGAGAAAAAAAAAGAGCCAGTCATGCAGATGCTATTTAAAGTATGTTGCATCTTGATGAGAAATGCAAAAGTTAATGTGGGGCAGGTTGCTCTGTGTCAAAAGTCTGGACAATGAAGAATACGGAACATTTCTCACCTTCCTAGGAAGCAAGGCTCAGACAAGGCCCGCACTCCTGCGCTGCAGTTGCATTAAAAACAAAACTACTGGAAAAGATGCACTTTGGTTGCGTTACTTTCTCTAATTTTAATGTAGCCCTAGAAAGCCTTCTGGAGCTTATAGCCGACGGGAAGAACGAGGTGCACGAGCAGACCCAGTACTGATGCTCACCATCACTTCACAGTTACGGTGTCCCAGAAAACACCCTGGATGTGATGCTTTCAGCTCAACAGTCAGCTGCAAACGTGCTGGGGTGCCTCCCATCCTGACGATAACCACCTGGAGCCTGGCAAAGCAGAAAACCCCCAGGGAGCAGACCCAGCGCTCTGCACCCGGCCACACGAGGAGCCCCTTGGCGTCAGGGGGCTTCAGCCAGATTCCAAAGGGTCCGCAAAGGACAGGCGCGTGCACTACTTTGACAACCACACTCCAGGAAAGTTCAGAAAGATGCAGGCAGATGACGAGTCAGGCCGGAACAAAGAACATTTTCATTTCCAATGACAGGTTTTATTATGTTCCTAGGCTGCAAAGAACCACAAACCCTAAACCTTTAGTTTCTTCCACCACCAGCAGGGAGGAAAGTGAAGATTTTAAATATCAGAAATCCATGATATGTGATGATGGAAATTGTGGTGAGGCAGTTCTAATTGCAGCCCTCGCACTGACTCATTTTGCCTCAGTCTATGAAAGCACGATGTGCGCTTCTGATCCATAGGCAGAATCCTGCCCAAGAATATACATTTGCCTCTTTCCATACAGATCATATCAGAACAAAACTTATGAAACAACCAAGAGCTAGGTCCCCTTCTTTCACCACATATTAACTGTAACAGACACACAGAGATTTCCCAGCCGTATGTCAAATGCAATTCACCTCAGTACTTACATGACTGCTTCCTCTCTGCTGAATTTTGCAGGTCCTTCTGGTGAGACCCTGCCTCTCCCATAGGAAGCCATTTTTTGTGTCAAGGTGCCCCAGAACACTTCCCGTTGCAGGAGGTGCTGTAGAAAACCCCTAGCTGAGAAGTGGTCTGCGTCCCAAAGAGCACGCACAGTATCCTCATCTCCACCCACCCGTGCAAGGAGAAAGCACATCAAATGGAAAAGAACTGTAGACAGCTTCCGGTAGGATAGCTTATGGAGCCAACTGATCAACTTCATTTAGAAAAGCTGTGACATTTTCCAACTCGGATAGGAGGTGATAAGAAGGCAAATAGCAAACACCGTCACAGCAAACACAGTTGGGCAACTTTCAATTTACCTGCCATGGAGGGATAGTACATCACGCAGATTTATAAGAAAACATTGCTTTTTCCAGGACCCCTGTCACACTTGCAATTTGCTGGCACCAGGACCTCCTGCAGCTGCTCTAGGAATTGTTCTGGGCCGGTGTGCCTCACCAGTTGCTTTCCAAGCATGGAGACAGACAATCCTTGCCCCAAAGAACAGCCCAGACTAAATCTGTTTTCTGCTCTTTCTGGCCTCCAACTTGCACTGCTGCTTCAGTGTCAAAGGGGCAGATGTATAATCTGGGAAGCTTTCCAGATGCATCCTGAGCAAAGCAAAGCTTTGTGAATCACTGGTACTGCGCAGGATCTTTCAATCTGTCACAGTACCACTGGCAGCACTTTGTATGTGCTCACAGTACACCCAGGAAGGCAAGCACGTCATGGAGGGAACACCACTATTCACCACAGCCAGATTCTCAAGTAACAAATAAGTTATCACTCCTCGCAGGCTGTGGTGTTTCATTGTGCAGACTGTGCCCCAGCAGCACTTGTCTGCCCCCAGTAGAATGGCAACAAGCCCATGCTAGGCACGAGCCCCTTTGTAGCTGTAAATGTTGCATTAATATGTTTGCTTGCTAGTACTGGGCCATCACTTTAACTTTTATTACTTCTCCTGTCCCATAAATGCTCTCAGGTGCTCTTCCAAGGAGTCTGTGCAGATTGCCAAACAGAGGAGAATGACAATGACATGGCCTCTGGCTCTCCCCTCAAACAGCAGCTTTTCTGTCATCCCCTGGAAGTGCCCCAGTTTCTTTACGGCTCTGGAAACGCGGCTCAAGCAAGGTTGCCAACACACGTTCCTCTGTGTCAGACATCACGCTGATTTTGGAGCCTGCAAGGGCCTGTCAGCTATCATTCTGCCAGGAATACCCCAGCCCGGGCTCCTCTGTTTTCAAATTCATTCTGCGTTAGGTTGAGTAAGAGGAGCTGTCAGGTACCTGGGAAAACAATAGCAGCTCTTGCTTTAATTTGCATGCCCAGCATTGAAATCTTTTGTCACTAACTCAAGTGGGCAGTGGATAAAAACTAAGTGAAATATAATGATGCAATTGACATAAATGCGTGAGGAGAGCATCTCTGTGCCTAACCTCATGCTTGCCAATATTCTGGTGCAGATTTGTTGTGTCAAAGCGTCAGAAAATTAAGTGGATACCCAGCAGGCCCCGTCTCCCCACTCCTGTATGACTCACTGGCAGACGCAGACCTCCGTGGTGCTCGGACGTGATGCACAGCACAGGTTCCCAACACACGAGGGGTTACAACAGGGGGAACGAGGCCCGTGCTCCGTGCTGTGCGTGCTTCAGCTGCGGGGACCCAGCTGCAAACGTCCCCTGAGGAGGACAGCCGGCAGCTCCATGTGCTTCAGGCCGCAAACACCCCATCCCCGCTCCAACCTTACCTGGTGCCGTCTTCTGGGGGGTGATTCCTCGGGTGGCGTCCACAGGAGACTGCAGCTCCACAGAGACCTCCACCAGCACTGCCAGGGAGAGGACGTCCGTGAGAGGGGACACTGCAGCCAGGGCCCAGCTCCTCGGAGAGGTTCCTGTCATCGCCAGGAGGGGGGTTCATATCAGAGAATGGCTTGGGTTGGAAGGGACACCATGTTCCAGCAAGTCCTGGGATTTCCTCACCATTTGAGGATAAAACACTCCATTTATGGGGCCAGCACCTCACCAAAAGTGCCTTGCACGTGAGGAGAGCCCCATGCTCCTCCTGCAAAGCCCCACAGCAGCGCAGCTCTCTGACGCGCCGCCCTCACAAAATGGCCGCCAGCGCCCACCACAAAGATGGCGCCCACCACAAAGATGGCGCCCACAGCCCCGCCCTTTCCTGTGGTGGCAGGGCAGCTGTGGCCGGCACCTCCATGGTGGAGATGGTGGCTGCAGGGCAGCGGCCAGCCCCTCGATGCCTTCCTCAAGCAGAGGTGGCTGCAGCGAGGGCCTTGGCCTGCACTGTAGAGGAACGCCCTCCCTCAGGAGCCTGGTAGGGCTTTGTGAGGAAGGGCACTGTCAGCCTGTGGTGCACCCACCACTCCCAGCAGCTGCCCCTGGGCTGCGCTTGGTATCAAGAGTGACAGAGGGTGGCTAGACATTTGTAATGGGGTGCAAGAGTTGATGTGGGAGGCAGAGGAGGACACCTGGAGCTCCTGCCAAAGCTGAGCAGGCATCAGCGTGGCTCCACATGGCAGCACAAACCACCTCAAGGCACAGTGAGGCATTTGCAGGACGCCCTGAATTGGACATCCCAGCACAGCGCTGATGCCCAAGCAAAGGACAGTTTCTTCTGTCAATCAGGCCAAAGAAAGCCTGCAAAACTCAACAGCTCTAGTAAGGAGTTAATTAAAGAGCTCCAGTTCCCTCCGACGCAGACCCTGGTCCTTTGTGAGCACAACAGTAAGCCCAAGCATTCCCACTGCTAATTATGAATAAGTTGAGGAGCTCTTTGATATTACTGCTGTGAGTTCATGCTGTTACCACATAGCACAGACAACACCCACATTAAACCACCTGTGTGTTGGCTGCAGCCCCTCCCCTCCCTTGTTTTGTTCATTTACGTTGCTTGCAAGCATTAGAGGCAATCTTCGTGTCCCAGGGACTTGCAGTTCTCAGAACTGCTTCATGACAATGTAGCAATATAATGGTGTCAGAAAATTTCAATGACCTTTTTCTATAAAACTGATTCCTGCATTTTTCTCCTAAATGGTTAAGTCCATACAGAGCATGCAAGCACATGTAGGGCGATCTATGGTTGCAGCATATGCTCCCGTGTCATGAGAATGAGGTCTCCTTTGCTGTTTTGTCAGAGGCTCTCACAGCTCCTGGCTGTTTCAGCTTGGCATTGAGTTTTGTGAGTAGCTCTGTGGTGATGTGTGCCCACAAGGAAAGCGTCTGTAAAGCGTAGAAGCACAGACTACCTCCAGAGGCTGCCTCTGCTCAAGGGCTCACAGAGGCACGCGCCAAGTGCTGAGCTCACACTGCGGTCACCTGCTCACTCAGCTATTGCAAATATGGTAGGAAGCTGATAGCAGCTCACTCCAACGCTTCCTTTCACCACGCACTGCCCTGTCATCCAGCATTGTTTGCTAATGCCATGTCCATACTGGATGTTGAACTAGGCCACTGTGCCAGTGGCCTGAGCTGGCATGACAGCTTTCTGCAGGAGGTGCAGCACAGCACATGCTCAGTATCATACAGAAAATAATTCTGGACTTCAGTTGGACTAAACGTTGCAAGCACATGAAAACCATTAACTTCTCCACAGAGTACATGGAACAGCACACAATAAAACAAAGCATGTCACAAATGTGAAAACCCACAGCAGTTTCCTCACGTACATTCAAACTCCAGAATTGTCTCCTTGCAAACAGGTCACTTGCCAGTTTGTTATGATAAGTGATCTCTTTGCACCATTTGGTTAGATTAAGTATGGACACCAGCACATGCTCATGTTTGACATTGATTCTTGCCAAAATTCCCAAAACAACACTAAGAGCAGCTGTAAGCTATTCCCTCAGGTCTTCTCTGGAGCGGTGATATTCTCTCTCTGTCCAGTCTGATAGACTGCACTGGACTTGGCCTGCCAAGCTCAGCTAGCCATGGCCAGCTGCCAAGAGACCCTAACACGAGCATCTCACTGGAGAATTAATAGGAAGCAGAGAGCATTATCTGTGCAAGGGAATGACTGCTTCAAACAAGGACAAAATCAGAAAGCAGAAAATTAGAGCTTCAACCATAAAGTTCAAAGAACATGGGGAAAAAGCATGAAAAATAATTTTGACACTTTGAAGTAGATCTCAATTGTTCCATTAAACTGTATTTTTAATAAAAAATAACAATAACAGCATTCCAAATATCTATTTTATATGCTTTACTAATGTATATTTTTTTAATACGTGTCAGAAATTCTTACTTGAGGCAAATGCAATATTTATAGAAAGCAAGAGACTTCAAAACAGCTCCAGAGACTTTAAGCTCTCGATTTATTCACAGATTTAGAATAACTCAGGAATACAAAATGACAAAATGTACATTTTTTATATTGTTTACTAATGTATTGTCTCTTGTCCCTGATCCGTCATTTCCCTGACTGGAGGAAACATATTCAGCTTCTTCACTCCCTTTAATGCTACATACTTCTGGAGGAAAATATTCCCATTTGGTGAAAATCTATTACAATTCTGTCTTGCAGAATATCACTCCCAGAGAATTATGTGAAGATCATTAATAAATACATTTTTACAATGACAGCCATTTCTTCTTTGGTCATGATTTGTATCTATTATTTGCCTCAGCCTCTCCAGTTCCCAGAGAAACTGGTGGTGAGATTGAAGGAGAGGAGAGGCAGTGCAGCTTCAGACAAAATCCAAACAGAGGTTTGTCGGTGTCTATAAAGGCTAACAAGGAACTGCAAGTTAGTTAGCCCCAAGTTCACCATGCCACTGGGTATAGAAAAATGCCCTCACCTTCCGTGAGATTGCACCTCCACAATGCATCAGCGCGTACCAAGGAGAGGAGCACAGCACTGGGAGCTGTGCGCACCAGGCCTCTGCTCCCAGCTCAGACCAAGCATGGGTGGAGAACCACACCGCACCTGGGGGTCCTCCTCCCTCAAATGAAGGTCCTTCTTCACCCAGGACATGCGCACAGCACCTCGGCCCAAGCCAATCAGCTATTCTGGTGAGAAAAGCCATAAATAGCCAACAAACAGGGGATGGGTAAGAATATAGGAAAGCAGTCAAGTTATTCTTCCTTTTAGTGTTATGAACCATTAGTTAAATAAATAAATAAAAAATAAACAACAACAGCGACAACAATGATTCTAGTCTCACAAAAGAACATTGTTTAAAAAACACCAAATATTGGTTCTTTTTATATGTATTGTCTGTGAAACATTCTTCTTAATGGAGGTATTTCTGAAATTGCAGAACTGGCTGTTTCTTTCTGCCTCTTCAATCCACAGGCGAGCAGGCGAGCTTGCTTTCGCTGTTGCTGGCAGTGTTATAGGGAGGCAGTTTCACTTTCAGTTCTTGTGTGTTTTTTCATTACATTACAGTGCAGTTATATTTTTACAGCCATACCTAAACCCGGCAGTAGTAGAACACAGAAATTTTGGAGCAAACAGTCTGTAACACCCCTAAAGCTCCCCAACACCCCCATGTCCCCCTCCTTTGGCACAGGCTCAACATTGCTCCAAAAAAAATGAAGGGGAAACAGTCAAAAGCATGGAGAGAAATCCTTGCAGAACTGAAGAGCCTTCTGTCCCGGGCCTCTGGCGGAACAAAGTTGCAGTATCTGGTTGTGCATACCTCAGTGTAACAGTGAAAGCTCAAATCCAGTACCGTGTTTTGCTAAAAATAATATGTACTTTTGTACTGGCATTAATAATCTTAAATATCTTCTGCTTCTTTTTATTTCGGTGCCATGTAAGTTTTAGAGTGAAAATTGTCTGATGTTTTTCTAAAAAGTAATCCAGCCTCAGGTTTCAGGGTGTAAATTTATTCCACGTGCTCTGTGCCTACCAGAGGACGCTGGGAAGCAAAGGCATTTGTGACCCACATACACAAATAACTGGATGTGCAGCATAATACGGATCTGGGCAGACACTGGGTTATTTTTCCATTCCAAGACAATCCTGGATCAGAATTAGTCCAAAAGACATGCTGCCCTGGCAAAAGATAAGTTCAGAGCTCTCCCAAGTGTACTGCTGATGAATCAACAGCTCCAGCACTCAGCCAGCTCAGTGTTGTGCTAGATGTACAGCAATAAATGATGTATTTTTGCTACACAAATCGCAGCAGCAAAGATACGCCTTGAAAAGCGTAACTGTTGAAAGGCAATTAGCACACCAGTTCACTATAATACTACAGTGTTTCTTTTCTCATTAGACTTTCCCTGATGTTTCCAGCTTCTACCAATGTCCTGCTCAAAAAAAAATAAAATAAAATAGTTTCAGTGCCTTAGGAAAACTGCTCCATTTTCTGACAGAGAGAAAGAAAACAAACTGGTAAGGCTATGAGTCTCCTGTTGGACTCCGATGGGCTCTGCACTGTCAGTCCTGTCTGTACCAGTTACTGATGTTTCCATGTTCATAGCTCCGGCAGCAGCAGTCGGCAGGGCTCAGCACAGCAATGGCCCAGGGGCAGGGGGGGAAGGTTGCTCGTGCTTGGGGCACGCTGGGTGAGCAGGACCCACGAGCTCTTGTGCCAAGGAAGCTCCTTCTCGCTCTGATATTTCGTCTTAGCAGGACCTCATGTTTTCGCATCTTGCTCCAGTGCTCATTCTCAAGGCTGACACACACAGCTATACCCTGCGTGGCCCCTGATAATTCATGACAACGCCAGTGACTGACAAGAGCTGGCACCTTCCCCATCAACACGCGCTCTGGGCCAGCATGAGCAGCATATCTGCAGTCGAGGAGTCTCAAAGTAAATGCTGGAGTGAGTGCTCATGGCTGTGTCTTGCAAGCACTGTTCAGAAGACTTGGCTCCTGGGGCTGGAGTGTATCATCTCCAGTGTGAGCCTCGCTGAAGTTAATATTAATGATACAATATTAATGCTACAGCTAACCCAGCCAGCTGCTGCACAAGGCAAAGATGAGAGTTTATAGCAGAAAAGTCCCTGCAGCCTATTAGTTCTCTGCAGGACAGCAGTCTCCTCCTTCCAGATGCGCACTCTGGCATTCAGCTCCAGAGCATCTGAGTGCTGGGGAGATGGCAAACTCCACACATGCCAAACATGTGTCGGAAACATTTCTGAGAAGCTTCTGCTCGAGCTGCCCGTCCCACTCTGTCCCGTGCTTTCCCGACACGACCGCAAGCAGCAGCACCACGCCAGGCTCTCGCCCTCAGGAATGCCATCCTGAAGCCGCGCTCCTGGCGCTCAGCCCCAGCTCCGAGGGCTGCCACTGCCCCAGACAGCTGCACGGGGACCGGCTTTGCTGTGCTGCACGCACAGATTCTCTTGTCTCCCTGGTCATGGGTACACCCCAGCCTACGTGTACGCTGCTAAGCGTAGGTGGGTTTGTGTCTGCCACACACTGAGCTAGCAGGACAGACAGGAGACCAGTGCCTTTATCCAAGTTACTAATTTTCAATAAGGAAAACGTTGCTTGCTCGAAGGGTACAACCATCAACATGAATCCTTTTTCACTGTGTATTTAACTACAGTGCAGTTATCAGTTTGGTGATGGATGCTAAATTTAATTCTCATCCACGCAGAAGTAATGGGTTTCCCCAAGCTGTGCATTTGCATATGCTGGAGGACTTTTTGGAAGGATAAAAAGGCAACAACAGAGCAGCAATTGCTGTGTTCCACACTAGAGGTGTGGCTGCTGCCTCCCCCTACAGTAACTTTACCAAATAAGCTCCTTCGGGGAATTACAGAGCTGAGCTGTTAGCAACCACTGCCCTGTCACGGATACAGCCATACCCAAGACAGAGCCGTACCCTGACAGAGGGGACTGTCAGATTTTATTTGGCAGCAAACAGTATTTCGATGAAAGGCAGTTAGTCTAACGATGCAGACAGAGAAATTAGCCAAGATGCACCAGAGGTATAGTGAGCAATGTACTAGCAGGAAAAAAAGTTGAGCAAGAGGTGATTTTTTTTTGGACATTAGTGTCTGCATACAGGTACCACACAATTAGACCTCCTGGAGCGATATGTGTTGGTCTTTCTGGTGTCACCGTCTGCCCTTAACAGAGCAATGTTTTCTGCTCTTCTCCTCTTTCCTCAGAAAGTTGTAAGTGACATCTACGTAGGTGGAGAACAAATTTTGTTCCACCAAGTTCTGGTACATTAAACCTAATAAATATGCAAGAGATGCAGTAGTGTCTAATGCTGTGAGCTGGCTGCCTTTGTGGAACATCACTACTAAGCAGAGGGTAGAGTGGGCCAGCCCAGAGCAAAACTATTGTTTGCAATTGCCTTTTCCTTTTGACATTTTCATTGTGTGTTCTTTTAGGATTGTAAATCTCCTGCAATGTCTTTACAGCTCAGCTGTGAGGAGGCAATATCTAAAAGGCTGAAGAAGAAAATGTCCTGCCACCTGGGAGCAGCACTCTTTATCTCCCCAGTAACGTTCAGGTGTCTTGGGCCGGTTTGGCTCTCTTCTCTTCCACTGTGATATTTTTCAGTCAATGCATGCCTGATTCTTTTTTTGTTCTGTCCTGAATTGCAGGTAGCTTTGAAAAAACACGCATGAACCAGCCCTGCCAGGTGAAAAATAAAGGCTTCTGATTGCTATCATTATTATCATACCACTAGACATTTTATTAACACTAAAGTGTGACATTTCCCTCCAAAGAAAGGCCTTCTTCTGCCCTTCTGCGTGGCTACTTTATTGAATCCAAACTCCGTTTCCGAGGATCTTCACCTGTTTAAACGCTGCTGTGTTTCTAAAAGCAATTTAACCTTTCATCTTTTATGGATGTATCCTTTTTTATCAAAAATCCTATAGGGCCATTTTTCTCCTCATCTCCTTGTGATCTCAGTGATATTACGTGATGTAGCTTTTGAAGAAGAAATGCCGAAACAGCAGCTGCACCACCTGCAGCTAATGCAGCGGGAAGATGGAAAAGGCAACCTGGAAAAATCCCTTTTCAACATTTCTCTCACAAGCTCCTGGTAAGAATCCCCCAAACTGACAATGTCTCTCGCATAGAAATTAAGGGCAAGTGCTCGGGAAGGGGAGAATGGCCCGGAGATTTTGCCCACGTAAAGCCCATCAGCTCGTTTTCTAGCCTCGCATCCTCTCATTGCATTGACAACTCAAGCGCCACGCAGCTTTAATTATTTATTTTTAGCCATGGCTGTGTGTAGTCCAAGGTAACATGGTCTGCTGAGATGAAGAAAGCCACTCGGAACAGAATCAGTGCCCAGAAGGGGCGGTGTTTGGTTTTCAAGGCATTGTTGGATGATTTTACTGCTTACTTACCACATGGCTCTCAGGGGACTCTCGGTTCAATAACAAACAGACAAACTACAGACGCTAGTACGTATTTTCTTCTACCAAATCTTCTAATGTTAGTTCAGCCCAGAGCACTCTGAGAAATTCACCGCACCACAGGGCCGTATTAGTTCCCCCTGTAACCCTGCCACCCAGGCGTACCCGCTCCTGGGCCAGGCTCTGGCACCCGGGGCCACGGCACCACGGGGCTGCGCTGGCACCAGCAGCAGTGGGCACGTTCCTCCTGCAGGGCCGTGTGCCTCAGAAAATACAGCCTGGTTTTCCTGAGTCACTGAGAAGCGGTTAGGAGGGTCTCATGGAATTTTGAGCCAGGGACAAGTAGGGAACTTGGATCTTCTCATGCTAAGGTCTCAGATCTCTGAGCTGAGAACCATGCATTCTCCAGTGACTATAAGGGGTGACCGTTGAGCGCTGCTAAGGAAAGTTCCCTCCTTGGTGTGGACATCTGTCCCTGAGCAGGAACTGCACTCAGTGACCCTGAATACAATTTAGTGGGCGGATCTCCTGCTCCTCTCCCTCTCCCCTTCTCTGTCCCTCTGCATATCAGGAGTCAGCTCGTGGTTTTGGAGCTTTTGCTTCAGTAAAACTTCTCCCAGTCACACCTGGAACATCCTCCCTTGCTATGGTACTGAGCATTTCACGCACAAATGAATGGATGTGTCTCATAGACGTGCCATCTCTGAGCCACAGTCAAAATCTACATTTAGCTGTGATTTACTTTATAAAACACATTAATAAAAACAATTAAAGCCACATAGCCAGGGCATCCACCAACCAAAGAGACATCATTAACATTCTCTGCACCTGAATAACAAGCAAGGAAAAACAACATGGGATTTAGAGTTCAACTTGCAAAAGATAACACCGTGCATTAGAAGCGAATGAGCCTCCCATTGGGAGCAGCACTAGAGAATGGAAAGAAAATAAAGTAGGGCAGTGTGCCAAATTCAGGAGGTTTAAAAAAAATAAGCAGCACAGCCATCACAAAAGAATCCCCGTTTCAGCCCAGCATGGGAGGAAGTATGAACTGAAACCCAACGAGGATTTCCATGTTACTGTCTTAATTTGTAAAGGCTTTGAAAAATAACACAATGCTGAGCTGGTCTTTCTTTTTTAGGAAGAGGGGAGAGGGTCAAAGGGAACTGTATTGGTTATCAAATAATGACAGAAAAAGCTATTCTCTCTGGCTCTCCTAAACTCCCAAGTGACTTGAAGGGACACAAAACACATCCAAAGAAACCCTTGCTCAGGAAGGCAAAGCAAAGCCCGCACCTTTCTCCCGCATGCTGCTCTTGTGTAGCTGCTCCCTGCCTCCTCGCTGTGCACTGACACACAGCAGCTGTCCCCCAGAGGGACAGGAACTGCACCTTGAAATGGAGACTGATGCCTTTCCTTACGCAGGAAGACAAGCTTTGGAGACTATAAAGCATATGGCGATAATGGCAGGATTGGATCTCGTGCATTCGGGGACAGTTCTGGACACACTCCACGAAGAGCACACACCTTGTAATTACTTGTCCAAGCTGGAAGAAGTTTATGCTAATAACACCCACAGGTGCTGGCCACGGAGCCTATCTGTCCGTATTTTGAAGGGACGCTACATCCATTTCTAACTTTTCCTTTTCCTCCTGTTTTCAAACCTGTTCAGGATTTTTGCTTTTTCCCATTCTTATTCTGACAATTTTAATTGTATAAACCCAGCTTTTCACCTTTTGTTGCTCAATGGATATAGGAGAAGGCAAAATGCAGGTAGAGCACCACAAAAGCAAAAGGCAGGTGAGCTTTGAAGGAAAAGGGATCTGGGAAAGGGACAAAAAGGAGCATAGAAATGGAGGGTTGATCTCTGTTGTACTCACAGCATGCAGTAAGCCAAGCAACAGCTACTGTACCTTAACTAGGCAGCCAGTAGAAAATCAAACCTTCACTGTGATCAATAGGATAACGGTGAGAGTTTGATTAGCCTTGGAAAAATTACAATAAGGAGAAAACTTTTTCTCTCCATGGGCTGGGTGATTTCCCTGTGAAAGTTTTTACAAGAATGAGGCTGCATATAATGCGTCTTGTTAACCCAAATTACATGCACTCGAATTCCCTCTCTTTCCCCAAAGAAATCAGAGAAGAAATCAGGCGTGAAATGGCATGTGGGTGGGGCTGAGCAGAGCGAGCACTGCACTTGTAATTAAATGAGACTCGCCGAGCCCCCACTTCTCAGAGCCTTGCAGGTTTTGTGCTGGGCTCTGCTCACTACCCAGAAACAGTCTGTACACAAGCAGTGTGTGCCCATGTTTCACAGCCCAAGGGTGCTGCTCTGTCGGCCCCAGCTGGGTGAAATTCCTTCACCCGCTCGCTGCTGGTGGGACAGCACATGTGGAAGAAGTACGCCAACCCCATTTCTGCAGTTGAAGACTGAGCTGCTAGAGGAACTTAATGGCAAGGTGGATATTTGGCTATGAAAAAAGATGTTGTGACCACCCAAAACTCCTGCATTGCTGTGCATTGCCCTCTCCAGGAGCAAAGATGTGCAATTGCTTCCAGCCTTGTGCTCCTCCAGCTCCTGGCATCCGCTGGCCTTGAAGCCGCCGCCTCCATCTCCACTTCTCCTCCCCTGCTGCTGGCTGCTGGCACCGGGCCTGCTGGGCCCCTGCCGCCCCGGCCTCCCTGCAGCTTCTGGCTTCATTTCTGCCACTGAAGCACACGTACGGTGCCAGTGGTCCCGGTGATGCAAGGGAGGGCTGCGATTGCAGTAATGAGCCGAGTAAGCAAGCCCTAGGGGACCGGGAACAACATGCTGGTGGTGCTGCCTTCCCCCGGGAGTGGGACAGGAACGGAAACAAAGGCAGCCGAGTGGAGGGGGCAGGCAGCTCTGGGGAGGCAGCGGGTGGAAGCCAGAGAGCAGCGGACAGAGGGGGAAAAGCACTGCCTGCCAGTTAGGAACACAAGGAGAATATGAAGCCGAAAGAGATGCTAGATCAAGGACACGGGGATGCTGAAGACGAAGCCGTGGTTTAGGCCTTTGCAACCATAATTGGTGAGGAGATCTGCTTACGAGAGGATCAGCTCTCCTCGCTGACTGACAGCTGCTAAGTGTGCCAGGAGCTCCAGAGGAGATGTTTTCAGTGCACGCACCTCAGGCTGCCCCTGCTGATCTGCTGCCTCGGGTCAGGTGTATTTTATACACTAGAAAATAGCAGCATCTTCAACAGTTCCTGAGAATCTCCTCCTCTGCAGTCATCAAAATGCACTCCTCATTCACAGCCTCCTTCCTACACTGGGAATATCTCAACCCTTAGCAACAGGTGATGACAGGGCACGACATGTTGTATCACTGGTTCAGCCTCTGGAAGACTGAGATTAGATTTCTCCTGTTTTCGCATTAATGTCCCGTGAGATACGTAGGGCTCAGCTTTCAAGCGAAGTATTATGTTTCCTATACACAGATGTACAGCCGAGCTCTGCAAACAAATAGCGTATAGGTATATTGGTAAGCCTTTATTATTTATTTATTAAGAAAACCTTTGCTTGGGGGCCAACTTAATGTAATGCTTCGACCATCCAGTTGTCACCTCAAGATCTCATAAAATGAAACTCATTTTTCATTACGGCCCCCCATAAACAGTAGGGATAGCCTTGTGGAAAACATGGGCAATGCTGCATTTTTTTAGAGATACTCAGGGCAACTGGCTTTTCTAGGAGCTGGAACCGATCTGGTTCAGTTTGGTGAGGAAACTGTTTGCTAAACAAACCCGACCAGGTCGTCACCTGACAAAACACAGAATTACGTGCTGGAGACCAGCGCCCTAAGTCTTGTTTGTGTCCAGAAACAGTGAGGAGAAGAAAGGAGAGGGGCTCTGATGTTAGTTAGATACTTCTAGTTCTCGCTATATCCAAATGGTCTCAAACTGTCATGAAACCATTGGCTTGCATCTGGTTACCTCTGTGAAGAGGAGGACTGCAAGCCCCAAACTGGAGCTCTGGGCAGGCGATGCTTCAGGACTGGGAGAACCTGGAGATTTAGTGTTAAGCCAAAAAAATTGCTGCAGCTAGGCCACAGCTACCCCTTTTTGCAAATTACTGGAAATGCAGGGATGGAGAGGTTTAGTACATGGACCCAAACGGGGCAGTTGTGTGTGTGTCCAGCAGGGAACTTTCCCAGAGACGTGACAGCTACAAACCAACACGCCGCATTCCTGAACTCCGCAGATCACGTGCAGCATAGCTGCAAGCCTTCAGCCTCCCTAATGAATCCCGTTAACTGGATCATTAACAATGATCAGTTACACAAATGGCAAAAGAGGTAACCGGCTATTAACAGAGGACTCTTTTACTGTTTCTAAAAATATGCCTGTGCAGCTAGGTGTTTCCTTGTTCTCTATGCACACGTTAAAGAGAAACTGCAGAGCAATAAACGTTAGTATTTAAAAACAACCAACTTAAGCAGGGCACATTCAATATTACTTTCCTCTTTATGGAGGAATAACAAAGGATCCCTAAGCTTCTATGGTTCTACAGAGACTATAAAACTATTGTGAGTTTAACTGAATCTTTCCTGGTTTTGAAGGTATAAGATTAGTGTATATCAAGGGAATATGCTTTGTTAATACTTGAGGTTCAGTCCAGCTACATTTTTCTTGTGTTTTACAGCATCTGTTTTTGTCACTTCCAACAGCTAGGTGAAGCACCGAGATAAGAAACATACCCCAAATTAACTCTGTAAAGAAACGAGGGGTTGGGCTGACAATTTCCCAGTGCCGGCCTTGCAGAACTGGAAACTTGGGCATCCAGAAAAGTGCAGCATTAGTGCAGTAAGCAACACCTTTCCTTTCAATTATTCATACCGAACAACAGATTTACTGCTCAGTAAATACATTTAATGAAGAGAGACAGCTTAAAGGAGCAAAGAGCAGCGCTGGGTCCAAGGGCGGCATGTGCAGTGCCCTGGGATTGTCCCCTCCACATTTCTGACAGAAAGCTTGGACGAAGGAAAGAAAACAATAATCCCTCCAACGTACTCTTGTCAGCTTTTACCTTGTGCTAACAACGCGGGCTGGGATGCCGAGCGGTTAGAAAGTACTGGATGTTAAAGTATGGCTACACCCAATATAGATTGTTTTCTCCCTATTCTGCACGGCATGAATCTAAAATCCTTCCCCAGACCAAAGCCTTGCCGTGGCTGGGGACGGCGTCACCTCTAACACTGTAACTCCTCCTTATCCCGGCAATCTTGCACTCCTGACCTCTGGGACCGGCGTTCTTCCCAAACACGCTCCCAGTGGTTTTTATACCAAAGTGATCCTTACCTTCGTTCGGCTGTAAAGCTCCTGGGACTTTTCCGGTCCTGCAGGGAAGGAGAAAGGATAGACGTCCATGCTCCTAGGCTTACCTTTTTGACTGCTTAGTTTACCACACCCCTTCTTCACACAGCCAAGCTTTCTCATCTGCAGTTACCAAAGAATATAATCTAGGGTCTCCTTCCTGGAAAGGAAGGTTTCCTTCAGCACCAGCCAGTATAAATTCCTCTGCATTTGTTCCATGTGATAGATTTGTGCATTCTCACATATCTTGCAAATCCCTAAATGGACACACAGTGGTTTATGGTTTCTGTTTTGCAGAATAACATAAATCAGGCCCTCCTGTCTCCAGCACAGCTTAGTCAAGTGACAATTAGGGCTCAGAAGATGAGAGGAGAGATGCACATACGTTCATCTGCTGTGGTTTCATTTTTCGCAGCTTCCCATATGAAATGTAATGACTTCCACTTTGCAATTACACACATTTTGCACTAGTTTGGCACTGTTCACTCAAAAACTTCAAAGCACTTTCTCAAAATAAAGTCAAGGAACCTCTGGACAGCCTCCATGTGGCAGCTACAAAGCGAACTCGCGGCAGCGGTGGAAGCCGGACGCGGGAGTCCTGCCTCGGTCTCTGCTCCAACCCATAGAAAACAGAAAGAACGGAAAAATCTGGAGTCGTGCCAGAAACACATTCTCCCTTTTAACACCTGGCATCACCTCCGGTATAATTGTGGAATTAAAATGGATTATATTTATATGCAGATCTTGTAGACCGTAAAAGCAGCCTGGCTTTCAGTCTTTTCTAAGCCAGCTGGTAATGATGGTGTCTGCATGGAAGCGGCAGCAACACACCTCACGCTCCAAACACGGATCCCCAGGAACTGGAGCTGTTTTGTGGAGAGAAAGTAATTTTACAAATAGCTGCAAATGTCTTTTCTGTGACTTCTCTTTTGTGCTGGAGCAGCCAGAGGGGACTCTGGAAAATCCTGTCAGTGCTAGTGGGTGTTGGTGCACGCAGGCTATAACCTCTGGGACAAAACAGAAAGGCAGAAAAAGAGAGTGTGCACACAAAACATGACTGGGAACAGTCAGCACTTGGGGAGTCAAAGAGTAAAGATTCACAGAAAAGAGCATTGTACAGCTTTTGTATTAATCTAAAATGGATCCCTGAATTCTGTAGGCACAATGGGGGTAGAACTGGAAAAGACATAAAGATAAATGAAGGCCACAAATGGGGATTACATTAAAAAGGCTCTTGGAATGTGTGTGGTTAGGCTTATTTCTGTAACGTGAATGACACTGACTGCAGTGCAACTTTTGCCATCATTTAGTGTGTTGGGTGATGTGTTAGGAGTCAATGCCAAGTGTATATGAAATGGAGAAAGTCTGGGTCTGTATTAATTAGGACTGAATGAAAGAGATCGTAGGAACATTCGCAATTGATTTCTTAAAGCATAATACCATCTCCAAAAGGCACCAGCAGCTGGCCAGTGCAGCAGGCCGTTCCAAGAATTCTCTTCCAAAGCCTGCCCAGATGAAAGTGAGCACTGCAGACAGTGCTGGAGGGGAAGAGCCTCGTTTCAAAGAGCGGTGCCGGCCCGTGGGTATGAAACATCTTATCTCCCGAGTCCATGGGTAGCTCACACTTGTCTGCCTGCTTCTCCAGAACCAGTCAGATCATACGCTAACAAAAATGGATATAAAAGCTTTTGAGCTACTTCTAAGGGCTCTGTGCATGTGAACTAATAAAGGCAAGTTTATGGTCAGCTGGGTTAAATCCACTAGACAACAGTCTGCAACTTCAGTACAAAATGTTCAGCGGCTCTCCAGCCTGAAAAAACCTGAAACTGCCTGCCCAGAATAACTGCTAAAGCCATGCTAAATAAAGAATTCTTCAGCCTCAAAATAAATAAATAAATAAATAAATAAAAATCACACAACAATTAACAAATCCTCAGAACCTCTAGGTGCAAGAGATGAGATGTCTTTGGGGCAATGCCATGTCTTTACCCTCTTATCTGCCTGTGGGTGATGGGCCTGGCCTTTCAGAAATTGTTCTTCCCTACATTCACAGAAACCTTGCCCAGATGGACTTGGCATCAGCTTCTTGCTCAATCACAGCCTGCAAAACAATATTACAGAGTATCTCTTTTATTAGTCTTGATTTCCAGAACAGGCACAGCAAAAAATGAGTGATCAAGCATGTGGAAATGATGTGAGGAGGCAAATTAAATTGTTGGTGGAAAAGCAATTTCTGGAGGCTAGAGGCTGTAATCAGAAAAAAACACTTGAAACCTGTCCATGTTGATCTCACATCTGCACTCCCCGCACGCTGAGGTTAAGCAGTTGGAACACATCACTGTGTGTGATGTTAGTTAGGGAAAAACCTGGTTCGAGCAGTATTTTGAAGGTGTGACATGGTAAGGTGGAGCTACCTGAGGTGTTGGGCAGCTCCAGAGGCACAGCGACTGCACGGGTCAGAGGCATTCAGCCAAACAGAACAAACCACAGCTGCCAAATTTTCTTGTAAACTCACCAAGATCAGAACTGATAAGAACATAAATATGCCTCTAGGGCTCATTTCTTCCTTTTGGCTTGAAGGAGAGCCAGAAACATCTGACGGAACTGTACATTGAGAGCCACGGGAAGAATTTGGGTTTTAGCTCTGTGTAGGGATGGCAGAAGCTGTCTCTAGCTCTAAAGGTTTCAGCCAACACAAATAATGCATGGATTAGAGCTCCTTATCATTGTTACCCTTTATTGGGCCAATATGCTCATGGAAATTCAAAATCCCTTCCTAGGAACACTTTAAATTACCAGAGCATGATCATCTTCTCACTGTTTTTGAGTATGAACCAAGGAACATTAAACTACAGAGTAATTCCCATGCAGTGGATGGATAACAGCCTGGTTAGTTCTGTGTCCATGTGAGAAAAATATATGGATATTACCATATTTGCAGTGCTGGAAATTCATTGTGACTTCCCTAACCCTAAATCCCAGTAATCTGTATCGCTGATTTTTATCAATTAAACCGTAGAACTGCATAACACTTTCCAAATATTTTTGTCCCTCTTGTTTAAGCAGTTACATTTTTCATAGGTACTTGGCTAAACTATGCAATGGTCAGTATTGGTTTCTCTTTTTAATGAAAAGCTTAATTACTTCTTTTTCTCTAGAGATTGTTACAAAAACTTTCTGTTAAGTGCTGGATTTTACAGTCTAATAAATGGGCATAATGCCATGTAAACAAGCTGTGTAAATATATACACAGAGACAAGCCTTTTACAGGGACGTTTTTAACAAAAGAAAAACTTTCACAGAAGTGGCATTCTCAGGAAATAATTATCATTTGCACAGTATAATATACTAGCATGCTAGATGATATTGTTAGATGTGAATTTACTGCCAGCAGGTTGCGTATTTGAGGTACTATGCTTTGCTCAAGACAAAACCCAAAAAATATTGACTGACTTTTGTTGTTACAAAAATCCAGTTATCGGGACAGAAAGAACAGCTGACATCACATTAATCTGATGAGAAGTCCTTTAACTGCCCAGTATATCTTTTTATCTAGTCCTTGGGAAAAAAATAAAAATAAAAATCATTTTTAAAAAGGAAAAAAAAAAAAAAGCTTTCTTTCAGTCAGGTAGATGCCATTCATGGTCCTGATCCAGCACAACTCTATTTTTACCAAGCTGATGGTGAGAACAAACAGGGGTTTAATTAGCATCAAAGGTTAGGGGGGGAAAGAGAATACAAATGTAGTAAAAAAAATGTAGTAATAGAAATTTCTGTTAGGCCTGTTGGAATTTGCTGCCTCAGTGGAAAACATTTTTGAGGCTGGGTTTTCTTTCCCTCAGTGTGTGTAGGTCTTTATGATCTTAAGGGTCTCTTCCAGCCTAAATTATTCTATGATTCAATGATGTTATGAACATGGAAAACTCACTGTTGCAGCTGGAAATAATTCCTCTGTTGTGTGCACTCGCTGCCTCGTGCAGCCAGGGCCGGTTTCTGTGACAAAACCCAGACACGACTCGGTGACAGCGAGTCGTATCTTCACTGCGCTTCACTCAAAGTAAAGAGTGAAAGCTCCCTACAAACAATCAAACGTAAGACATGCAGCTAAATTCAGCTGAAGATTCTCTAACTGCCCTTTCACATCAGCTGCTCTTTTAACTACAGATAGCAAGACATGATGACCGACACGAGGCAACGGTTACTTCCCCTCACGGCACGAAGCCAAAGCTACCTTCAGTAAAACAACCTAAAAATGCCTCTGTAAAACCCCAAATGCTAAAAGACTGACTGCAGCACACGGATTACAAAATTAGAAATGTAAGCAGAACAAGACATGGGTACTGATTACAATTGTAAACTACTACAAATAGATGCTTGGTCTCTCAGACTTTCCTAGGAGTTCAGCCTATTTACTAAACACTTTCAGGAAAGGTTACCATGTCCAGCATTAAGATGCCTTCCTAGCAGCACTGCCCCACAGAACGGTGGGATAAATGCTGCAGCAGCAAGGTAACGTCCTGCTACTCCGTGGAGCCATCCTGCCTCCATGGACAGTAATTCTCAGACAAATTACTGGTAACTCACCTAATGTCATGACAGATTCAAACTTGATTCTTCACTTTCCAGACTGAGATCACATCATTTTAAGCATCCCAGCTAAGTCCTGTAATGAATTAAAGACCATTTGATTCTCTTTAATTAGGATGAGGACAGACCACGATTCGTATCACCCCTGCTGTCTACATGGGCGGTGACGTATGGTACCAGAGACTGACCAGCCGTAAATGCAGTGTATGGAGTGTGTGAACAATTGGTGTGGTTTGCTAGATTTATTTCTTTAAGTAAAGATGCTGCAGACTTGGGCATAATGATTTCATGTATGGGAGTAAGTAGAGTTCCAGTCCGCTCGCTTGCAGGACATGATAAAAAGGTCTGGAAAGTGAGATGTAATATTGCGAACTTGGAAAGCAGAAATGCACCGAGCTGGCAACTGCATAAATTGTATGCAGCAAATAGCAGATGCACGAGCATTTCACACCCAACCAAACCCTGGCTGCTAAGGTGAACTGCGCATGTTGCACATGCATTTCACTCTGTAGCCTTTTCAAATGCAGGTCAAAGTGGTCTGGAAAATGCATAGACTTTCAATTTACAGACCATTATTTTACTACAGATATTAGCACTCTCAGAGTGCTAACTACACTTCCAAAGAACTATCTTTTCCATATAAGCTATGGATGAAATAATTGCTACCAGGAATGATTTAAATGGTTAGAGCCTCCCTATTAGGAGGGATAAATTGTAATTCAGCTACTTTCAATGCAAATCTCTCTTTCCAAGGACTATTAAGTCACTGTGAAAACCATAAGCATGTACACTTGGAACTTCTTTTAGTTGGATGGATTTGCTACCATCATGCCTGAATCTCAACTCCAATTCATACTTTGATTTTTTTTTTTTTTGTCCTTTTTCTTTTGAGAAAAGGAGATGATTACTAAAG
>CM021781.1:10205960-10227157 GCA_011076525.1 Nettapus auritus | reverse complement strand
AAAAAAAAAAAAAAAAAAAAAAAAAAAAAAAAAAAAAAACAGTTATAGGAAAGTGCTCTAAATGTGTTCTTAACAATTAGTAAGAAATGATAATTTGGAAATCAAAATATCCTAGAGGTCCTTTCTCCATCCACAGTGTTTTTTATAAATTCACTTTTGCTTCCAGAGCAAGCATTCAGCTTCTTTGTTAGTATAACGATCCTTGGTCTTCTCTCCCCAAACTTAGACAATATGAAATAAGAAATAAGTTTTATGAAATGTAACTATTAATAGTATCAAAGGATTTTAAGTTGTGATTATATACCACTTACAGTAACACTATCCCTCATAACAAAGTATGTCTATTCAGTATTCTGAAGATAAAATATTCTCTCCTTGTTTGACAAGAACAATCCAGTTTGCTGCCAAGTGACTTGGAAGTTTTTCTAATACATAATCCCCTTTTATATTCTTTATTGTTTATGAACTCAAAGACAAAATATCTGCATTATCTTAAATAAACTAGGTAAAATGTATTTCAAAAAGTTTCTTGAGTCAAAAAGTAGCAAATCATGTATGTATTTTCCATATTTGTATAGGTTTCATTATATTCTCATTCTAAGTTACTCTTAAGTCTCTTTCATATTAAAAAATGAACTACACACCTATCATGCAAAATGTAAAGAAGTATGTTCAACTAGTTCAAATTAGATATACAGTAAAAATACACTTCCAAAGAAATATCATTTCCATTTTTGTTCATGTTTTTAACAGAATTTCAGACTAATACATCAAATGTGGAACTGTACAAGTATGTGAAGAAACATTAGGATTGCAGTAGTAAAAAAATGTACAGCATTCAAAACCAACAAGCTCTAAACAACCAAACAATACCACAGGATTGAAACAATCATGGGGACAACATAGGTCATTGGAGCCAGTGAGTGAATCCTAATGTACCTACATAAAGACCCTACATAGAATATTGTCTCTTATTTATATGCAAAATCCCTGATTTGATTAAACCAGACAATTATCTAATTGTCTCTTATAGGTTTCAGATAATATTAACACCAGAGTATTCCCCTTCATAAATTTCAGTTATTTGAAAAGGCAATATTGAGAGTTGTTTTGAAAGGTATTTCCATCCATGTGGATTCAGGTAGTTAAAATACAAGATCACAAATAAGAACCATCCGCTACATTTGCTGTAACACGAATTCAAGATTCTGTTTTTTAAAACTGCTTACAGGTTAATACACAGGGTTTCTAATTATGGGCTGTATCCTTTTAACATTGGACCAACGTTGCCTTTTAAATCAAGAAAAGATACAGCAAAGCATGTCAAAAAAATAAAATCTCCAAGGTAGCTGACAATGAGCAAAACATTACATACATGGGTCCGAATGTCTGTGAAAGGCAGATAGGAACTCTTTTACAGTCCGCTAACCGGTACAATTTACTTATTAGGCATTTATTATATGAGGAAAAAATGTCTCGGATATATCTGTAAAGGCTATTAATTAAACCTGAATTCATTTTTTCAAATATTTAATCATTGTGAATAAATGTAAAGAACTATGCTAGTCTATTGGTTTTGGAGACCGGAGCATAATCTCTTTCACAGATCCAAGCTAGTTACAATTTTTCATACTATCTTGCTTTTCAGATAACTCACCTGTATTTTTTTAAGCAGAAGTGTGGAAAAAAAGGTTAATAAATGACCTAATTATGTCAGCATTTCTGTCCCACAGTCCTCATTCTCTGAGATCTCTCACTGAGCTCAAAAGAAATTTGGCTTGCACGAGAATGGCAAATTTTCAGTAGAGAAAGCTGAATAAATATAGCGCTTTTAAAACCAAAACATTGTTACCAAAAAGTCTGGCCTAATAAATTATCTTCGGTGCTCTGAAAAGGGCAAAGAACACAAATCTTGGCACATATCTTGCTGTTTATTTGGAAAATCTTTTAGCAATTTTGATCCAATGGGAATGACAGATTAGCTTTAAAGAGCTAGCCACATACAACCTAGAGTTTGACTGAAAAAAAACGATTGTAACAGGTTTGAAAAGGAACAACCATATGCATGTTATGTACCACTCAAAATCTATAAAACTACTGGGCAAACAGCATAGCGTGTACTCATTCTTATACATATTTAAACTTTGCTGAGGTATTTCTTTAATTACAGAAAAAGCATCTTTAAAAACAATAGGAAAAAGAACTCAAAATATGAATTATATTCTGCACTTTTTTTTTTTTTTTCTGGAGAAGGAATTCAGTTATAGTGAAAGGTCCGTAATAGTTAAAGGAATAGCCACTTTTTTAGTATTGATAATATCATATTCTTCCTTGGCTTTCTATTCCCTCAAAGCATTACAAAAAATGTAAGGCTGTGACTCTAAAAGACATAATTTTGCCTCATTTTTGCCCACCAATATTGTAAAATAACCTGAAATACTTCTGTCTTCTTCCTAGGGAAAGTATTACCCAGTGTCCACCTCTGTAGTAAACCATTCCTGGCCACACGGCAGTCGGATATCTCGCTTGCCTCCTCCATGAAATAGGACAAGCTATCTCTTGCACAAAGGCAAGATTGTTTTCGTAAATGCTGGCTGAAGTCAAGTTTCTTTCACACAACAAAATTAAGTATATTTTGCTTGTTTTAACTTTAACATTATCTGATAATTTCTATCTGCAACTAACAGTTATTTATTTCTCTATACTGAATACACCTAGACGTTTGTACAGGGTGGACTTCTCACCCATACAGACTTCAGGACCAAGAGGAATGTATACATCATATTTAGAGTTTATCCTAGGCAGATACCATGTTTGAAGTGCAATTTTCTAATCCTTTTAAATACAATCAGCCTATCTTGATTGTGAAGCTCACGTTAAATGTAACTGCAGCCATTACCAAGTAGTTTCCATAAGTGGTTTTATTACTGGTTAGATTTTACAAATTCTGGTATTCGAACAGACTTCAACCTTAAAATTCTAAAACAACAAAGCAACCAATGAAAGGCTTAGGACTATTCAAAGTAACAAACTCTTGACATTTTTGCCCTGGTCATAAATATACAGAGAGAAAAAGAGAAGTGGACATGGAATCCAAAGTATGTAGATAAAACAGTATATAAGGCACATGGCAGTCTTTGAAAATACAGAAGCTTTAGCCAACTTAAATTAATTGCTGTTTCCCTTGCTCAGTCCACAAAACTGTACAGTTACACAAATGTTGTGTTGCAATAGATCTTCCAAGTTATTCTTCAGTCCACACTCCGTAATACCAGAACACTACATTTCCTTCTTTTTTTTTCTTTTTTTTTTTTTTTTTTTTAGGAGAGATCCTAATCATGGTTAGTCAGTTGCTCAAAGCCTCTATTAAAATACACTTGGAATTTCAACTAAGGATAATTTCTTTTTTAAAGAAATTATTAAGAAAGAGTCATCAGAAAAGGTTTGTAAGAGTTGTCTGTGAAGGACTTCGAGATTCATGAACCTCAAGACTTCCGGGCACTGACGTCAAGACAGATGTCACAGTAGGCATGGTAGGATTAGTCAAGTCCGTTAAAGTAGTGGGAGTGCTGGATGGACTCATGGAGGCATTGGATATTTCTGATGCAGGACCTGATGGGGTCCCTGCTTGGAGTGTTGAATCTGAAGTCTTATCCACCCCTGTGTTTTCTTGACGTAAGAGGTTCCGTCTGAATTTGGCTCGAGCATTTTGAAACCAAACCTGAAATAGTTTAATATAACAGGGTAGCATTTAAAGAGCTGCAGTGTTTAGAAAAGCAAAAGCAAACTCACAAATTCATCAAAGCTTGAATTGGTGAAGATGTTTTTATGGTAACATGTTAAAAAAGTAGCCCCAGTCATGAAAAGTGTCCTCTGCATGCCTGTGAAGCATTCCTCTTTCCCTCTCCTGCAATTCTCTGTGTAAACAGTCTGCTTGGGACAGGAGGGGAGTCATTCAGTGCAGGCTGTGTGTAAAGATGCCTACAAATTTGGCGGCCCCTGAGAATCCTCGACTGCCCTCACTCCCAGAAGTACTTGTCAGGACGAGATAGAAACCAAGCATCTGATGAACATAAACTAGCGAGTTTCAGCACCCTGGTATCTCAGGTCCATCTCCCATTGTGTGCAGAAGGTGACACAGCACAGCACCCTGCCTTCCTGCGGGCTCAGAGGAACTTCCTCATGTCTTGTCTCAGCAGTGCTCTCACTTTCCAAAAAAGACTGTCCCTCTTTCTTACTCTTCTCTCTCAAATGATTCAGCTCCTATGCCAGTCTCATTTTAAATTGTTTCAGTCCTGGAATGATGTTGGAAAAAGAGGCTCAAATGGTATTAAAAGCCCATATTGCATTAAAAAATGTAATTTCAGAAGAAATGATAGCCGCATACAACAATAACTTTTCCACATTTTCTACTTCTTGCATTATTTATTATCTAAATAATCACTAACTAATCATAGGACAAAAGCTATGACTTCTGCTTTTTCAGTTAAATTTCAGTTTAGGTCCAAGCTAAAAATGCTCTCTACTGTTTACAGGATTTGTTTGAAGATAAAATATTTTTCTGACCTATTTGAAAATAGATATGATAAAATTTGTGAAACTTGGATGAACTGTAGGTACAGAATATTACTTTGATTAAATTTGAAAGTGCCATTAAATACCCTGTGTTCAACCTGCTGATGCCAGCTAATTTTGCTGGAACAACTAGCTGAAATTTCACTGCGCTTACTTATCAGAAGGCCTTCTGACATTGTTAGGTTCTTTACAATTGACTCAATCCTGATCCAACTGCCCTCACGTTGACCTGTTATAAGGAATAGGACCAAGTCTTTCCATTCCAGGTGCAATGAACTTCATCACCTCTGTACTTGTCAGAGAAAGGAGCTGAGCTAAGCACCTGCCCAGCCTTAGTCCATCAGATTTCTCCTTTGTGGCCCGTACAGGGAAAGTGAACGTGCAGAGCTCATGAGGCTGCTGTGTGGTCACAGCATCCTTTACAGAAATCCTGACCTCTAACTCTGAACCTGCACAGCCCCTGCAGCAGGATCCACTTCAGGCCAGGCTGCCGGCAGAGGAGTGGCACGGAAACACGATGCAGTCCTGTGAAGTCTCCTCTTTCCCCTCCACTTGCCAGCTGCAGTTAGAATTGGTGAAGATGTCTCAAACCATTTTTCCTCTGACTGGCTTTCTTCTCATCTATGGATGGTCCAGCCCCGAGTTCCCCCTATCGAGCACTCCTCCTTTTCCTCTGGAAAGCTTTCTCTCCCAGCCAAGGGTCTGTAAGCACACATACTCTCTCTTACACGCTCTCCTGGGAATGCCACAAGGAAATGATCCTCAGGCACAAATTCAAGCAGCGGCCATACAAGCTGCATTCGTAAGTCACATTCCTACAGGTCCCTGTTTCAGTTTATGTTGGTGCTCCCCTTATTAATACATTTTGTTTAAAGGGTATATATTGGTTTCATATACACCAGGAAAACAGAAACCTTCTCCTAAACTAGCACTGCAAAAATATATTAATTATTTTATAACACAGTCCATTATAGTGGTAAGACTGTGATGTGGTCAGAACTGCAAAAACAACAGTTGTGGTATTTTTGCCTGAAACATTCAAAGCCAGTGTCTTCCCCTCGCATGACTGTTCATCCAGAGCCCTGCAAGAAGGGAGTCGTGGAAGTGTCTGTGCATGCTTCTGAGCAAGGTGAGGAGCCTTGTGTGCCAGGGGTGCAGGTGAAGCAAATTAGTTTGTTCTGGGCATTCCAGCTACAGTCTCAAGTGCCAATTAGTAGAAATGGTAGAAAACAGCAATTTAAACACTTTAGGGATTATTTTAACTTTCAGTAAGAGAGAATTATATTTGTCCCACAAATTAAGAAATTTGGCTTCACTTTTTAATATATACCTTCTAGAAATTGTAAAAAGAATCATATATATGAAGTTTAAGTTTAGAGATTGCCACTGTTGACATGTTCCATAGTGACAGCATAATTAAAACAGACCAAACCTCTAGTCTAGTTGAGATATTGTCAAGGTTAATCAGCTAACGGCTACAGAGCTCTTTAAAGTTTTCCACTAGTAAATATTTGTAAAATTACTGAAAAGGTATCTAAATATTTGTTAACCAAAATTCAGAAAATGCCATGGTTTATGACAGAAATGAATAACAAAGTAATGATTGCAATAGTGATATTCTGTATGCACTGAAGATATGAAAGTATTTAGCAAAGGCTTCACATTGAAGAGTAGTGAAAGAATTAAAACTATTGTTTTCTGAGCTGCAGGAATGCCAACTTGATCCGCTACTGCCCTTCGTTGTGGCATACAGCTGTGCAAATGAGCGTGCAAGAGCTGGCGAGCCAGGGCCGCTGTCCCGTGCATAATGGCGGCAGTGCCCTGTGCGCACACTGGCAATTCGGGCCCTGCACCTGTAACAGTATTACATTCAAGTAAAGAAATAACAACCCGAATATACATAACTGAAAGAATTGTTCCAGAAGGACTTATCTCACATCAATTACACAATTGGGAATCTGGTCTTCAGCACTGAGGAATAAAGAAATTCAATGGGAAGTACATAGTGTTTTTCTGTCCAACCGCATTATTGTAGGGCTGAGCTGTTTCAAACCAAATGGGGAAAATATGGACCGAAACTCCCACTGAGAAATAAAAGCAGCCGTGAGACCCACTGACACTACCACGTTCTGGGGAGCCGAGCTGCCTGCCTGGAGCTGGGCAGCTCAGCAGCTAGGCAGAGTCGTTCTGCAGTTCAAATATTATCCTATGTCTTCAGTGATCTGCACAGCTAATTTATCTGTCTCCATTTTCTGACTGTAAAATGGGAATAAAATAACATCTCCATAAGATAGGGAAGTATTGAAAATAAATGTGCTAAGTGTTGCAAAGAATTGAGATACCAGCATGAACGAGGTCATGTTATCTAAGATAACTTTATTTTTGTTTGTAACACCTCCATTGTTGCAACTTTAGTATATTGCTTGTATGTATGGCTTACACTAGAAACAAATATTTAAAAACAATTTTATTAATTCACACATCTACCTGGAGACATTTAGGTTAACTGAACTTTACTTACTAACAACGGGAAAAAAAAATAAAAATGTAAAGGACGCTCCACCACACAGCAAACCGTGTTTACTCACTGCAGGCACATTCTGAGTATTCTATTTTGATTATTAAACATACTGCTGAAAGAGAACTATAGGGTATTTTATGAACGAAGGTTTGGTAAATAGTCTGCAGTATGCTATCCTAAAGCAAATCTTCACCAAAGGGTAGTGCAGGATACTCACACGCGACTGTGAAAATTTTTGACTGCTGGAAAAATGAATTAGCAAAGTCCAGATGCACGCAGGAATAATCTTTGTAGGATTTTCATATCAACATTACTGGGGAGTGATTCAAGAAAGGATAAGCAGTGTACAAGACACCCACTGAGAAACAATGGTTCATGTTCCTAAACTGCTTTTGCCATGGATAATTGTTTTCCATGACCTTGGTTAGAGAAGAGGTACATAGCAATAGCTAGCAAACCGTATATTCTTAGGGCTATCTACTTCTACCTTCACTTTCTAAACTCACAAAAAAGAAAGATCGATTCCCAAAGGAGTAACATTTACACCAATTAGTTAGCTCACAATTAGCTGGTCATTTTAATTATGAATGATATCTTACAATAATGGACTTGTCCTCCCCAGCTGCAGTACAAGGTGCATATCAAATTGCAAACATAAAACTAAATGGGAATGGAAATATATAAAGATAGGGAGTAAAAATATAAATAGGTTTACTGTAACTCTAACGTTGTTACTTAAGGAAAATATTCTGCATTACAAAGCCACTGAAGGAAATGTCATTTTTGAAGCAGTATGTTACGTTTCCCTGTCATTCCACTTCTGGACATGGGTAGCTGATGACTTGTTGTATATAAAGCCAAGACAGAAGTCAGGTCTTCCAAGTCCAGTATCACAGATCATTATGAACATGGCCAATCTCTCTGCTCATCTACAAGCCACCCTCATGACATGTTATATGGGACTGTCTTTATAGTAATGGCACTACAGCCATTTTCTAAAACATGTTTAGAAAGCCCACTGGTTTCAGAATAAGAAAATTTGTCTTTCTCCTCATATATTCACCTTGTATTTTCTATTCCACTATATTCTGTTCATGATAGATAAAGAATCATTATCTTTCATCAGCTGAACTGAGACCTAAGCATACAAAAATACAAGCGCTTACAGATGTGCCTAATAGCAAGATAGGGAAGGCAGAAAATTCCTTACTACTGGAATGTGTGCATATACATCTGGGAGTCCATACGCCTTCAGCATGTGAGACAGCCTAACACTAACGATGCTTGTTTAGATCAATAGTGTCAGTGAATTACTTCATGTTCAATAAATGACACAGATGGAATGCCAACCTTTCTGGCGCAAAAGAATTAACAAGTGACACTATCTCAGTAACCAACATCATGAAGAGTTTTCCCCAGCAAGAAGCAACCTTGAAACTTGTATGGGTGAACTTCAGTGTTCGAAAAATTCCCTCCGTGGTTTCAGAAGCACACATTGTTATCTCTCACAGGTTAGAAATAAACCAACTGGGCACAAATGTTCTAAAATCCAAAAATCAAGTTTGTTTTTAAAGCCCAAATTAATTTTCAACAGAGTAGAGAGTGCTTGTAACAGAAAAACTCAAGCGATACTGCACAAAGTATCACTCCAAGTCATTTTCTTGAAGTGCCTCCAACAGCACCATGCTCTGTGTGCAATCCTCACCACCAACTATTATCTTGCACCACTCTTCAGCTAAAGGAGCCCAGAGATAAAGAAGTGTTTAACTGTGGAAGTAAAAGCAGTGAAACACCAATTACCAAAACCATGAAAAAAGTTTTGTAGAATTGTAAAGGATTGCCACAAAAAAAAAAAAAATAGGAAGCACTGTGCACCTTAAAGCTGGGAGATGCGGTGTACTTAATGTGGAAACAGAAGAGATCAAGAAACTGAAAGAGAGGCTGAAGACAGACATGGAATCCAGCTTTGGAGAAAGGGAAGAAATACATTATAAAAGAAAGGAACAGAGAAAAAGACTTGGAAAAGATTTGGAAGGACAGGCTCTTTGGGTGAAAAGAGAACATATATAAGTTGGTGCAGACTGAGGAAAAAGAACAGAAGGAAGATCAAGAGAGGCATTTTCTAGACGCTGATCTGATTTCTTCATGCACTATGTGAAATTTCTCAGGTAATTCAGGTGTGAGTGCACTGGTAACAAAGTAGATATCACTAAAGTGTGTAAACTCTGATGAGAAAATGAGGAAGTGCCAAAATAATGATAGCTAAATGCAGAAAATCCTTTCTTCCACACTCATAGATAAGAGAGCTGCTTTGAGAGGCGCTGTGTCAAGTGCTAGGATGTGCACCAGTTATAGAGGAGGAATCTGTTCCACTGCAAAACAGCTTCACAAAAACAAACAAAATCCAGCTGTGATGGACATGGCCAAGAGAAGGAATTACAGACAGTTTTTCATTAGTAGTTTTACTAGGAAGCCTACAAACCTTTATTCCTTTTTCAGTTAGGTGTACACACTACAAGATCCACAGTTCTCCAGTGAATTCAGGTTTTTTTCAGTGTTGTTGTTTACTGCCCTCCATTTGCCTTTGAATTTGTGCGAGCTGTCCACAGTGCTTTCCCAGGCGCCTGAGCCCTAGCTTTCTCTGCAAAGCCCACAAACCATTTTTTCCTACTATTAAAGACCCATTTAAAGATTTCAGTAGTAAGTTTTGGGATGTCATGCCTCCTATATGCCCACATTTATCTCTAGTTATAGTTACTGAATAAGTGCCCATTAAAATTCACTTCCTGAATCTGAACTACAAATGAGAATGGAGCTAAGCCGATGAATATTCTTACCTTTCCTCACCATAATAATTCAAATGGAGTGTATATCCTTGAAGCAAGAAAAACCCAGCTTTCAGAGAAAAGGTACTTTCAAAATGCAGTCGCCTTTCACTCTAAGTTACTTTACTATGACTAAAAAAATATTCTTTGAAAAATTAAATTTATGTCCACTTAACGTTGTGAAAGAAAAGACATCCTCCCTGTCCTGATAAAATAATAAACAACTGCTGATTACTCACTTACAAAGAAAACCGTTCCTAGCAATTTCTAAATTAAGAGCTCTCTATTTACATTAACTACACTTTTTTTTCTTGCAGCAGATCAGAAGCTAACACATGCACCAGAACTGACTAACTTCAGGAAAACAAGTAGGACCCCACGCCTTCACAACTGTCATTAAAAATTAAAACCCAAACCGATCTGCTTTTGGGAAGCTGAAATGAAATAACTTTTCTCACACTTTCTAGAATGTAACTGATGTCTCGCAGAAGGAATGAATGATTATGAAAAGCTTGGAGATTAGTAAAACCCACAGCATTTCAAATATAAGATTGATGTTTTGGTACAAAAGACTGCTCTTCTTACCTGAAGAACTCTTTTGGTCAGGCCGGTTTTCTGAGCTAGCTGTTTCAAGTCCTTGGCATCAGGATTGTGGTTAATAGCAAAGTATGACTTCATTGTCCGCAACTGGTGGTGTTTGAATGATGTCCTCATACGCTTTGTTTTCTGATTGCTGGGGTATTGCTGGTCTCTATCCAGGTGGTCACCATCGTTTTCATTGCAGCTTAAAGCTTAAGGCAACAAGAGGAAAAGGCGTGTAAACCCATTGCTCTGTGACCAACATTGTTTGCAGTTCATCTGAGAGCAGCAATTAAAATAACATACCATGGCACGTATTGTACCGGTACAAATCCTACTTGCCTTCCCCTCCATTTCTGCATCTTCTATTTTTCCCTTACAATAACCAGCCTGCGAGGACCCTCACCTGCCTCTTTATGGCTTTTAAAATGTCAGGTCTGTTTCCTTTTTTCTTTCCTCCATCTCCACGCAGCCTTTCCTCCACTTTCTGCTTGTAGGACAGTAGCTGTCCTCAACTCTGTAAAGTGTTTTAAGGTACTTTGTATCACTATAAATTGTGTTGTAATGTACAAAGAAAGCTGTACAATAGAGCCCACTTAAATCTCGATGGAACAGACCAGTTAAAATTATAATTATTTCCTCCATCAAACTAAACCCTGTAGAGTACAAGAGAGACCATTAAATGAAACACTATAAAAGAAATAAAGTTTGTGGGTACCAGACAGCAAATTATGACTATAATTTGACTAGCTCAAGAAATAAAGCTGTTAATACAATATATCAGCAGCACACCAAATGAAAAAATACACTTTTTAATTATTATTTATATTTACATTTCATTTTTAAGCGTTTGAAAATGCTACTTTGAGTGACTGATCCTGTTATACGCTTTTGCAATCACTGAACGAGACTGACTGACATATTTGCATAAATCAACTGCAAAGCCTGCAAAGGACGTCTGTGACCGAGGAAAATTGTATTAATTACCAAATTGTATTAAATGCTGAATGCCAAACAAAATAGTCTCATAGACCAAAAGTAGTTTTTAATTTACACGTGCATAAAGTAAACCTTAGCAAAACTCTTAAAATAACATTAAGGACCAAGCTGAAATTTGCTAAAAAAATATCATGGATATAACTGAAAATTAGCTCTAACAAGCTGCCATTAATTTACTTTTTCTGCTCCAGTATCTGAAACAGCCTTTTAATTTCCTGTAAGTTGTAAGTTAAAAGTAATGAAAAATCACTACTATCTCTGTTCTACATCGCATTAAAAAAAAAAAAAAACAAACAAAAAAAACCAGACAAATGTATTTTAAAATGTGAATTATTGGTGAATTTCATAAGCACATAAACAGATTTGTTTTCAATTATCCATCACCACTGATTCATTTCAACTGAGTACATCTCATGGACATGTATCTCTTTGTAATCATGCTTTAAATTCATACTGTCTAGGAGAGTTTTTCAGCCCTGTTGAATACATTCAGTTTCTGAAAGGCACGCATTAAAGCCACTATTTAAAAAATAAAATAAACCACAATGCACGTACTCATGGGGCAATATGCATACAGATACACAAAAGCAGTTTTGCAGCGCGTGCAGTGGCTGCTTCGCAAATTTCAGCTTTTCAGAAACTTTAAAAGATGTGGCACAACACAGAGCAAGGCCTGCAAAACTTCAGCCGTGGGACCAGAAGCAGGCTCATTTAATAGGTCGGTAAAAAGCGTCTGAAGCCTCAAACATCTTGGTGAGGTTCTGTACCCCTACAATTCAAAAAACAGCCAGAAATAAATGTGCTGGATATATAAATGTGTGCGCATGTATGTGCATGTGTATACATTTCTATAAATCCTTTGCAGACCCAACCTTCTTGTGCCAAATTCCAGTAATAAGAAGCATTTCTGCTTGTTGTCGTGATGCATGGAAAGACTGGAAGCACCTCGATTTAAAAGGTGTAAGACACACAAAAGGAGACAGTAAAAATGCAGCATTAATGGAGCTGGACAGAATGTAGCAAAGCCTTTTTTCTGGTTTAAGAACTGAGATCTAGGTGCCAAACTGGAGTGACCCCACAAGCTCCAGTCTCCTTCAGAGCTACAGTTCTTCTAAATAACACTGGGAAGAACAACTGAAACTGCATTTCTTACAGCAGAAGGTATTATGGAAATGTATAACAACACAGTACTTAGTCTTAAAACATACAGAATTGTAGACATTAGAAATGGAAAAGACCCCTGTGTGTTGTCTTAAATGCCCTCAAACCCCCCCAGAAGTAACAGGGCAAAGAGTTAGGAGGAAGTGCATCAAAACATCCATCAGGAGGGCTGAGACCTGTTCGTGTTAACAGGCAGCACAACAAACCCTAGGGCTGCGAGTAGCTGGATTTTAACCTGCTCTACAGAGAGTGAGATACAGTCAGGATCCAAGGAAATAAAACTGATCCTAAATCCTCCCAGAAGGGAAGGAGGGAATCTGCTTTTCGTCAACTGGACAACGAACAATTTGCTCTTTCAATTTCTTGTAATTTTACCATTCATCTTCTAAATAAAAATAACATTGAGATGACTGAATATGTACCATTCGAGACCAGCACACCGTTGTCCTTTTCCAGGAAGGAAGTTACCACACAGCCTTTGAAAGCGCGTGAGGGTGTCTGCTCTTCCTCGTCTTGCCCAAGTGCTTTGGGCACCCGCAGCACCCCCCAGCCTGACCTAACTCCTCGTCAGCGCTGCTTCCCCCCTCCTGTTTGTTTCTGGTGCTTGGCACCATCTCCAGCATTTGGTTGTGCCAATCTGGCATTACGTGCACCTCCTGCCCAGCCTGAGGTGTCCACACCAGGCACAGACACAGAAGCATGGAGACCTTAGGAGTGAAGGAGTTTGTGCAAAGGCTGCCCTGGTGTAAGACGGGCACCGTACGTGCCCCTCATGCAGCGCTCTGGTTTCCAGGCACTTTCCCCTGGTCCTTCGTGGTGTCCCTGCCCATCTCCCAGAGGAATTGCTCAACCACCGGGAATTAGGGTTTCTGTGCAATTGCAGCCTCTAGGACTCCTGCTGGGAGTTCAGAAATACAACTGGTAACATTCCAGTCAGAGGAGCCTTAAAGTAACTAATGCTTCATTCCTGCGTTGTGATAAAGCAAATTCTGAAGTGGTGCCAAGTATCTTTCCTGACCCTAGGCCATCCCTGAGGCCCTGCTGCCTTTCCCCCGGCCCCCACCCCCGGGCCATCGCCCTGCCGTCCATCCGCTGCTCCCACCACAGGCGACCCCTCGCAGCCCCCCGGCACCAACGTCCGAGCGGCCTCGAGATGAAGCCCCCAGAGAGCATCGCCAGGAGCTGCCTCTCCCTCCCTCGCATTAAAGCATCGTGCAGCGCTGCTGGTGACCGAAATATCCCCTGCAGAATAACGTGTAAAACCGGCCCTACAAACGGCAACGCGAGTTGGAAGCGGGATGCGCCGTTCCCCTTGCCCAAACCCTGCTCGCAGGAGGGGGCCGGGGGCACAGCTCCGCGCCCACCCGCGGATCCCCCACGTCGAGGCCGCGGCACCGGAGGGGCTGGGGGCGAGGAGTTTCCTCGCGGGGGGGGGGAACTTTTGTTCTTAGCGGCTGGTGCTTGACACGTTACGTTACCCCAAAAGAAAGGAAACCAACCCCGCTCCGGGAAGCACGGCGAAACAAGAGGCGCGGTCGGCGCTCCCCGCCCGCAGAGCCCCTGGGTGCGGGGCCCGTAGCCGCAGGGAGGGCTCGGCACCGGGCCGGGGGGCAGCAGGGGACGCGGCGGACACCCGGACCCCGATCGCAACCGGGATTAGGGGGAGACCTTCTGGCCCGCTGCTCCCGGGAGCTGCTGGGGACGGGGGTGCCGGCAGCCCGTCCGTCCGTCCGCCCGCAGCGGGGCTCTGCGGGGCGCCCTCCTCGGAGCCGCCTCAGCCCTGCCCCGAGCCGGACCCGGCCGCGGGGTCGGGAGCTGGGGGCCGCGGCTGCTGCTCAGGGTCGTGCTCACCGAGAGCTTCCCGGCCCCGGGGGGAGAGGGAGAAGGGAGCTCGCCAGCGCTTCCCAGGGTTTCTGAGGAGAAAACTCCTGGCCAAGCTGCTCGGACCCGGGGCGGCGGGGCCGGGAGCGGAGCAGGAACGGGAGCGGGACCGGAGCAGCGCCCCGCAGCGGCCCGGCCCCAGAGAGCCGCAGCCCGGCCGGGCCCCGGAGCGCCCCTGCAACGCCTCCGCTGCCCGGCCCCGGCTGGGGAGCTGCCGCTGCCCTCGGCCTGCCCGGCCCCCGAGAGGAGATGGTCCTGTCTCCTTACGGGCAGACCGCACAGATGGGAATAAAGTACAGCGGGCCGGGGGAGGTTTGGGGGCTAATCCACAAAGGGAGTATTCAGAGTTCTTTACAGGTGCTTCTGTGTTCAGCAAGCTTTCAGCCATTGATTTACTGACCTAAAAAAAAAAAACAACATCAAAATCCGATCCAACAAGTGAAAGAAGAAATTACGATCACAGGAACGCACTTTAAGAAAAAACAAAGAGAGAGAGGGAAAAAATCTTTTTGAAGTTTCGGCATCCTTCTAAGCTATTTTCCACTTGTCAGGCTCTATCCACATCCAAACCCCATCAGCCCTGTGCAGACGGAGTCTCGTTTAAGCAGAAAAAAAAAAGAGCCAGTCCAAGCCATGGCGCAGATGAGTGCTTGCTGCTATTTACAAAATAATTCTGCCCCTGCTCTGGCCGCACCTCCGGGTGCCCTTTCCCAGCACCCCGGTGAAGGTTCATGGACACGAAGTGCTGCACCAAGTGCCAGCCCCGATGCCCTCGGAGGACAGCACCGTGCCTTTCTCGGGAGGAAACGAGAAGTGCCATTAAAAATAAACTCTCACAGTTTTAAACGGCTTCCTTTTAGAGGACAGAAGGCTTTGCAGTAATTTGCTGGTTTGTGAGATTTTAAACCAGCAGACAACCCGGTCTGATTTCCGAGATCAATTACACTTATTACCGTATAAATTAATCGATTATCGGTTTAGCAAATACTAAGCGGACAAATAGTTTAAGCGAAGAAGCCAACAGCTCCCCGAGGAAGATCTCTGCGGCATCATTACAGGCTCTAACCCCAAACTCCAAGAACAAACTCGGAGGGCAATTATTTTGGAAACGAATTCTTCCGAACGCGGCCAAGGACGGCGCGGTGAGGAAGTGGGGGAGCACCAAGACTTCCTGGGGCTGTGCTCCCAGCCGGGGCAGATGCCGCTGCCTCGGTTTACGGGCGCTTTGAACGGGAACAGCTGCCCCGCACGGGGAGCAGCAGAGGCCGCCTGGACCGCAGCCCCCCGCAGAAGCCTTTTTAACGGGGGAGCCGCTGCCGCCTGCGTGTGCGGGGGCTCGCAGGGACCCCGCCGGGCGCACCTTTCAGCAGCCTTCACCCCTGGGACGGCCCCGGGGTTTTGAGCCGTTCCCGAATCGCTGCTGAAGGCGGCGGCGGGTGGCAGCCCCGTCCCGAGGCGTGCTTGCCTTCTCCTCGCCGTTTCCAGGCGGCGGCAGCAGCCTCGCCCTGCGGCCTCCCCGCGCCCCCCGGAGCCCCCCGAGCCTGCTGCCCCGGCTCCCACCCCGACGGCTGGGGCACGGCCCCGGGTGCCCCCCCCCCCGGCCGGCGTTCCCCAGGGACAGCGGGCCCCGCACGGTGCGGCCTTTGGGGCCCGGGGAAGGCAGGAGACCGCCCCGGTTCCTTTCCCTGAGAAGTTCCGGAGCCGCCGTGGGGAGGCCGGACGAGGAAACTCCTCGGCGAGTGGGCAGCTGAGGGCACAACGGCAGGGCCGGTCCCGGCGAGGGGCATCGAGCAGCCCCAACCCCCGCTGCCCCCCACTTCTCGGCCCCCTGCCCTCCGAGACGGAGGTGCGGGAGCTCAGGAGAAGGGCAGGACGCTTCGCCCATCAGCAGCCTCGGAGGGTGTAGCTACTAAAGCAAATTCACAGCTCTCTGAAGTGCTAACTTCCAATCTCTGGTTTCCAGATTTTATTTCAGGCTCCACTCCCCCCTCTCCCCCTCCTTAACCAGATGACCTTGCTTCAAAACATTTTATTTCCAGCTGAAGTGAAAAATGCTAACATATTAGCTTCCGTAATTGCAGTTTGACAGCACTTGATCTCAATAATTATGCTGCAGCTAAACTATTATTAACGGTTTAAGCTAAAATAAACGGAAATCCCCCTTTGGAAGCGAACAAAAACAAACCGTCGGGATTGTTCCTGGGGGAAGACGGGGTCTCTTACCTGCGTTGTACGCTGCCAGGTCTGCCCCAGGCCCCGGGCTCTTCCTTTTCCTGGGTCTCCCCTTCTGGACAGTCCCCACGCCGTTGTAATAAGGCAGTCCCAAAGTACTGGCAGAGCCCGCGCCCAGTGCTGGGCCCTTCCCAGCGGCTACATCCGAGTGATTGAAATGCACCTGGTACTCCCCCTGGATGAGAGTCTCGAAATGGAGGCGGCAGTACACCAGATTGTCCTTCATGCCAAAGTGGTCGCCGGTGGTCAGCATCTTGTTGCAGGTGGTGCAAGTGAAGCAGTTTAAGTGATATACCAAATCCCTGGCCCTCATGACCATTTCGGAGGCAGAAATCCCCAGGTGACACCTCGCGCATCTCTGCACCGAAAACCTCCTGCAAAACACAAGGGCCCGAGGAGACGGTGAGGGGCGCATCCCGCCCGTCAAGCCGGGCGGCCCGCCGAGGGGGGCTGCGGGCCGGGGCACGACGCCGGGCCGCTGCCGGGAGGGCGGCAGGAGCCGGGGGGCTTGGCCCCGCTCCCCCCGCGGCCGCCGGAGCCCGGGCTGCGGCAGGGAGCCCCAGGGAGCCCCACGGAGCCGCGCCGACCCCCGCCCCGTCCGCAGCCCCCCGGCGGGACCCGCGTGGGGCCCGCTCCGGGCCGCCCGCCGAGGGGCCTCGTGCGCCCAGAGCAGCCGGGGGGGATGCGCCCGGCCCCGGCCGGTAGGCTCCGGGAGCCCGCGGTTCTTCCCCCCCGCCTCTCCCGACGGCGTTGTACCTGTAGTAGTCCTCCTTGCAGTAAATGCTGCCGTCCTTGCTGAAGCAGGTGAGCTCGGACTCCAGGTTGAGCTTGCACTCGCAGCACTTGAGGCAGCGCATGTGCCACTGCTTGTCCACGGCCAGCAGGTAGTAGCGGTCCGAGATCTTCCCCCCGCAGCCGGCGCACAGGGCGGCGCGGTCACTGCTGATGGACGGCATGCTCTGCTGGGAGAGGAACCGCGGGCGTTAGCGAGAGCCAGCGGCTGCTGCTCGGCTCAGCACCCCCGGCCCCGCTCCTGCCCCGCTCCGCGGCCGGGGGGCTCCGAGGCGGCCGGCCCCAGGGGGTGGGGGCGGCTGAGAGCCAGGCTTTCTCGCTCCGTTTTTTCCTTTAGTGAATTTGCCAGTCCCAGATCGAGAAAAGATGCTCCTCACTAAACAGGCGCAATCGTCAGAGCGCGGAAAATCGCCGACAGCGGATTCTAAAATGCACCGTTACGGACCCGCGGAGTGCCCGTACAGAGAACGCCCCGTGAGCGCGGCTCCGGGGGTGCATTTCCCCGGCTATAAAATTCCGAGGGAATTACGATCCGGCAGCCCAGCGGCACAGACACGGCTCCGCCAGCCGCGGCCCGGCCTGCCCCGGCCCAGGGCACCGCAGGGATCGGGAAACAAAAGTGCCGAGCAGAGCAGCGCTGCTGGGGCCGGGGCGCAGCGGCTTTACCGGGAAAACGAAATAGCGGGGGGAAAAGAGAGGAAAAACAACAGAGTGCTTTAGATTATGCCGGGATAAAGTTGGAAGCAATAAAACTAAATGTAACCCCTATATAATTTAATAGTTTAGTGTCAAATCACAATCCAATCGAAACCCCCTGCAAAAAAAAACAAATACATGCATTTTCTGTCAACTCCTACCAAAAAATAAATAAATAAATAAAAGGAAAAAAAAAAAATAAAGAGAAAAAGGCTATTGGAAACCGTTTAAGAGCGCTCGTGTATTTCGCCCAGCACCTCCCCTACGCCCAGACCCGAAGCCGGGACACGAGGCTGGCAGCGGAGCGGGCCGGGGCAGGGCTGGCCCCGCGCTGCTGGCCCCAGCCCCTGGGCACGGCGCTGCCCGAGCCCGGCCCGCCGGGGGAGCCGGGGGCTGCTTTTACCTCCTCTAGAGCCTTACGTCCTTGCGCGAAGCAAGGAGAGGGGAGGCAGCTCACGGGAAGAATCGAAAGAAAATGAAGCTGTGTTTCCAGCACATGCTGACGGGTTGCTTGCGGAGACCGCCAGCCCCCAGCACTACGAGCGCTGCTGTTTGCGGGGCAGCTCTGCCGGTACCAGCAGTACATACGAACAAAATTAGGGCACTACAGCGGCATGGGAGCCGCACGAGACCACTGGTAGCTTAGTTATTAAGGCATTAACTGAACTCTGATTAGGGATCGTTTTCTAACCGAAGGAGTTCCCTATAAATGCACTTCAAACGAAACCCGAGTTTTTCTGCTTTACCAGTACCCCAAATGTTCTGAGAGCCAGAAGTGGTATTGAGGGATCCAGCACCCCATCCCACCACTCATTCTGTACACGTGTGCATGCAAATAAATTCTGTGCAGACATATAAAGGTATCATGCCACAGTATCACTCCAGGAAAGACAACTTGGTAGCGTTTAATTGTACAGAGAAATATTAACTTTTCCAAAGAAAACCCAAACTGCTTCGATTAGAAATCATGCTCAGCCCTTCCAGTGAAAGCCTTACTTTCAGTCAGTATTTCGGGATTCAGTAATCTCACTGTCACTTTTAAGTAAATTTCTCCATAGCGTTTGGAGAAGTAACACCTATAGCTGAAGTTCTACAAACCAAGGACACATCTTTCTTGCACATGCCCATATCAGCTGAAAAGGCAGCATTACCAAAATGTGGGACCATTTCTCCCCAGAATTATCGTTTCTTAACAACAAAAAAAAAAAAAAAAAAAAAAAAAAAAAAAAAAAGCAAACCAAACCAAAAACTGTATACAGAAAATGTTGATTCAGTTAATACACTTCAGAAATCTCTTCCACGTTGCTGGTTTAGTTCTGCTTCGAAAGATGCAGCTTTTTATTACCTAAATGTATTAAAATACAAGTGCTGCGCATTAGCAGACATAAAAGTGGTAAAGTTATAAAAATCTGCATCCGTCTGCCTCCCTGAAACACATCCTCTAGATCCGTTTGCCATGTTTGCAAATCCAGTGCTCACGAATCTTTCTATTACGAAAAAAATCCTAATTTAAAGATGCTCGACTTTTAGTTTTCCTTTTATTATTGTTTTTACTCAGTGCTCTACCGACTACCTCGGCCTGGACATCCCACCTGAAAACCAGCACCGAAGCGGATCCTTTGTTGTTTGTTTCCATTCCGCAGAGAGAAATTTCGCTGTGCCAGGGCGTTATCTGCATAAAAGCATACTTTGCCTCTCCCTAAAAACTTGGGAAGGCCGGCCGGGCTGGGGGCAGGGAAGGCGTTCTTGGACGCTACCAAAAGGCTGCTCTCGCTTGCCGTTTGCTCGCAGGAGCAGCACCGCTCCTTTCGCCCAAGCGTTACTATTCCTATGCATATTATTAATAATTAACAGTTTCATGCCTTTCCCCGTGCTTTTACTCTACCTTTTGGGGGTGTCTTTACGCTTAATTTTCCTCCGATTTAGTATTTTGCATACGTTTCCCCCCGACCTGCTATCGTAAAGGAAAAGCTGTACGTTTGAGGGGTTCGTTACGTTTAGGGGCTGAATGACTCCCAGTCCTCGCCTCCTACCGTTTCGGTCTCTCCCCTGTCTATAGCCGAGCTGATGGCCGGTGCTTCGCTTTTGCTTCTCCGATCCATCTCGTCGATGACCCCGTGCATCTCCGAGCCGGACAGGCTGTGGAAAAGCATCGCTGAGGAAGCGGAGGAGGAGGCCCCGAGTCGCTGCTGCCGCTGCTGACAGTTGTCGGGGTCCCTGCAGGAGCCCAGAACTCGCGTTAAGCGGAGCCCTCCCCCATGCATCTAGCACGGCCGCCCCGTCTCTCCTCGGGCTCGGGGCCGTCCCCCCGGCGGAGCTCTCCGGAGCGCGGCGCAGGCTGGGTCCGGGGTCCCGCGGGGTCGGGGAGCGGCAGAGGCGGGCGGAGGGGGCGAGGGAGCGGGGGCCGGCGGCGCGGAGAGCTTCGGGCTCGGCTCTAGGCTGCTGCGCGGCCCCGGCGCATCCCTCCGGGAGGCTTCTTCAGCGCGGGGCTCATCGCCCCAGGTGCGGTCCCGGGCTTTACGCTCCGGCCCAGCCGGCGGAGGGCCAGGCAGGCTTACGGTGGGGAGGGATTAATAAATAATAGGAACGCATTTAAAAAAAAAAATAAATAAATAAAAATTAAACCGTCTTCGGCGAGAAGCGACAAAAAAAAAGGAGGAGGACGAGCCCCTACATCGCACTGTGCGGGGCGTGGAGGAGGCGGGCGGGAAGGGCAGGCTGCAGCGGGCGGAGGGCGGCAGCCCGGGCTGCGGGGCCGGTGCCCCCCGCGCGCGCTCACGGTCCGGAGGGCTGGCGGCGGCGGCGGCTCGGGGGCAAAGTTTGCTCCGTCCCCCGCTCCTCCCCCAGCCCGCCGGAGCTCATTGGGAAAGGAGAAAGCCGGGGGGAAGGAGGGAAGAGTTGGACGGGCACCAGGTGGGACGGGCGCTCGGCGGCCC